>JAIUZE010045405.1:0-600000 GCA_022085475.1 Heliosperma pusillum | reverse complement strand
AATAAAATCGTACGTTATTTATAATTATAAAATATATATTTTATTAAATTTAAATAACGTGTCCCGTGTCCTAAATTTCACGAGATATCGTAACACGTGTCCGTGTCTGTTTTGGTGCTACCTAGGTTACATTTAAATTTTGTTCCATTACGAAACACGATCATCAATATTTAGACGTTACAATTATAACCAATAAAGTATTTAGAAATGATAATATAAACATAAGGGCATTTTGGTCTAAAATATTTGGAGAGGTCCTTAAAGCTTCATAATAATAGTTGAAGTCCTTAAAGTAAAATTTGATGATAGTTTGGGTCCTTGGTGTGGGGTTTACTCATGCATGGTGATTGGTGCATGAGATTTGGCAGCAAATACTTACACAAATTGTCTTATTACGCATATTTTAACTCTCCACTTGTTTTTCCTTTTAAATTAACCTTTTTGACTTACTCATATATACATATACTCCTTCCACACATTAACTTTCTTACCCTATTTTCCAACTTCTATACATTTTTTTCTTTTGCCAATTTATTTTCATAAAACTTTATTCATTATAAATGTAAATGCTTAAATTTTATAAATAAATATTTTTGCTTCTCCAATTTATATACGGTCATTAAAAAGTGTAGGAAAGATAATAGGTGTATGAGGGAGTATTTGGTAAGGTACGTACTTAATTAAACGTCATGACATATTCATAAAATAATGTAAAAGATAATATAATACAAAACAAAAACTCATAAACAAGCTAAGTTTTTTATAATAAAAGGTTAACTAAAGTGAATTGGTGGACTAATTATAAGGTTAACCTAAATATTACGAATAATGACCTAATATTACAATATTTAAAATTTGGAGATGGTGGTACGTTTAGTGCATGACCTCAACGTTACAAAGCATAGTAGCGAGGGTGAATTGAGTGATGTAAAGATAGAAGGTAAAATTGATATTTTCAAAAGTTTGTAAGATTATGAATGAATGAGTATGACTGTATGAGTATTTAAAGTGTCGGAGTCCAACATGATGTTACACACTGACACGTTAGAAGGTAGATGTGACCGTGCTACCTAAGGATTATGGATAAAGAGAGTACTCGAATTTTAGTCAAAACAAAACATAATAACATATATGATAGATTATTTGCAATTAGCACAATAGTTCATTATGGAGAGAAGTATTCCCTCCATTATATTGTCCTACTTTCTCAAAGGCTCCCTCTCATGTTAATATGTGGGGTATTCTAAAAGGATAACGTTAACATGCGAGTGCAACGTAGGTATATGTAAAACCTATTTCTACAACTAAGCATATATTACAACGATGTATATAAAACACTTTGTACCACCATGTTTAATTAAGAACACATCTACCCGAAAATGTTCTAAATATAAAAATGAAAATAATTGAATGATACGCACTAAAAAAATTAAGAGAGTACTCCGCATTATATTGTCGAAACAAAATTCCACGTTGCATGTTTATAACTATAATCCATATAACTTATCTGGCCCAACTCTTTAGACCTGACCATATTCTTCTGGGTCTAACCCGGACCAAAGTATAACGGTCCGATCCGACCCACTTAATAACCCCTCTAATTCTCACAAGTAGATTAGTAAGGAAATTTCTCCGGAAATTGAAAAAACAAGTTCCAAATGGTACATGACCGGCCATTGTTACATGATCTTAGCGTTATCTTTAGGTTATACTCGTAATTAGTACTCTCCATCCCAATCAATTGTTTCTCTTTGATTAAAATACTCTCACAAAGAATATAAAAGGAAAACAAATGAATAAAACGGAGTGAGTATAAGAAACCAATAAAAGATTAACCTTAATTAATAACCTTAAACAGAACTTCTTCCTTAACTCATGTTTTCCCTTTGTATATGATTTTGTATACCTTAGAACAAACATCCTACAGACATACGAAGTACTTCATTAACACTTGATTCCCTATCCTAATTAAACCTTTTTTTTTTAAAACAAAGAAAGTTATAGAAAAACTCCATAACTTCAACTTTTGGAATTTCATTCTTTTTCTTGTTTATCTTTGAACTTGATTAGCAACCATTTTCTTCCTTCCGACCATCTTAATATAAGGACCTGAAATTTAATTCACATTTCTTAAATTAGTTAAATTATAAATTACATATCAATATATTATCTATGTATATAATACTGTCACCCGCAATTGTACAATAAATTACATATCAACAAGAAATATTTTCGTAACTTAATTAAAGGAGTATATATCAATAAAATAATTTATTTATTTATGGTTTAAAATTTAAATGAGCGCACCCTGTCGGGGATGAGAATCGAACCCCAACTTCATGGTTGGATAAGAAAACTCTTAACACTCGAGTTAACTTTTATTCTCGGAAGATTGTATAAACATTATGGTATAGTGATGTAGGATAAGAATACATACACTATTACACTGATACACAATTACACATTACGATAGTACGAGTATTTGATAAGTAATGACGCTGCTCTTTTCTAAGTTTTAATTTTTTTTTTCCCATACATACATTCATTACGCACCATTTTAATATTTATTTTCCAAAATATATGATTAATTTAAAAAATATATATTTTTATAAAATCAACCATAGTTGTCGACCCTCTTGAATCTTGACACCATGATGACTTTAGTGACATGAAATCCATGTTTTTTAGGAGTATATTTAATTGATGGAAAAACCAAACTAGGTATTTGATTATCCAAAATGACGAACATAAGATGGTCTTACATTAAATTATTGGGAAGCTATTTGGTAACACGATAACTAAAAATCATGAAACAGGTACGAACCGATACAATGCAAGATACTTAATGTGAAAGACAACGAGATGAAATAAAATAGGTGTTTAAACAGGGTATAAAAATTATTAAAATGAGCACACATTAAAAGTGTTACAAATATCTTTAATAAGGTCACATCATTGAGATATCAAATCACATTTTCTTGCATTGTAGTGATCAACTGATCATACAAAAAATTACTCCGTATTAATCAATAATTATGGACATTGAATTTCAAATGAAGTGTTATAAATTCTAACTAGATTTTACAACATTATTTTAATTATCCAAATTCCAATAGCTCACGCCTATTGTAAGGTGATCGAAAGGTAAAACATATAGAATCTTATTTTCATTTGCAGAGAGCAAAACGTTGTTAGAAAATCTAATTATATTGTACTACAGTCAATTATAAAACTAACCAAGTGTTTTGTTGTTAGCTAGGGACATACATTAGGTCTACGTTAGATTCAATTGTCCTAATTATATCGACTTGGGTATAAAACTATAAATGTTAGCTAGTTTAACTCGTGAAATAATTTAATGATTATAATCATAATAAATTGTATGTATCAGAATTTCCCTTGTAAATCCCTTTATACTATATCAAAAAAACATTGTGAAAAAAAAAGTTATAGAGGACATGAGAGAATTATTACTCTGAGGATTACAAATAGGTGGATCTTCAAAGAGCGATAATGCAAGTTGTTTTTGTGCAAAACCAATGTCGAACGTGATAAGACCTGAAGAAGGATCATTGACGATTATATCCTCGACGGGTAGCCAAAGGAATAGCTCTTCTTGGGTTAGACCTTGAACCCCAATGAGCCCACCATAGCTAAGGTTAGCCTTAACAATGACATCAAATCGAACAAGGCTCTCAAACATAGCCTCACATGGCTCAGTGAATCGGACCTCTAAGAGTCCGTCTTGGTTAAGTTTGTAGGATTTTACGTTCCTAGGAAAGAGCCCACCAGGAAGGCCTTGGCTCTTAAGAAGATCATGGATTGATGAGGATGAACAAAGTGTATTAGGGAATAACATGGATTGGAGTAGTAGTAATGTGAGGATTATTATGAGGGGTAGAGTAGGTATTTTACTCATAATGAAAAAAATTAAGAGGATTAATTAGAATTAGTGACAAAAAATGTGTTATTACTAGGTTGTTTTAAGAAGTGTTAGTTGAGCAAAATTGAGAGTGATAAATGAGTTAAGATAAATGATTATTTGAGTGAAATGAGTGAGTGGTGGGGGGAGTATAGAAGGTTTATAAAGGGTGGGGGAGTTGTTCATTTACTAATTTGATCCACCTTGTTCTAACTTAAATTTTTAGTTATACAACATTTTTCTTGTTTTTAGCTTTCACATTTAAATCATTGTTATCATATTTGTGGAAAGTGATAACTATTTATTTCCTTTATTATTAGGTCCAATTAATTTATTATCTAGTTGTTAAGTAGATTCAATAGTCTAGTGATTAAGACGGAGGTATTATAGACAATAGGTCATAGGGTTGATCTCCTCCCCCCTATTGTAATGTGACTAAGTGCGCGCTTTGTTGAACCGAAAAGAAAAAAGAAAAAAAAAGTAGATTCATTAAATTATTAGTTTCTGAGCTGAAAGACCAATTTCATTAATAATACTTTATAAAACGATATTAACTAAAACTAAGTGAATACGGAATACATATTAGTTAGGCTTATAAAAGCTCTATTAAATACCCGTACCCTATTTTGACTAAACCATACCCTAACATATTTAGAACAAACACGAGTACCTCCCGAGCATCTGCACACTTAAGATTAGTATCTATCTATCTATATAATACTTCCTCCATTCAACTCCACACTACACTTATCTTTTTTCACGTTTGCCAACGCGCCTTTTGCATCGTAAATATAGTTCGCTACGTATTTGCAAAAATTATACAAGTTAGATATTTTTAATATACTCTTAAAGACGAATCAAACAAGATCCCACATGAATATATTTTCTCTTATGCATTAGCCGGAAATTGAAAGATTCTTCCGACTTGTGAATAGTGTCAAAAAAGAAACATACAATGTGGAGTTGAATGGAGGAAGTAACTATAAAGCAAGAACCACAGGGACACGTGTCAGTCCCAGGTTCTCCCTTCAATAAACTTCTCCCGCCCAACTCCCATATGCTATCTATAGAATATTGTGTGCTATCTATAGAAGAGAATCAATATTATATTAATACGTCAGTCTTCATATCATAACACAAAAATGGAGAGAATCTATTATACAAACCAAAAAGTCAATAAATATGTTTAAAATTATATCCCTGTACATTTCTTTGGAAAAGATATCAAGCATATTTCCTATGAGATTTTGGAAATATATTATAAACAAACAGTGATCATTTGATTGACAAAGAAATATTTTTAGGAGGGTAAATTTTCATATGTTTATATGATTTTATTCTCATGCCTGCAAAATGGAAAAAAAAAATATTAAATGATTTTATCAGTTGGCCCATCACAACCACTTGCATATATAAATAGGGATACGACTTTACAAAGAGAAGGTATCAAGGTAATAACAATACTTTCACTAAACAATGGCTGAATCGTCAGAACACAATACGATTAATGCAATCACACTGGCAAAGAATCCTGGCATATCAAAGGATGAGTTATTTACTCATGGGAGCAATATTGGACGGGAAGTAAAGATGCAAGTGGTTATTTTGGTGAAAGAGATTTGTGAGGTTTAGAGGAAGAAGACGGGGTGTTGATGTTGGTGTTCTGTTGGATTAGGTTAGTGAAAGTGAGTGGAAGGTAAGTGGGAGAAAAGTTGAGTTGAAGATGCCATTCAAGTTTGTATTATCAAGGCGTCTTGTGTGCTAATAGATAAGTACTCCGTATTACTTTGAACAGCAAGACTTCGGGTAGTACTCTTATCTAAGACGGATAATATTCGTGTTAAGTTTAATACGGGTCAAATACTACTACTACATACTACTACACGGTCCTTAATAAGGACAACACTTTTGACATTTTCTAGGGAGCAAATGGAATAATTTGATATGTATTTGACCCGTTTTAAATTTAAACTAAGATTCGGCGAAGACAAACTGATGCTGGAACCGTCACATTTGTCAAGATTTTCGTTGTTGCATGTACAATTAACTACAAGATCTTAGTAATCAGTGGTGGAGCTAGGGGGCTAGCAGGGGCGCTCGCCCCCCCTGGCGGTTGAAAATTTTGAAGTTTTTAGCGAAATTTTTCGAATTTTTATAAATGTATCTTATGAAAATAGTCGTTAGCCCCCTCTAAAATTTTTCGCCCCCCTAAATTCAAATCCTGGCTCCACCACTTTTAGTAACACAATAATTATTAAATTAGATTGAGTGATTGTTGTATCCGAGCATTTTATGATACGGTTTGACTTGGTTGTTGATTTCTATGACTAATAATCGGAGGTTATTACTTGGCTATGCTAATTATTACTCCAAGTATAACCGTTTTATGTAAGTAAAACGAAAATGGCACTCCAATGTCAGAATATAAAAGTATATGGGGAAGATAAGATGGCCTTTGGGATTCGGGTGCTTGGGGGTAAGTTAGAGCAAGTGGTGAATGATGATGTGAAAATGAGGGAGACGAGTTGTATCGGTGAGTTAGTGACTAACTATTTAGTAAAGTCTATTTTTTAAGTTGTTACTCATTATACTAAAGTTTTAAAGAGTAATATAATATTTTATCCATTCCACTTTCATTATTCTACTATTATTTTTTGTGAAGGATTTAAGAAATACACAAATTTTTATTTTAGACGGACGTTATTCATTTAAAGGTTAAAATGAGTCAAATATATATCAAATCATATGACAAGTTGACAACTTTTTGTCTATATTAGACTCATGTAGTCATGTGATAATATTTGATCCGTGTTAAAGTTTAAAATGTATAGTCCGTCTTAAGCAAGATTTATTGTAAGAGATATGTGTTAATTATTATACTACTCCTTAAATTAGGAACAAAAGGGACTATATAATTTAAAATTAATGGGGGTGGAAGTTGAAAAGGTAGGGGTAACGTCGATATTTTACTAATTTTGCATACTGATTTGGAAAGGGTTAATAATTTTTTTGCAGAAAAGGGACAATAATAGTGCGATAAAATGAGTAATAATAACAATAAGCACTACATTGTAAAATGAAGTTCAAAGACCGTCTTATACAAATTCAGCGCAAAACATGTTTAGCTAATCAATCTTACACGACATTAATATTGTACGGCTGTCGGCTGCTATATATTATTTTTTCAAAGTTTCTGCATACATACCCGTGCAACCTTGCACGGGTCCTAAACTAGTTACTATATATATTGAGCAACTCGTGTATTTTTTGTTTTGTTTTCGCTATTAGTATTTTCTATATATAAGAAATTTGGCGGGAGTAAGTATTGTCGTTTTTGAAGTTATTGTCAATATGAGTAACATGTTCTACAAGACCAAACTAATGTATGTTGAGGTTAACTCAATGATTAAATTTAATGGCGGTTTTAAGTTTCCATGATTTAAACAGTAATATTATAATTACCACGAGTAAATCTTACAGTGACACCTTATTTAACGCTAATAATAGTAATAGCCGATACATTTTAATGCTAAGTAATTACTATTAGCCAATTGAATCGATTTTTTCTATTGCTAGCTTTCTCTCAATTACTTGTTTACTTATGATTAGGATGGAAGTTTTAATATACTTGTACTCTATAAAGAGTAATACAATTAAACCATGGATAAGTGGGTATTGAGGAAATACAGTTTTTTCCCACCTTGAATTGATATCCTAGTATAGTAGTATATTCATGCCTTAAACATCGAGAAAAACATGTCATAAAATGGTCAAGCATGTAACCGCAACTTCACAAGGATCACGCACAACTACATAACATACACCCTATTAACTTCGAGAGTTACTATTAAAATGTATTTTATTTACATACCTTTTTTTCTAGATTTACAACTTGCACAAGTTTTTTTAAATTCACAAATTCTAGTTAAAGGCGGAAACAATACGTCACAAACTGAAACAGATAGTGTCCCTTTCACAATATGCAAGTGTAGAGACAAGTGAAGGGCAAATGAAATTCCCTACTTACATATTGTGAGAAGAACACTATTCTTCTTCAACTTGTGACGAATGTACCCATTTTCAGTGAGACGAGTTGTTTTAAACAATTTTGCTATATCTTACTTGAATATTTTCTCCAAATTTCATTAATTGAAAAAGTATATTCCTCGGTGAAATCAATTATGAATGAATGAATGAATGAATGGCATTCCTTTGTACAAATTAAAACTGAATTTTAGTACTAGGCAATATTCACTAGATAGTGACGTATTTTTTTTTTATCTTCTTACAAATTTGGTAAATGTTTTGTAAATGTAAAATAATTTCACGATAATACATAAATGTAAAATAGAACAATCGCTTACCATTTGATCTAAATGCTCATAAATATAGAACAAATGTTTTGTTTTTCCAAATGCATTATACTTTTGTCTTATCTAATCCAAGTATACATATTTGACCAAGTATACATATTTGACACGTCTTAAGCTTAAAACGGGTATATTCGTCTTAAATAAGAATTAGCCCATATAGTCCAGACCCAAAAGGCAACAGACCCAAACAAACAAATGATGAAAGAGCTCACTAAAACATATGGACTATCTATCTAATCTAGCCCAAAACGCTTAATTACATCTTCAAAGCATCATCAATTGGGTTTTGTATAATTCGGGTTGATCTTCCATTGATGAATAAGAGGATCAAATTAACCATCTTTGAGGTAACACTGCTTGCCCATTTGCTCCAATTAAACTATTTATTAGTGTTTTTGTTCGTCTCAATCATTTGTTTACGGTTTGGTTGAAATACCCAACAGAGAATTAAACCAATGATTGGGAGGGATGGAGGGAGTTTAATGTAATCATTTCTGGGTAATTAGTTTTTGTTACCAATGTATTATGAGCTACTAATTAAGAAGCTAAAGCTTAAATTACTTAGTTTAGGTGTTAAAGATCAATACTTTTATGTTATTATTTGGTTGAAAGCATATCATTTGTGATTAGTAATGTCAGTATTTCTGTTCTTTTGTTGATTGGTGATGAAAAATTGAAGGTTCTTTTGATGTAATTAAGTTTGATTTTTTTAAAAATCATAGTTTATCTCTCAGTATTTTGTTGCTTTATGCTATGTGGGCTGGAATAGAGTAAAATGGGTTACTAAAATGGCTGTGTTCTCAGTCACTCGATACACTTATAGACGCAATTTTTATCTTGGGTTATTCGGAAACAATCTTTTTTTCTTGCTAACACATGAGTAGGTTGGGTACATCCGACCCCCTTTAACCTGCAATTTGCGGGATCCCTTGAGGTTCTAGGTTGATAATGTTGTTGTTGTTATATGCTATGCGGGTTTTATGCAATTTTTTGGAAGATTGAGCCAACAATTGAATTGGTTGGTGTTCCACTGGTGCTGCAAATTTGCATTCTGGATTTTACTGGGATGTGTTACTGAATTAATGTAGTGTGGTACAGATGATTTCAATTATTCGCCGCACTTTTCCCGCTTTAATCAATCTTCATTTGAAAAATGAGAGACCTACCAAGCAATTTTATCATCTAAGTCACAATTTAGCTATAGGTGGCTCGACTGATCCGATTGTAAGCTCTCTATGCGAGTCCCTAAGAAAAGGCTTTAATTGGGACATGCTGAATAGAAGATATGATTCTGTAGCGTTGGATGATTGTATCATTGAGATTGTGCTTCTAGAACTCAAGGAACCCTTGGAAGCGAAAAAAGCTTTGAGCTTTTTCCATTGGGTTGCTCATAGCAAGAAAATCACCCACGGACTTAAGTCGTACTGTCTTACAATTCATATCCTTGCACGTGCACGTCTTGTAAATGACGCTCGTGCTTTGCTTCAATCCCTTGTGAAGAGAAATCGGGAGATTGAGACTGAGAGTGAATCTTCAACAAGGTTGTTGGTAGTTAATATGCTGTTGAGTACATACGGG
The DNA here is from genome assembly GCA_022085475.1 of Heliosperma pusillum. Taxonomy (NCBI): domain Eukaryota; kingdom Viridiplantae; phylum Streptophyta; class Magnoliopsida; order Caryophyllales; family Caryophyllaceae; genus Heliosperma; species Heliosperma pusillum. Next base: position 590,127 of record JAIUZE010045405.1, on the reverse strand, counting down.
ATGGCAAACTCATGCACGTCCGTGTTTGAGTTATTGGTTCAGACATATAGTAAGTTAGGAATGTTTGAGACGGCTTTTGATGTTTGCCTTCACTTGGATGATCAGGGCTTTTCGTTAAGCCTCGGGACTTTCAACACTTTGATTTATGTTATACGAAAATCAGCCGATGGAAGTGGGTTTATTTGGAAGGTCTATGAACATATGATTCAAAAGAGAATATACCCAAATGAAGTAACCGTGAGAATATTGATCGATGCGTTGTGCAAGGCGGGTGAGCTACAGATGTTTGTTGACATCATTGATAGGATTCATGGGAAGAGATGCTCTCCCTCGGTGATTGTAAATACTAGTTTGGTTTATAGGATCTTAACGGAGGGGAGAATTCAGGAAGGAATCGTTTCATTGAAAAGAATGTTGCAGAAAAAGATGATCCTTGATACTATTTCATACTCATTGATTGTTTATGCGAAGCTTATAAGTGGTGAACTTGATTCTGCTAAAGAAATCTATGGAGAGATGCTGAAAAGAGGTTTTCATCCTAATTCTTTCGTGCATACCGTCTTTATCGGAGCCTACTGTGACAAGGGGATGGTTGAGGAGGCGCTTAATTTGATGGAAGAAATGGTGAGTATCGGGCTGAAACCATACGATGGTACTTACAATTCTCTGATAACGAACTGTGCTAGAACAGGTGATTTAGTTAATAGCATTATACTTTGTGAGGAAATGACTAAAAAGGGTATGCTTCCAAGTTCCTCAGCTTTTAACGAGATGGTTGAAAAACTGTGCCTAGCTGGGAACATGAAGGAGGCGAACGAGATGCTCACTACTTTGACTGATAAAGGTTTTATGCCAAATGCAACGTTATATAGCCATCTGATTGATGGTTATGCAAGGGAGAAAAATATACAGGAGGTTATGAAACTTTACTATGAAATGGAATTCAGATCACTGTCCCCTGGATTACCAGTTTTCTTGTCATTGATCAGAATATTATGTGAATGCGGAAAGTGGGAAGAAGCTGATAAGTATCTATCAATTATGAAAAATTGTTCACTAGACCCGACCATATGCATTTATGAGCCTTTGATACAAGGCCTTCTTGCGCATGGCAATAAAGGAAGGGCCGTTCAGCTTTATCACGAGGCACTTCAGAAAGGCCTAAAGTTTGGTCAGTCTATGAACAGTAGTTTCTTTTTTGAAGATCTGGAAAGATAGTATCTTCGAATTAGCGCTGTTCATTGTCGTCTTTGATTCATTGTGGCTATTACATCTCATATGCATGTCCGAATGTCGACTGTGAGATACTGGTGCAGCGCGATATATGACGTGATGGAGTAATGTTGCATCCAACATTCCTACTGCGCCACGTTTGTCAGATATTTTGCTGTATATCTTCAGTTGAGAGAGGACTAAGTCGGACTACCGGTAGTCGACCACTTTGATGATTGAGAATTCTTCTGCAGGTATTTTGATCTTATCTTTTTTGTTTTCAAGGTTTTTCCTTTGTATAATGTTGTGTGGCCTCTGCATAAATATAATTAGCTGCTGTGACTATTTATGCACGTATATGCCTTCTATTCGCCTTTTACTTATTGGTCCTTAATCGAACGAGGATGATAAAGCTAGAATATTGTATGCAATAATCAATTTTTTGCTGTCATAATCTAATGAGGAGAGAAGTGTTACTGTTTAGAGTCAACTAGCTTAGTTCGTCAAATCATGAGAAGTGGTGTTCATGACCTGGGTTCAAATCACGTTAGCATCAAAATTGCTCTCGTGGCTCCCTTCACACACAAAAAAGACCGTTACACTAATGTGGTCATGTGGATATAGTGTACCGTGTATATGGTCTTAAGTCCTTGTGTATGTTCAAGCTTGTAACAAAGTAGAAGTTAGAAGTGGACAAATGCTTATATGCATGATAATCTCGGAATCGGTCTTTGCAGCCTGAACCTAAGATCGCCATTAATATCATAATTTGGCTTACACCACCTGAAAATTACGTCCCCCTTATCTATTTTCCTGTAATGTAATACGCTGTAAATTCCAACTTTTTAAATTTCAAATGGAGTCGAAAATTCATTGTTATTTAGTATTATTTGGATTTATTATACTCTGATGTAACAAAAACTAACACACCAATTTTACATGCCCTTATATTCCAGTCAGTCAACACAATTTCCATTACCAATCATCCAAAAATGTCACATTGTATTTTCGATGCAGGAAAGGTTGCCTACATACATAGATACATGTGAGTATCTGTTCAACCAATCCCGGAGACATACACAGACGACAGGCTAAAGCTTACGTGAGTTCTTCCTCCTGATCACGATATAAGGTGGCCTGAATTGCGTGGTGTCCGTAACTCCATCTCATACAATGCAATATTACTATGTTAGCCAGGTTATGTACCAAATGAAAACTCAGAAGACTATTACAATATAAAACACCAAGTAGGAGCATAATGTATAGTTTTGTACGAAGTAGTAACTAGTATTGTCAACTTTGAGCTAAAGACTAAAATGTTGGTCAATGTAAGTGTCCTTTAAGTCAATATATTACTCCTTATTGTAAATCTTCTTTTTGTGCTCATTTTTTTGTCTTCTTTTTAAATTCTAGACACACATGTTTTGACCATTAACTTCATTCACAAGTGAACTTCATTATTCTATGGAAAAGTAGCCGAGGACCAACATTTTCTCATTAACTCATTATTCATCCATATTTTTCTTTATCCTTAATTTTCTAGCTTTTTCATATGGTTTTCGGGATTATTGTTAATTTGTGCAAAAAATACAAAACTGGTGAATATTTTGAATCTCATATGTTCGGAAAGAGAGAAATTAAATGCCTTTGGGCTGACTAACAATAGCGTGAAATAACATCAGAAACCGACAATGTGACAATTTTAAAACCCGTGATATCCATACAACAATGAAGTTCATATGATCAATGATTATTTGAGAGAATTGAAAAAAATTGTTTGTATATTTTTGTGTGTGTAATTTGTACATTGATCAATCTATAATCTATGCTAAAATCTCCTAATATATTTGCTTTATACCAAAATTGGAGAGATCATCACCCTAATCATGCAATATAAGTATATAACTCATCTATCTAAAATGATCTCTTGAGATTCTTGAAATCTGTGGATTCTGTACACTCAACTTTACCTCTATTCAAATTCAAGATTTTCAACAATTTCGTTACTTTCTCTTTAGTCCTCTCATTAATGTTCCAACCAACTTGTAGAATTAGTAGTAGTTTTTGAAAGGCACCAACTTGAAGAGCTTCTACAACTACACCACCACTTTCTCTAGTCTCATGGTCACACAACCTCCATAAAATCGAGACGGAAAATTCGGTTGCCATCTCGGAGATCCTAAGTATCTTTTTAACGACAATCGGCACTGTCAATGCGTTCCCGTAGGCTGCTTCCCGACCTATGTGACACCGACAAATTGCGTCGAGTACACCTAGTGATTTTTCACACATGCTTTTGTCACAATCCACAAGAATGTCTAGAACTAATGAGGTTAAACCCATGTCAACAAATCTTCCTACTAACATGCTATGACTTATTGAGTCATGTGTAGTAGATGTGATCATATGGTATATGATCACTAGGGAGGCCTTGGTAGAAGAAGCACAAATTGGCTCTTTAATTAACTTAATTAACCCTTCTATTGCCTCATCACTTGCTACCAATGTTTCAACTAATTTCGCTTGACATCTGGGTGTCGAAATTAGTTGTTTTACGATTAAAGTTGAGTTTATCCTTCCGGACAGACTACCATGCTGCATAAACCATATTAAACGATCTAAAGACCTGATCGACTTCAGATACCTCTCTGACTCACAGTCGAAGGGCATCATCGAAGTTAGACCACCAACCACGTCTTCCAACAATGAAGTGACATTTTCGCCCTCGTTTTCAGCAAAGGAATAAAATATAGAGGCGAAAGTCCTAGCTACCCCATTCCTCAAAACACACCTTTTATTCCTCTCACTCTCCTTCATGACCCTTGTGATCCTCCCTACTAGCTCCCTACACTCTTGTGGGTCTCGTGTATTCGAGATCCTCTCCAAAACACGACACACCTCGTCCGAGCTAATGGGTATTCTCGGCGTGGGGATACGCTCCACGCCGTAGGCCTGATTATCGACACACCAATCTTGGATCATTTTACGTATAGTATGGTTAGGTACAGGGTCGATTGTCCTTAGGACTTGATTAGTCACGGGACATGTAACGTTCCCTGCCTCAATCCATTTCTCTATACTTTCACGGTCGTACGTTATTCCAGTCGATAAGGTCACAGGGTCCTTCATCGTGTCTAACGATATCGGACATCGAAAGTGATTAGGAATAATTAACTCGGCCGGAGTCATCTCTGACCCGTCACCACCTCGGGTCGTCCCCCGACTAGCCTTCTTCCTTCTCCATGAAGATATCATGTTGTATTATATGGATTTTTGCTAGTGAATTGATTTGTGTTTGGTACGTGTTAGAGAATTGTATGTTTGAATGGAAGTTTGTGTGTTTGTTGAAAGTATTTATATGTTGTGAACCACTAAGTATTAGACGACGTAGAAGAATATTTTAGATGTTTGACCGTTGAAAGTTTGAAACGGTAAACGACGTAGGAAATGGATGGGTTAGGTCAAAGTATGGAGCCTTTGATTTTTTTGGGGTCAAATATGTTGATTAAGTTAAAAGACGAGGTTATAATTTTGGAACAAAGGATTTATTAGTCAATGGTACATGTTGGTCAATTTTAAAATCAAGAAATTTACATTGTTGATTGATTATGGGTTGTGATTTGGGATTAATTCGATTAAGTTTTGTATTGTAAATTGGAGTAAAAATGTTTGCATTACTGTTAATTATTTTAGACCCTGAATGCATGCACGATATGTAAAGTTTTTTGTTTTTAGTATATTGCTTGTATAAATTTGGTATCTTATTAATAATTCACATTTTTAATCATTGTATTTTACTTTGAGAAAAAAATTGATAATTGAAAATTAATCCAGAGAAATGAATAATGCGATGAAATATATATTAATGAAGCTATTTTTTTTTATAGTAACACCCCTTCTCCTTTCACCTGACAATTACATGATTGTCTACTATCTTTCACAAAGATTTGTTCAAAGCGGTTTTAGATCAACTTTATCGTATAAGTGATATAACAACCAATTATTTTAACCAAAAAAAAAAGGGTTATTTAATAGGAATAATCTATCGTATGCCTCTCCTTCTCATTTTAACACATCCTATAGTTTAACCCATATTAATCTGAACTATGTACACATTTATCTTTCACTAAACTTAGTCTAATTTTCACCTGTTACAACAGGTAAAGTATCAGGTCATAAGTTGTGGACCCTATGTTTTTTTTTTGGGTTCATCTTACCAGAAGTGTCCAGAACTCACACAGTTCATCATTTATACATCTTCATCTTTTTCCCCAAATTAAAAACAAAACCCAGAAATCCCCAATCATTCAATCCAAACCCAAATTTCACCAACTAATTAACAAACCAATTAATCAAATAACTTAATTGCACAACATACAAAAATCACCCAAATTAAACATCATCCATCTTTTTCTTCCCAAAACCCCCAATCGACATTCACCATTCACCGTCTCTCTCTCCTCTGCAATCCCGACCCAATATTCCAAATCACCCAGTTAATCAGCTCTCATCGGACAATAATAATAACTCAGGTTGATGGTTGAAATTATGGTTGAATTTGTATTGCACAATCCGAGTTTATTTTGGCGCTGCAAAGACACTGCTATTGTATAATGAGATGGGTTTTTTGATGTGTTTGATATATTATAAATTTAGCGTTTAGCATGTTGATATAATCTGGGTTGTGGCGAGTCAGTCGTAGGAGCTTAGTGGGAAAAGGTGGGTGGTCGTAGGTGAAACTGGTGGAATCAGATAGTGATGATGGTGGTGGGGTCGGGTGTGGAGATTTGGCGGTGGCATGGCAGGGTGAATAGGCGGTGTGTATAAGGGGTTATTTGTGTTTTTGTGATTAATGATAAGAATGAAGAGGAAGAAGGGAAGAAGCAGTTATTATGGATTTTCTTATTTTTTTCTTTTTTTATTTAAGTTTGACCTGCCAAACAAGTAGTCGGTTACCTGGTTTAATGAAAGATAAATGAGTGTATTGTTCAGATTAATATGAGTTAAAGTATAGGATGGATTAAAATAAGAAGAAGGAGCATAGGATGGATTATTCCCATTAAATAACCCAAAAAAAAACTACAAAGGTAAATATCCTTTTTTCTTTGGTAGGTGAAAGATTACTTTACGGTAAGTTATTATGGTAAAACACTAAAACTACAAATAATAAAAGTATTGATGAAGCAAATATGTTTGAATGAATGTCGCAGTTATTATGGCACTACGCGTCGACGCATACATAACGCGCATGCTATGTTTCATATTTGCGTGTCTTTTCTTTCAAAACTTTAACGGTTTTTAGTAGGGATTATGACTTTGTACGTTCTTTGTCCTTGATCACCTTTTTCAGGTCTACGCATACAATTGTTGTTCACATCTAAGATCTAAGACAATTTTGTGTTTTAATTACCAAGTATTTTATTTGAGACATCACCTAACATTTAATTTTGATTGTATTAGATTATTTATTATCTGTCGGTGAAAAGAGAGGTTTAGATATACGTCTTTAATAAACAATTAAGAAAAATGGAGAGAATATAAACCTTGTCGTAATTTGGTCCAAAGTGGATCTTGCAGTTCATGGATTGTACATCTGAGGTAATACATCTGATAATGTAATTTCTGAGTTTTATTATCAACTTTTTGAGTTTTATTTTAAAAAAATTGAGTTTTATTTTAAAGTTTTTGAGCTCCTTTATTTAAACATTAAGCTACAAAAATATCAACATTGCTCAAAAACTATACCTAAAGATACAATTAATTTTGAGTTTGGTTATAAGAAAATTATTATATTACTTATAAATTTAAATACTCAGAAAAAATACAAATAAACTCAAAAACTACTTAAGGCATGATGTATTACATCCGATGTATAATCCTTTTTCCCTGGATCTTGCAGACCTCCTCACAAACCTCCTATTATTTTCCATTTGTTATGCAATGAGTAGCTAAAAGTTTTCTTTATTCATAAAAAGTAAATAAAATACGTATATAAAACATCATAAATTCTCATTTATGTTGCATTAGAGGGTAAAATAAATTGTCATTCATTAAAAATCTCGTCGCAATTTTTTTTTTCTGTATCATGTAGATGTTAGAAGTAGTTTTTTTGTGTTACTCCTTACGGAGTTTAAAGTTGCATACATTTGACTTCTCTTTAAAGAAAACCTGATGCTCCATCGCTCCAAGACAACGATGATATGTTCTTGGACAAGAAAATATGAATTGTAGAAGGATAAGCGGCTTAAGCTCAATAATGTCTATCTGCATTACAGTATTAGATGTACAAAGTCGGAAAAATTTCCGAAGTGACCTTAGGGCACGCGTTAACTATTTCAATGACACTATTGATTTGGGTAATACAAAAAGATTAAAAGAATCATGGATGAGCCAAACATTCCTTGTTTTATGGCGTAAGCCTTTAGTTCGAAACTTATGACAAACAAAACAAATAACTATCTATACAACTATTCCAAGAAAACCGAGAGAATGAACTGCTCAGTTTAACTTACTTGGAGGGGAGGAAGGTCCATCCCCTCAGCAACTTTGTGTTTTCGAGACACAAATATCTGAGCTAAAAGTTTTTGAGCCTCATCTCCTGGTTTTCTTGGTAAAACGAATGGCACCAAAGACGTTAGCCTTTCCCTGTTTCGGGGAAGAATTGGGCCATCCGGCACTTCGTGGGCGTACCATGCTCGGAATACACATGTTATACCCCTGTAAAATATCAAACAATTAATTAACATACAATAAAAATACGGAGTATAAATTTAACTGAAGGACACAAAAGTAAAAGAAATATGTACCAGAAGTAATTACGGTAATTCTCTGCTTTGATTGTCTTTTAACAGTGTCCAGCATAACGCTGTTCACCGATCTGTTTCTTCTTTCTTTTTCTCATCGCCTTAACGATGTTGCTACAACTGCTACTGTTTTATCAGGAAACTGCAACCTGTGTGATGCTAAGGATTTCTGTGATTGTAGTTTGTATGCTTCAGACAGATTATTGAAATGTATTTATATGCCTAAGTAGGGGTTAGGTGAGATATTATTTACACGAAATATGATTAATTAAAGAATAATCAGATATTTTTTGTTTAAAATATGATATGGTAAAAAAGATAAGTTTCCATTTGATGAAGATTAGCTTGAATTTTGAGTGATTTATTTCTCATGTAATCAGATTATTTGTTTTCTTCCGGATTTGAGTGATTTATTTCTTATGTAGTCAAATTTGCAATAACAAGATAGATCAATTTCTACGGATAGTGGTAGACGCGTGTGCATGTTGGAGTTCTCGATACGACTATATGTTGTGACGGGATAAACTCGTGTTTTTAGTTAAAATAAACTGTCAAAGTAACGTATCCTGAAACTTACATAACGGAATTTCATGATGCGTTTTTATCTGATACCATATCAGTTTTTAGCATGGATCCAATTTTCTTACGGAAGAATAAATGTCTAGCCAAAGGCTGAGTAATTTTCCTGCGATATCTTCATCGGAGTGACCCGTATGGAACTGGAACATACGCATACTGACCTGATACATAATCTGCTTGACGATAAGTCGATAATACCAGCATTTTGCTTAACATCCCTAAAAATGAAAGAGTTTCTTTCTTTCCACAGTCGATAAAGAGTACAGAGGAAAGCACACCTTCTCCGTCTGTTAATCCAACTACAGCCCTTATTATGAGACGAGAAGACGAAAACAGTGGCTATATTATTGTTGTTCTATTGACCGCACTTAGGACGCAACAACTTATCAGTAATCAGTAAAGAGAAATAACACAGTAAAGAGAAATAACAGTAATCAGAAGTTTTTTGCTTTAGTTGTTGTTTTTGGAGAAGTTGCAGGAAGCTAATCCAAACACAATCAGAACTCATACTATTCGAAGATCGAACCTGGAAGATAACTACAGAAACTTCAAGCTGCATTTCCTATTACTTCATATTTACTGATATTGCTGAACACACTGCAATACTCCCTCCATTCAACCAGTTCTTTAGTTTGATTAAAGTACTCGAGCATGGTGCCACCGTGCCAGTGCCAGCATGAATATTTTTATCAGTAATTCTCATGGAATGGAAGATCTTTCTTGTTAATATGAGACCAACCCAGCTAACTCACAAGTCGCAACTAGCAACTCTGCTTGTATACTTATTAAACTCACATAGGAGACGCTTTACAATCCCCTCCCAACAAAAATCTACGGAGGTCACTCACGCCTTTTCTAACATATAAACATCGAGCAAAATTTGGCCTTGTATTCCTCAAGTCTCGTCCAACCCTAGACGTAAACAACAAGTTACGTGTGTGACTGCGTGAATGACTTTCACCTAAACAAACTCTGATTCTCAGCCTGCTGCGGAAAGAAACTACTTGGCTACAAGAATTAATGGGTACGGAGTATGTAGTTTCTTAAATAGCCTAATTTTCCACAATTTATGAAAACCTGCAACAGTGAAATCTAAACTAAAAAACATTGATTCTCCTTTCAGGCTTCAAGCAGTAATAATCACACATGCTGCAGTTTTAATACAAGTGCACATGTATTGAAGGAGACAACGCGCCAACAGCTTAAACAGAAGTGAAGGACTTTTGTCTCAACAACTCCGGGACTCTAGGCACCTGAGAAGAAACCCTACAGGAAACAGTCATTAGCTTTATGCAACTATGAACATAGTCATCTTATCCCTAATTATCCACATGATGAAAACCTACGACAGTGTAATCTAAATGAGAAACGTTGATTCCATTAAGTAGTATTAAACACATAGCGCTGCAGTAATTACGCAAGTGAACAAGTATCAAACGACACGACACATACCTAATGAGGGTAGTACATTTGATTCCGCAATTGCTTAAGTAGTCGGAATATGCTTACAGTGTAACTATTATAGCCTGGTTTACACTATCAAGCTAAATAATCAAATATCTATGAGCATAGTATTAGTGAATGTTTCTGCTTCTATTCCAACAGTTCTAGCGTAAAAAATTATCCTCATTTCAAGTGCAATGCAAAATTGAACAACGTAACTTAATTATCTACAAATTCTGTACGTCGAGATCACAGAAGGAATGGGAACTACATATCATGGTATGTTAAGGTGACCATACCTCAGGCATACAACAATACAAGCCTATCAGGGCTATCACTATGACACTATCTTCACGAGTACGACAGGAAAAATAGCCGCAAAATTCTATATTTCTGAAAACATCACAATGACAGTTATTTGCTTAAACCTGCACTTACATATACAAACTGAGATTACACAGACTCCATAGAATCCGACATTTATTACCAGTAACATTTACATAGCATTACGTGATGAACAATATAAGCATCAATGTGACTGACTCCAGAACATAATGTGTATCAGTATCAGCTTACGCCACCGATTTCAGAACATACTCTTGCCGAGAAAATAGAAATGCAATACATGAACTCATGTACTTTAAAACAATGAGCTTGTCACACTTTACTACAATGTGATGAAGAAAACTACTTCAATGTTTCCTAAAAGCATATAAAAATATTTGAGAGATAGCTACTACTAGTCACAATGTGCAATCAGTGATCAAATGGAATACATATCAAAGAAGAGATGTTTGACGTGTTGTCGAAGAAAAGGCAAGAACAATACTTCAATAAATGTGAAATACCTTCAATGGAGACCCGAATCTCATGCAACGTGCTAGTCATTAAAGTCCTCTGCCCTTACACCCCATACTGATAATTGATTCACAAACAATTGGAGAGTACATTGGATCGACTAAATGAAGGAGGGGAGAAAATATGCCTTCTCGAAAAATAAAATGGAGAACCAATTTCGAGACTTAAATTTCGTTAAGCAACCAAAAACGTAGAAAACCGAAGTATGGAGTGGAAGAGAAAGAAAACAAGATAACTGATTCAAGAATTTGATTTGGTAATTCTCTGATTTGATGTATCTTTACTATTCCTTCATCAAAGAGGGCATACATATGTGAAAAGGAAACTAACAAATTCGTAATATGCCTATGGAAATCAGCCAGTACAGTTTACACTCGGAAATATCATACAAGCAAGAGTCACCAAATAGATAGCTATTTAACATCATCTCACATATGCCTGTGGAAATCAACTGGTACACTCGGGAATGCTAGACAAGCAAGAGCCACAAGTAGAAAGTAGAAACGTATTTAGCATTATTCCACATATGACTGTAGAAAGCAGCTGATACACTCGGGAATGCTAGAGAAGCAAGCGCCACCAATAGATACATCTGTTACCACAATTTCTGCTAGTATGCCTAGGGAAAGCAGGTGGCACACTCGGAAAATGTTGACAAGCAAGAGCCACCAACAGATATCTCTGTTACTGTACCCTCTAGCTAGTCTGCCTATGGAAAGCAGGTGGCACACTCGGAATATGTTGACAAGCAAGAGCCACCAACAGATATCTCAGTAACTGTAATTCCCTCTAGTCTGCCTATGGAAAGCAGGTGGCACACTCGAAATATGTTGACAAGCAAGAGCCACCAACAGATATCTCGGTAACCGTAATTCCCTCTAGTCTGCCTATGGAAAGCAGGTGGTACACTCGAAATATGTTGACAAGCAAGAGCCACCAACAGATATCTCCGTAACCGTAATTCCCTCTAGTCTGCCTATGGAAAGCAGGTGGCACACTCGGAATATGTTGACAAGCAAGAGCCACCAACAGATATCTCGGTAACTGTAATTCCCTCTAGTCTGCCTATGGAAAGCAGGTGGCACACTCGGAATATGTTGACAAGCAAGAGCCACCAACAGATATCTCCGTAACCGTAATTCCCTCTAGTTTGCCTATGGAAAGCAGGTGGCACACTCGGAATATGTTGACAAGCAAGAGCCACCAACAGATATCTCAGTAACCGTAATTCCCTCTAGTCTGCCTATGGAAAGCAGGTGGCACACTCCGAAAATGTTGATAAGCAAGAGCCACCAACAGATATTTTGATAATATCCATTCCTGCCATATGCCTATGGCAAGCTAGACAGACAAGCAAGAGCCGCCAATAGATACCTATACACCGCGAATCCATTATCTCCCATACGCCTATGGAAAATTGGAAGGCAACTGGCACACTAGAGAATGCTAGAGAAGTAAGAGCCACCAGTAGATACTTAATTATGATTATTCCACATATGCCTGTGGAAATCAGCTGGTACACTCGGGAAAATACGTCATCACTTATGTTGAGGTGATATGTCATCACTTAGCTAGGGCGGGTTGATTCGTTCATTATATGAAAATCCAACCCAATACCCGACCAGAAGCAAGGAATACCTACGACAAACAATTTCAAAAACAGGGACGCGAGATCAGCTTACTAATTAAACAGGTCCTTCTTTTATGGATCTTATGCAAAGAAGCAAATAATAACATTAACCATGACAAAAGAATAAAAATTTACACCTTTAACATCAAATCATTAAAATCTAACTAGTGATAATACTATCCATGACAAAAGATTACAACTTTAACATCAAATCATTAGCAAGTAAAACGTGATAACTCTACCCATGACAAAAGATTACACCTTTAACATCAAATAATTTGCAACAATCATCTAAAATGATGATATTATATATAACTAATGAAAGTTTAGTTACCATTACACCTTTTTTAAGCTATTTGACACTAACTATACATAAATGATGGGAAAGAAAAAGGTGATGTAGCATTAAAACAACATGCTCCATATTTTTCTTGCAAAAAAAAGCATGCTCCATATTCAACGACAATAACATTAGCTCAGTGCCTAAATGAGCTAAGATGAAAATTGCTTCAAGAATTTTAAACACTAATTGATTATAAATAATGGGCGATAACGCCACTACTTTTTTTAATACTATTTACTGTCACAATTTGAGTGACCTTGGTAAAAATGATACTCAATTTATCATTACTCTAAAAAATACTCTTAGAGTTAGGACCAGTGAATAAGATCATGGTTCTCACATCAAGAATCAAGCATAACATTAAACTAATCAAAGAGCATAGTAATATAATATAATTACTAATTATCATGAAAAAAAAGAAAAGATTGATGAAAATTATACCTCCAAGTGACCATTACGGTAATTCTCTGATTTGATAAGCAATGATGCTAATAATCTGTAAAAGGGTTTTCTTTTTTCTTTTCTTCATTGTTTTTGTGATTTATTTTGTTGGTATCAACTATCAAGTACTATCAACTAGTTTTCTGTAAGACGGTTTTACAATAAAGGCTTATTTGTTGCTCAAACTATGAAATGAGAGACACTATTTATAACACCAAACAACCCTTTGGACTTTGGTCATTGCAGCGTGATGCATGTGTGTAGAAGGATTAACTGAATGCACACCAGATTTTGCGTATCGAATTTGGGTACGTGATTTCTTACCCAATGTGGGCATATCAACTAGGATTTGGTGGATTATACTCGATTACTTTAAGTTTTTGGCGTAACGGTTTTATAATAATTCGGTAATAACGTCTTTGTAATAATAATTCGGTAATAACGGTTTTAAAATAACTCGTTGCAGATTTGTGGATTATACTCGATTTCTTTAAAGTTTTTGGTATAACGGTTTTAAAATAATTCGGTAATAACGTCTTATAATAATTCGATAATAACGGTTTTATAATAAATCGTTGCAAATTTGTAATATCGCGTTGTGATTTCTTACCCAATGTGGGCGTATCCAGTAGGATTTGGTGGATTGTACTCAATTTTCTTTGAATTTTTCCGTTAAATGGTTTTATGATAATAATAACGGTCGTATAAATAATTCGGTAATAACGGTTGAAAGAGACTATCAAATAAAATAACTTTGATGGTAAAAGTGTTATTGTTATGATATATGGGGAATTTTAGTGTCTGCGACATTATTTTTGGGGTAAAGTGTAACGAGTGTAACATTGAGATGAGATGAATGTGCGTAGAATCCTTGGTAGTTAGATCAAATTGTTTGTAAAAATTGTAAATTTCACATAAAAAAGTTTACAAATAACTCTATCATTGTAATTGTCTTTAATCTTTCCTTTGACTTATTCGAAACATAATTTGTTATCCACAACCTATATGTTGCAAGAAATGTAATCGTATTTTTTTTTACTATGTAAAGTGTTTGTAATCAATTGCTCCGTCTAAGTAACTTACTCGTATTCTACTCATATACCTCGATTTAGCACCAAAATATAATCCGCATTCTGATTTACATTCTGATTGTATTTTAGTTTTGTTTTTTTAGTAAATTTTATTGAAAGATGATTTGATAATAAATGTAAGTATTTTAGTTTTGTTTTTTTTAGTAAATTTTATTTGCTAATATATTTAGGATCAAATGTTGGTAAATTTGACCTCGTAAAAGCAAATGTAGAGAAATCAAGGAACGAAAGGGCATCATTTAATTTAAATAAAAACAATTATGTCCACCTCTAGTCATACAACCTCTAGCCTCGCACTAGTGGTGAGATGGGCTAGTTTGGCCTGGCCAAATTTCCAGCCTAAGAGTGCGGGACGGGTCGGGTCGACTGGGCAACCTGCACTTGTGTCCACTTCTAATTATACGACCTAAATCAAATAAATTCATTAATTTATACGACCTGAATCTAATAAATACTACGGAGTAGTTTGGTAAAGAATATACGACAAAAAGATATATTCGAGCTTTAGAATTTACCTTCTATTCTTAACCGTAACCGTCATCTTAATCGCTAGAATATACTCCTTTTAGTAATCTAGGTCGAACCCAGAAACAATGGGGGTACATCATAGTATCATACTCCCTCCCATCCAATCCAAAGGTTACATGGGAGGGAGCACAAGTTTTAAGAAAAAAGTGATAAAGGAAGGGTAGTATTGGAATGGAAGTAGGACCACTTGAATATTTAATGGTAGTTGGGTGGGTGGGTAATGACATATTGTGTAAATATATAGGGTAGATGAGTAGTATTTGGTCTTATTTGTTACCCAAAAAGGAATGGGTAGTTTGGTTTGGATGGTCTAAGGTAAGTGTAACCTTTGGTTTGGATGGGAGGTAGTTATGACAATACCACATGTACATCAACTGTAGAAAATAGAAATGCGTTAGTACCCAACAAATTATGCTGATGAAATTCACTTAGAAGTTACAAATCCCTAATTTAATTTTAACATATGAACTTGGGTTAATTACTTAATTATACATCAACACATCTATTGTCAACCTGCTACAAAGATGGAGAAGAAGAAAAAGATGTTGATGAGTTCGATTATGATCATAAATGGGAGGTAAAAAGATTCAATCTTTCAATTGATTTAATTGATTTAAGCATATGAACTTGTTTTAATTTATTTGTTGATTAAAGGGTTTCATATTTTAGTACAATTATATTATTTAATTACCTCAAAGACTCTTGCTTTTTGGTTTTTAATTATGTGGTTAATGTATAATTATGTGGGTTAAAGTTAGTTTACTGTATAATTTCTGGGTTTTGTTTGTTTACTGAAGGTGGTTTAGGAAATGAGTTAATTGCAGATTTTGATTGTTTTCCATTTATTAATTGGTTTGGGTGATCATATAATGTGTTTTTGGTGAATGTGAGGGTGATTTTCTTCCAATTCAGTTTGACAATTGCAGAAATTATGGATTTTTTGTCCTGAGTTCTCCCAAAACTGTAACGCCATGTCGATTAGGTGTTAGTCTAGTGGTTAAGACGGAGGTTGTGAGGATGATAGGACGATAGCCTGACTATTTCAAAAATCGTGGATCCTTTCCCATTTAAATTCTTCCAAAAGCGTAACGTTCTTTGATTAGGGTATTATTCTAGTGGTTAAAACGGAGGTAGTGAGGATTATATGACAATAGCCTAACTATCTCAGAAATTGTGGATTTTTTTCCATTTAAATCGTCACAAAAGTGCAACGCTCACTGATTGAGTATAGCCTAGTGGTTAAAATGGAGGTAGTGAGGATCATAGGACAGACAATAGCCTCACTATTTCAGAAAGTGTTGATTTTTTTCCATTTGAAGTTCTCCCAGAAGTGTAACGCCTAATCGATTAGGTCTTAGTCCTAGTGGATTAGTTGGAGTTAGTGTGAACACTAGTCCACAGTTTTAATCACGTTTCCCTTGACACCAAAAATGTAACGCCTCATTATATTGTTATCAAAAGATGAATTAGTAGAGGATTGCTCCCAGTCTTAATTAAGACATTTCTGTACTTCCATAAATTATTTCATTATAGAGGTGAGATCAGCTATAAGCGAACACAATTTTTTTAAAAAATATATACATAAATGAGTGGCACCTTTCATGGTGTTTAGGCTTAGTAGAGAATTATAGATCATGGCAAGTGAATTTTAATTTAGTTTAGTTGGTGAAGCAAATATTTGATAGTTACATAAGGGGAATTGTTGGGGTTTTTTTAGTTTTTGTGGAAGAGACGTAGATCAGGTGACGGAAGTGATCTTAACCAACTGAGACTCGTGGCGAAACCAGAAATCAGTGAGTGCAGTAAGTTGTTCCCAAAGCAGGAGGATTGCGCAGGAATTAGTAAGTCAGCGTAAACTGTAAAGTAATCTTGAAAATTAACAAACCTACTACGTTATCCAAACTAGGATCGTTTTTGTCGTAAGGTTTCTTCTCATACCTTTACTGATCACTGTCTTTTATAGCCTTTGGGAGTAAAGGATGGGGGGTGGTTCAGGTGAGTCGAAAGTTAAGGAGGAATTATAACTTATTACTAGATGCAAATCCAATGGGAGGATACTGATCACCAACGAGACCACTTTATTAGTTGTTTTTGAAATCTAAAAGGACAAGTTTCTCTATTGGCTGATGGGGAAAAAACAATTAAATATCAGTGTTCGATATTCAGACTTTTCACATAAGAACCCTAACTTGATTTTTCCTTCCCTCTCTCTTTATTTATTTATCTTTTTTTAAAGTTTTTATTCCTGTTATTCGTCTCGCTGTTTTGCTTGACATTGACTGCTTCAAATGTTGGTTAATCTTTGCTGACTCCGAATCTAGTTAGGATTAAAGACTTTGTCCGTGTTGTTCCTGTTGCTATATCTGCTGCTGCTTGTTGGTGAATATTTGGTAGATTATATTAATGACAATGAGATTGTGTGTTATTCATCTTAATAATGTCTCCATCTATCAGTATTAATGCATCACCACTAATTTGCAAGTATCTTTTTTAATTGTGATACCAGTTTTCACCTTTAGCGTTTAGGTGCGAGATTGAACGACTTTAGGGTTATATTGACATACATTGAACGGAAACATATTTTGATGATGGAGCGTCAGTAATTCATTGTTATGAGTCGCAATTATAAGTAAGAAACCACCAATTTCATTACCATTATTTCACTTAATACTTAAATGGTATCAAACTATCAATTGTAAATAACTTAGATGTTGTTTTATTGACACACACACATAACTCACCTCTCTTCTCATGTGTCGCCTGTTAAATTGTTCAGCGGTAAATATGGATGCTTACCTGTGTATTTCCTTGGTGCTTTGGCGAATTGTCAGTCATTTTTATTACCTACCAAAATGTTTGAAGGAGTATGGGACACACACACACACACACCTCTTTTCTAATATACCTAGCATAACTCACTCTCTTCTCGTGTGTCGTCTGTTATATTGTTCAGCGGTAAATATGGATGCTTACCTGTGTTTTTCCTTGATGGCTTGGTGCTTTGGCGAACTTTCGTAATTTTTGTTACCTAACGCAATGCTTGAAGGGATACGTGATAAGCCAAGGACAACGTTTATTTTGTTTCAAGCTTGTCCAAGATGATAGGAAGATGGAAAACGGATAAGACTTTTTGACAGAGTCTAACATATAAAATTCCAAACCTTTTTTTTTTTCTCTTTTGTATCGTCATTTTTATCTTGACGGTGCTTGGACGCAGGGGTTTCTCTGCATGACGTTGCACGCACACCTTCCTTGCTCACAATGTTACTATATTAAGCAGTTTTCTTTTTGATTTTTTTTAAATAGAAAAATCGAAACTCCTTTTTTCTTCATCATCAAATAGTACAATGTAGTTTGGACTCTGATTAAGTCATTGTTCTTCTGGTGAAGTCAAATTACAATTTTATTATATTTGTGTCAACTTCATTGTTTATTGTACTACAGCTAAAAGTAAAGTGCTATACCCCTAAGGCTCATGGTTTAAAATCTGGGCCGATACATCTCGTATCGTCTGAGATGTATCTATATCGGAGGCCGCCAATGTGAGATATCCTGAGATGTATTGGGTATACTAAAAAGAGGAAACAACAGCCGAGACAGCCAACTCAGTCCGATTGAGATGACCGAGTTATAAATTGTACCCGCCAAACTTTGTAGCGAAAAGCACTAAAAAGTTTGTATTATATTGGTCAATTTTTCTAAATAAATTTAATCTTAACTTTATATGAAATAGACAATAGATGATAAAAATATCTACAAAAGCTTCTAAAATAAATACCATCACGATTGCGACTTTGATCGCGATGTCCGAGTCAAGGACGATTCCCGTGACACTGTTATCGCGATTTTAAACCATGCTAAGGTTTGAGGAGAGTAACACGCGATAGATTATTTGGTAAGACTGATTTTGAAGGGTAGTGTAACATTCTATTCTCGTTTGATTCCGTAATTTGAATGGCTGTTTAATTTTGATCCTGCCAGCATGCCTCTTGGGGGGGGGGGGGGGGGGGGGGGGTTAGTTTATGTACATACGAATCAGTTGAGCACTTGAACTTCTTAGATAGACGGGATAGAATTGATGACCTTGTTTTTTTTTTTAAATCTTTTAAACTTTTCAGCTTGAAATTATTAGTGCTTTACTTATTTGTTTGATTTTTCTCTTTAACTTCTATTGGTTACTTGAAAAATCAAAGTTTGTCTTTGCCACCATAACCCTGACTAAAAGGCTCCAATTAGTTTGATGCCAGTTCGCACCAAAGGCGGAAAAACTGTAATGTTGTAGTAGGGTTCCTTCTATAGATATCATTATACTCCCTCCGTCCCGGTCATTTGTTTACCATTTCCATTTTAGGGTGTCTCACTCATTTGTTTACCTTTCTATATTGAGAATGTTTTTTAGGAGTAATTTGATGTGCCAATGGGACTATTGTCCACTTGTCATCCACCAAGGGCCACCACAAATGGTCCCCTACCATTTTCTTAATAATTGTGCCAAAAGCAAAGGTAAACAAATGACCGGGACGGAGGGAGTATATTCCGATTTGATAAAAGTTATCAAGTTGACTTTTCAGTCAATTTATTGATTCTATTTTATTTATAGATACTTACAAATAATATCGCACTATATGCGGTGCTTTTGGTGTCACATTATCCTATTCCTTACACAGTCATTAAGTTTGTTAATGAGTCACTTTTTTGGTTGCAAATCATCTTTACTAGTTTCTTGTCACCGTGTCTTCATTTTCTTAAAAAAGTTATTTTTTAATTGTCTGGTTAATTCAGGATGTCATTGCTGTAAGAAAAGTTTCTAAATTTGGTTGCTATTTTTTCTGTAAAACATCTTGCTCTCTTTTGTCCGTTACTTAGGAACTCGAGTGTCTTAACATGTTACTCTCTCTTTTGTAATGCTAATGAAGGTCAAAGCCATTGCATTTATCTCCTCAGTTATTTTGTAAAAAATGTGTAACCCAATGGAAAAAAAATATGGTTTGCTCAGTCTATAGCTTCTTTATTAGATAAGATGATGTCTATGGTCGTCTCTTTTATTGTCATTCTCACATTTTCTACCGTCTCCTTTCCTTTTTGGCTATTTCTTTCTTCACTCTGACTTGTGCTATTCTAACCTAAACTTTGTAGTTCGCATTGTTTGTTTCGGGACCGATGGAAGGCATCTAGGTCACTAATCCTGCATCTGTCAGCTTTTAAAGTTAAAAGTTTAAAACGGCATCTATCTTGCATCTGTCAACTTTTAAAAAATCCACCTTTCTTTTTGCAATCCCTTGAGCACCTTTGGCACTATGTCATACGCTCCCTATTGTGATTTTATTTGTGTTACGTGTTACACAAGGTAAATTTTCAAGGAAACCATGGATTGCCTCTTCTATGTTTATCACCTGTTGCATATGAACATCAGATGAACATTGCTACCATGCCTGTGGTGACCTATGTGACTCTGTCTTCATATAACACCTGACTCTCCAACATGGGTCCTAAACTTGAAAACAGGCTCACATGCCACATACCTCTGACCTAGAATGAATAGCGTAGTTGGTGACAAATCAAAATTGAATACCGAAACCGTTCGAATGGATTACTCTTTCCATTCTTGCTAACTTAACAAACTGCATAAGTGCTTACGGCTAGTCAAGTTTATATTATGTTGATCCGTATCTGCAGTTTTGACATGAAATCTATAGTTTTTGTGTTAAAAATGAATATTCTATATAAAGACATCTTAGTTTTTCCTTTAGCCATAGAAGTATTTGAGGTTTCAGCTCTTCTCCATGTGCTTCTACTTGCTAACCTCAGTATTGTCTTTCTATCAGCCATTTTATGTGTTTAGTTTGTCTTTCTCATATTTTCCCCTTTCCAAATCGTCATTTTTTTTGTTGAATGTTTGCATCTTGCCCTTTAGCCTATCCACGTCTGAAGATAATGTTATTCTTTTCGATCTCTCTTTTGTGGATGTGTTTGTTTAAATCAAGATGTTTCCAACCTACTGTTCACAGCCATATTTTTTAGTGCTCTTTGTTCGTTCATGGCTTAATCTCGGATTTTCCATGGGTATGTGCGAGCGAGTGGTGCATGCTTAGGCAGCTAAAATATATACTATTATAAGTAATATATCTAACTAACAAAGAAAATTATCTACTCATGAAAATCAGTAAATACTCTAAATGGGAAGGCGTATATGTAGCATGTATGTTTGATTGACATGTTTCACCATTGCTCTAGTTGATAATTATGCGAGTCTTCTTGCTTTTTTTAATGTATAATAATTTTTTTCCTTTTAGGGTTGTAGGTTCGAAGCAGTTTCAAAATGTCTGTCGCTGGATCCATGAAGCGAGCTCAGGCTGATGAACCTAATTTAAAGAGATCATGTGAAGAAATTGAAGATAGAATAAGCAGTTTACCTAATGAGCTTAAAACCGACATAATTTCCCGTCTCCCAATGCGAGAAGCTCTGAAAACCTGCATATTGTCAAGGGGTTGGAAACACATATTTTCCTCTCTTCCAAGCTTGGCGTTTTTTGAGTATCAATTTCTCAGTGTGCCGAACAGCGGTCGCCGGCTTGTTGAATTAATTGATTGGACTCTGGCCAATCGTGATGACCCTGAACTCTGTACACTGGCTATCAATTTCAACATTTTTGAAAAGCCATATTTGACTCTGAAGAATGCGTGGATCAATTATGCGGTGGAGCATAATGTGCAGTATCTTCAAATAATAGCGAAAATTGATGAGATGGGTCTCCCAAGCTCTCTTTTTACATGTAGAACCCTGACTGTGTTTAAGTTGATGGCACGCGCTCAGCATCTTAAGTTGCCTTCAGCCATATATCTCCCAAACCTGAAAGAACTGTCTTTAGTAAATGTCCGTTTTCCTAATGACGCCCTGATGGAGAGGCTATTTGCAGGGTGCCCCCTGCTTTTGCTCTTATACATTGGAAAATGCGGGATGGATCGATTGTCAAGACTAACAATTTCCTGCCCTAAACTGAAAATACTATGGATTTCTAATTGTAGTGGGATGGATACCTGTGTTATCAATCTCCAGGACACATGCCTAGAGAATATTTGTTATGACGGGCCCTTGGCCCGAAACTTTGAATTTGGAACCATGAATCGTCTATCTGGTGTAGCATTTAATATCACAAGAGATCCCGATGATTGGAGGAATGATACTGAGCTAGCTCAAGTTGCATGTAATCTTCTAAGGGAACTGATTCATGCTCGAGAGTTGACAATAAGTGTATTATTTATTAAGGCATGTTATAAACTTTAGCTAATATAAACTTCTCTTTGTTTCCTTTTGTGCTTGAGCTCAAATGCTGTTCTTATAATGTCTTAGATTTTATGGGAGGTTCGTGGCGAGTTGTGGCAGCTCCGCTGCTTCAGGAATCTGACAAATGTTCGTCTATGTCTTTGGCCTTCTGTGGAGAATGAGGAGATAGTAATGTCCTTGCTTAGCAAATTCTGTTATGTTCAACAGCTGAACGTGATCATCCATGTAAGTATCCGAACTTTAACAATTATATATGTCATTAACACATGTTAAAAATTTGTTTTGGTCATGACACGATTATGTTTTTCATGATGTCGTCTCATAAAGGCTGCCGATACTTCCTGAAATAAGGTCGGATAATCCTCATAACCTTAACAAAGTTTTCGCAATTTTAGATGTAATAACACCATGTTAAAAATTTGTTTCATCGCTTGACATGAAAAATCAAAAATGATCAGCATGACCTCATGTTGGTCGTTGCGCCCTAATTGTGGCTTATGCAGCCTCGAAATGAGGTCAGACAATCTCTTAAAACTTTTATAAAGCGACCACGATCAAGAATCAAGATATTCGTATAATGATAGCATGCATTAACATATGGCTTTGATATACTCCCTCCGTCTCATTCATTTGTTTGCCTTTTATATTCTTTGTGAAGGGTATTTTAATCAAAGGCAAACAAATGATCGGGACGAAGGGAGTAGTATACTAGCATTGTTGGTTGTACTATGCCTCAAAATGAGGTCGGATAATATTTAGAACATTTTTAAAGCGGTTATTACTAAAATATAACCATATGGCACTAACATGTGGTTTTATCATAGTTTACCCTAATAATACAACTTATCTTTGAAATAAAAAAGGGTCTCACACATTACACATTAATAGTCGGAATCATGCATATTTATTTACTAGGTAAATAAACCATATAAGGAGCATTCTCATAAGAAATTTGTTAGAGATCGTCATATTTGAGAATTTTTGTTAATAATGCATGGCATTGTTCTTGACTTACACCATTTCTTCCAATCTTAAGCGACCAGTAGGCTTTGGCCATGTCTTACGCTTGGAAATGCACCCGGAGAAGTACCATCTCGAGGGGGTCCTCAGGCATCTTGAATGCTTGGAAATCGACTATTTTGGAGGTTTTGAACTGGAAATGGGGTTTTTGAAGTTCTTTCTCCGAAATGCCAAGTTATTAAGTCAAGTAATCATAAAGACACCCGGAATGATCATTAACAGTTATGGTGATAGCCACTTCCATCATGACGACCTCAAGCCAGAGATCGTTGATGAGCTGATGCAGTTGAGCGCAACATATCCAACGGTAACTATGACTGTCTTCGACGTCAATCGTACAATCAACTGATCCCCAATGAATCTCCCTTCAAAGTCTTGTTTTAAGATTCCTAATGCTTTTGCTGTCATTCCTGTGTGTGTTGCATTAAGCAGACACATGAACCGCGAATTTTACTTGTTTGTTTCTCCGTAACCTGAAACATTTCCTTTTATACTGGTATTTCTTGAAAATTTCCATACCAATGACCTTTTTCTCAATTGTCTGTCCTAAGATGTTACTCAATCCGTCCTGTTCATTTCTGTACGTTTGATTGTTTGATTAAAATACTTTTTACATAGAATAAAAACGTTTGCAAATGATTGAGACGGAGGGAACACTACTTCAAGCACAAGTGTTCCACCAGTAGTTTCTGTTTGGGGTGATTATGGTGAAATCCAGGAATTCTAAATAATGCCGCGGAAGAAAATACTTTGCTTAGCTACTGTATATACTATGTTACTTCGAATGTTCATTCTAGGTATAATGCAATAGTTAAGGAGGTGGGTATTAAATTCGTAATCCGAGTAGAACTGTAGAAGCAGGGAAAGGCTTCCAGGACAAAGGACAAAAGCTTGACATTTTGTATCATAAATCTAGTCATGGTGAGTCCGATACATGGAGTTGTGCCTGTATCACGCTTGTGCTAAAGTTCGATATGTTTGGGTCAGAATGCAAGTATTCATAAGGCAAATTTCGACAATGTCTAGAGCAAACATGATATATATCACAACGATCATTTATTTACGTTTTTCTTTGACGATTACACACGAACTATAATAACAATACCTAACAATTATACGGACCTCATAGTAATATCGCATCTTTAGCTAAGTTACGAGTTTTCTCATTAGAGTTACGACTTACGAGTTACGACAACGTATAAAAATCAAATGTCGTAGAAAATATGTGATATGTCATCCTTAGTTGTAAACTTGTAATCTATGAGCTTATTTTAGATGCAAATGAAAATCTATATTATCAGCTACCTTCTATGGTTCCACCAAACAATCACACATAATACTTACTATCACAAAAAAAAGTATAAACATAGAATCAAATATTTAGTTTTGCGTAAATTATTATCGATCTAGTAAATCTAAATTCCGCTTCCAGTTGTGTCGATAAAATGACAACATGTTAGATAGATGATACCGTACAAAACCTTGATTCAATGTAATAACGGTACTTCATCCGATGCATCTTTTTCATTATGTTTCCGAACAGTAGTATTTTAATCAAACGTGAAGAATTAATGAATCGAAGGAAACAGTATTCACCGTAATATTGTATTCCTTGTATATTTTTGCTTAACTTGGAAATAAATAAGCCATTTAAAGATTACAATCGCATGAGATGTTTACCCAAAGTTGTTCATCTTCTTAGACCTATATAAACATGTTCTTCACTAGTCTACTCACTCACAAAACTTTCTTTCAACTCACATATAAGTTAAAAAAAAAAAAATTGTTTTCTAAGCCATCACAATGAAACCTTCAAAGAAGAAAAAGAAGAGAATAACTCTCTACATTCAAATATCTAATTGATTTAGTAATCAACCAAAATTACGTTCGAGTGAAATAACGGTATAATACTCTAACGACTAATTTCCTTATGATTTTACGCATTTTTCGTATTATTGTCCATTTCAATATCTATCTTCGTGTTGTCTAGTTTTCCTTTTAAAACACATGAATAAAAGATACTCCGTTGTTACGATAAAACCTGTACATCTATATTACTTAGGCTTCTCAATTCCTCGGAGAAAACTGTTTACCTAGATTCTTCTAACTAAGAGAGACTTATTAGACAATTTCCATTTTTACTTCCATATGCAACCAAATAAGGTTTTTTTTCGTTTTCAAATTCATATGAAATGAAAAATCACGTGAAGCAAACAAAAACGTATATTAATTATGTACTATGAATCTATGATCGAGCAAGTCAGCTTTGTCGAGTCTACAAAATATACATGTATAAATTTACAAAACAAGTTGTTTCACAATCACATTTAATAATCTCTTAAAACATTAGAAAGTATTCTACATTTTTGTTTTATGTATTTAATCTATTTTACGCTCATCATCCTAATTATTGTATATATATTTACTTTATAACCAGATTGTTTCTTGGATGTTGCACGGGAGTGGATGTGTCGTGCATAAGATGTCCCACTTCCAAGAGTCCTATTTTTGGGATAAGCAGCCTAGTTTCTCTTGTTATTCCTCGAACGCAACCTCGGCTTCATTCATATCACAACCAATGGTGGAGAAAGATCGCTCTTCAATTATAGTTTTTTTTCGGTGTTAAATGAGTCGCAATGAGGATTTTAATAGCTATTATATATAAGACTATAAGAGAAGGGTGATTCGAAGCTGGAACCGAGGAATATTTATTTTTATTTTGTCTATTTTATTTATTTTTATCAAATATATATGATTTGATTATTACATATGTTTAGCACTTTTGCATCTCTAAGCTAAACTTTGAATAATATATGGAGATGTATGTAGTTTTTCTTATTTATATCAAGTGTTTAAGACTTATAGACTCAAAGTCTTGAATCATTGGAGTAACATTTGTAATACTTGCTTTTAGGTATTACTTCTATCAGTAGGTCTTGCTTAAGACGGGTCGGATCTTAAGACGGGTATTTTGTGAGAGGAAATGGGTAGAGGGGAAAAGGTGGGCTCCCCCCATGTGCTCTCCACTCACCCTTGATGGGTATTTTGTGAGAGAATATGGTATCTGTCTTAAGCTTAAGAAGGATACCTCCGTCTTAAATAAGAATTTGTGTACTTCTATTAATATGAAAGAATTTGTAATTCTTTTTATTGGAGATTTAATTGTTGGAATTACTCATTTTTTTTCTATTGTTTTCTTATGATGAATTAAAGCACGTTAAACTCATTTTATGTAAACCCTATTACAATTACAATAAATATACAACTAATTGTCATTATTAATTTTTTTCAAAACGACATCCGAGCTTTAATCCCATAATTATTTGGGTTGAGGCTGACATGAATCATCTTTTTGAAATAGTCATGTACCGATTGCACACCTAAAATATAACGATAAATACAATAAAAATAGCGGAAACTAGCCTACAACCTATCGAAATTCAAAAGCTATACGGTATCCACTTTAACTCACCCAAAATACATTCATATAATCATATTACTATAATTAAAAAAGGTCTCAGCAAGAAGATTAGACGTTTGTCGTAGTTCCAATATTCATTCCCTTTGCCATTTGTTTACTATTTCGCTCATTAACTCCTAACTAAAATCACAATTTATTACCCTTCGATAAATTGTTACTTTCAGACGTGCAACTTTAGCCTCTAAGTTAAACCATTACACAAATTCTCATTTTAGACGGTCACTATCCGTCGTAATTAAGTTAAACCACTCAGCCATCTCTCCAGGCCAGGCGCGGAGCCCTTTTGAGCAAGTCGTTTCGCTCACTTGTTGCCTAGAAAATATCAAAATTTTGTCTTTCTTACCACCACTTGGTAGTATTTGACCGTCTTAAACTTTAGACGGATAGTCATTGTCTTAAGCAAGACTTACGGAAGAAAATAATATTCTCGGTAATACGAGAGTGCTTTGGTATACAACTTTGTAGACTTTTTTTCCTTACTTTCCACAAACAGCTGTAACCAAGGGATGTTATCTTAGGCGATCTCGATTCTCGAGTAGTTGAATTTTAATCTTGTTTTGTAATTCGCGTAAAACGTACCCTTTTGTCCGAATCATTTGTTTGACTTGATTAAAGTAACCCTCACAATAGAATATAAAATGTCTAATACATAAAACCTAGAAAAGCTCAAAATAGACCATAAGTCTAAAGCAGAATTCCTAGCCTAAACAGATTAACAAATACCGTTTAGCCCAAACAGATTAACCGAGACCCCCGCATTGTAACTCGAAGTGACAACTAAACTGATTCAAGGCATAATTACATAATAACCTCAATAAGTATTCCAATTTTGCACGGCATACTTAATCAGTAATTTATACTTATATCAGTTATATGACATAACTACCCTCAAATCAGAGTATTTAATCACTTGAACAAGTATTATATTATATATTGTTTCAAAACACACATTCACAATTCAAAACACAAAAACATGAGTAATAATATAAACAAACTCTTCATTCTCTTCACATTCTCCATAACTTTACTCACTACTATACAAAGCACCCAAAGCCAGACATGTCAAGGTCCAAAAATCACACCTACAACAATCACAATTACAAACAATTTGGGTTTAGGCCAAAACCTTGCATTTGCATGTCAATCTCTCGACGATCATACCGGTTCTCATTCATTAGGACACGGTCAGTCTTACGCGTTCCAGGTCAAACCGGTATCTGATGCTGTCGTGATGACTCAATACTTCTGTCAACTTGATTGGGGCGAGAAATCGATTAGTGGTGCAACATTTTATAACGAGAGAACCGACGTTCAGAGGTGCTGTGGGAATGTTCCTTGGGTGGCTAATAAAGATATGGTGGTTGGACTAAGTACACATTCTAAAGACCCACCTGTTACTTATCGTTGGGGTTACGAGCAGTCGAGCACACTATCGGAGAGTCTTGAATAAGACGGTTTCACATCCCGTATTTGCAAAAGGACTATTAATAAAGGTTGAATTGTAACAAATAATGATAAGGTAATAAATAATAATTAGAATAAATTTACCAAAGCATTGTGAGACAACCAATTCGAGAATTTGTATTAAACAGTTTTAGAGTAATTAATTTAAATTAATTTCTTACAAGAGTAAGTGTGTCTTTGTTTGCTTACAGACTCGATCATTTGTTATTTCGCCACTGATAAAAGAAGGGTAATGATAAATCAGCCGTAAAGTCTGTATTTACGCATTTAATACCTTTGAAATTTGATACTCCCTATTAACTTAGGAATTGAAAAATAAATTACACATAAACTACTGCAATTAATACATTTATTTCCTTTTTAGTTCTTATTCATCATTTCCATAAAAGAAAAGGAATTTACTAAGAATTATAAGAAAAACATTAAAAAAAAAAAAAATAGATATCTTGCAAAACTAAACTTTTACCCTAAAGTTTCAAGTGTAAAAGTATTAAATTAAATCTTAAATTCATTTAATTACTTGAATTTTTGTAATTAGGCAATCAAATCATCAACTTAAAAACCAGCAGAAACAGTAATAGGACTCCTAACATGATGTTTACCATCTGTCCAAGCTAAGTGTCCAAACACATACTCTCCCTTCTTCAAACCTTTCTTAGCTGTAAATGTCACACTGAACTCCTGAACTTCCCCAACCTTCTTAAACTCCAACACTTTCGGCTCCACGCTGACCGAGACACCTTTTAGTAGGCTCACGCTAGCGACATAAGTTCCCGGTGTCCCCACATTCTTCACCTTTCGCGTTATAGTGACAGACTTAGAGAGTTTAGGTACCGTGATTGAAGGGTAGTTGAGGTTCAAAAGGGATGCCTCCTTAGAGATTGATTTAGGGCACTTGTATGATGAGGTTTTACCATGGAATGCTTTGATTATCGTTTCGTTGTAGCCAAGGGTGCATAAGAAGTCTAGGTAATCTGATGTGCCAAGATCATAGACTAAGCCAGGGTTCATTGCGCGATTTGGTTGAACGTGACCTGATCCGTAACTGAATGGATTCACTTTCTCGAATGTTGCGTCCTTCATTAGGCTACCCGTGTTATCTTTCACTCTAGCTGTAACAACACATTAGAGCAAATATTAGGATTTGAGCATTGTATGAGGAATCAAAATTTGGGCCTATTCCATATATATATAACAATAAGTCTCGCTTGTGACCGTCTTTTCAAATAGACCTCTCACAACCCCTCCCCCACCTGTTGTCCCACTTGCAGCCTGTGAGAGGTCTTTTTGAATGAGAACTGTGTTATTATAAAGATTGGTCGATATTATACTCGATGTAAAATGTGTGCAAAATATAATAGTACTGCTAGATAATGTTACCTGTAGTCATGATGGCGGACCTAATAGCAGCAGGGCTCCATCCCGGATAGCGGGTTTTGAGAAGACCAACAATTCCAGAAATGTGAGGACATGACATAGATGTACCAGAGTCTACCATATAAGGAAATCTGCGCTTATCATAGTCCTCATCGGTTGGGCTTACGCCTTCGCTATATGCTGCTATGACATTCACACCTGGTGCAGTAATATCAGGTTTGAGAATTTCTGGAGTAATTATGTTTGGGCCTCGAGACGAAAAGGCTGCGACATATGGGGCAGGCTTGGTTTGTAGCACACCCACTGGTTTAGTAATTAAACCATAGGAATTCGCCGTAGAATTAACGTAGGCAAAAACAGCATGTCCGTCTTTGTAGGTGAGATGAGAAGCAGGAAGAACATGAGGGTCGGATATAATTTCATTGCCAGTAGACTCATCGTTGCAGAGGATCATTCCTGCAGCTCCAGCAAGCGCTACCTGAACGCCTTTGTTTACTCTTCCGTTTCCTCCACGAAGGCACACTACTATCTTTCCTTTCGCTTTGTTCTCGTCTAATGTATTTGGCTGGCAGAGCATTCTGTTCACAATCATGATGAAATCGCTTAGAAGAAATCGATAAAATCAGCTTAAAGTTCATAATTTGTCAAAGATAAGTAGTTAGTACGCACGCGTCAGTAGCGGATGCATTGGCTGTTTTTGCTTGAGCACCGGTTATGAGTCCGTATAGCTTTTTCTCTGGCAAAGCACTTGATAAACTCGCGCCCTGCATACAAAATTTAGTGTAAATCTGTTATATATGGTACGGAGCTATTTATAGCTGACGCGACCCGAGAGCTTGTTAATCGTAGAACAAACTAATCGGGGTCTCGAGGCAGAGGACAAACTGATAACTAATACTCCGTACAACCTAATATTTGTTTCGAACCAATCCAAACATGCATAAACCACGGGCAAAATTACTGGACCTTGTAATGACATTTCAATTCATAGATTATGCATCTGATATATTAGGACTGATGGTGTAATTTAAATTGCATCTGATTTAAGTCATTAATATAAACTAAAATGTAAAATACCCCAAATCATAAGTTAGTCTAAGCATGCAGCCAAATCCGATCACACCCGAGAGACTCGGTTTTAAGAAAAACAGAAAACCGAGGGTAAGCAAATCCGATCACACCCGAGAGACTCGATTTTAAGAAAACCAGAAAACCGAGGGTAAGAATCAAACCTTCAATCTATCGCGATTACCAAGTTCAACATAAGATTCAAATTCCCGATCCATAGTACTAGCACCAACAGTAATCATCCATGGCGCGACATTGGATACCGTGCCAAGGCCAGGTCCACTATTACCAGCAGACATCACTACAACAATACCATTTTGAACAGCATGGAAAGCTCCGATGGCAACCCCATCGTTAACATAATCGACGGCATCACCACCCAATGAGACCGAGAGCACATCGACACCGTCATGTATGGCAGTGTCGAAGGCAGCCAGGATATCAGCGTCGAAACATTCACTGCCATTGATAGGCTTCCCACATACCTTGTATGCTGCTACCCTGGCCTTAGGGGAACCACCCTTAGCGATTCCATTAGTGATATTCATGATTTTTGCGCCGGGGACAAAGTTTCCTCCGGCGGTTGATAGTGTGTGGGAACCATGGCCGTCGTAGTCACGGGCTGTGTCCCACGATGGGTCCGACTTTCCCGCGAATGCTGCGTATCCTTTGTTGAAAAACCTTGCACCGATCAGCTTCCTACAGACAGCACCAACATTTTTGCCGGTAAGTCTCCCTTAAAAGACGAGAAAAAATCAACATTTTATTATAAAAAGTTATAACTAAACTGTTGGATTTTGTGTGCTTCAAAAGAAGCAATACTAGTTTTTTATCCCACATTAATAATGGGGTAACATTTTATCACGAAATATTTTCATTTTACCGCAAAAGATATAAGGCCATTGTAAAGGATGTTTAACAAGGGGTGATATTTAAGAGCGTAGATTATATAAGTGTTGTTATTTTGCTTTATTTCACCATAATTTGAAGTTCAGAAAATCCTAAATTCCCACAAAATGAAGTAGACCGATATAGACAGGGTGTTTGATTTACGGAGATAATGTAATAAGGATCAAACATTCGAACCTGTTACAGGGAACACCCTCGATATCACAAAATCCTTTCCATTTTGATGGAATTGGTCCATAGCCTTCGTCATGGAAGCTCCTGGACTCAGGCCACACACCTAATTACAATACGAACTCATAATTAAGATTTGAACTTATGAAAATAATGAATTAACTAGCATAATAAATTAATAATAATAATAACAACAGGTTTTCTAACGTGTGCCTCAAGCAGACATATTAATAACCTAAATGTCGAAATATATCTTATACTCCGTATATGTTAAGACATTTAAATAATTAATATGTACACGTAGGACACACGTTAGAAAAACCGAGGTAATAATAATAGTAAAGACAACGGTTTAAGAAGTATAGAAGGAAGGTGGATAGTACCAGTATCAAGGTTAGCTATAATAGTATTTTCACCATAATTAGCTTTCTTCCAAGCGGAATGAGGGCGAGTCTCGCCATCCTTCTCCAACATTAAAAAGTCCCATGAATGTGTTGTATGTAACTTCTTCCCTCTATTTGGGAACACTGATATTACTTCTGGATGTTCTGTTCAATAAATTGTTTTGAAAACGAGATTACCTAAGCTGTAGCAGTAACTTGACAATTGTGGTTACATTTGACCATTAAAAGGTCACAAAATCCCGTCTTATTATTTAGACGGGATTGGTAAATGATAGAATTCTTACTAGCAATTTCTAAAGCTTGATCCTCATTTAGGTTGGCCGCGAACCCGTTGATATGCATCTTGTATGAGTAAAATATAGCATCCTTTGCTTCCTCATGGCTAAATCATTACCAAATTAAAAGCACACAAATACATATTCAGAATAAAATGACACATTTTTACATACACGATATCTAAATGAGATGGCGTCTCCAGATAATACCGAGTTTCGTATATAATTCTATTACCTTCCGAGGAACGAAGCAAGAAAGTTGTGGTGAGTAGACTCCACTTGATTAAAATTTTCTGTCGTAGCGTATGGACCATGCGAATGTGCTCCCATGTACACGATATACGACTAACCTCGCAACGTAATAATTATTGTTTTTAGTGAACAAATAATTAGTATGGTGTAAAACAATTTTCTTGTAAATTTATTAGTTGAAATGCCAATATTCTCATCATATAAACCCGGGTAGTACCAGATTAATTTAATTGTCGGGTGAGAAATCATAATTGAAAATATTTCTTACGGGGTACAATTGTACAAAGTGAAAATGACTTGATTTGAATAATAAGTCGAGAATTGAGAAGTATTAGTCAATGTTGTTAGGATCAGTATTTTACTTTGAATCGATAGAGGCTAAGGGTAGCATTGAATCGGTTGAATTGGATCATACAATTGTAAGACCCTACAAATTCACTTTACTGACCAAATAATTATTAGTAAATAATCCCTCCGTCCCGGTCAATTGTTGTCCTATTCCTTTTTAGGACAATGGGACTACTGTCCACTTATAATCCACTATGTGGAACCAAAAATGGTCCACCCGCCCTTGTCTTTGTGGCAAAATGAAAGGACAAGAATAATTATAGAAGATAAAAAACACTTTTTTTATTAATATTTATCCATAAAATTTTGAGAATTAATGATTTTATTATCATTGTATGAACATAAATCGAATTGTAGGATCGTACTCTCTATAAAGTTTATTTCAAATGAATAGAATCGTAAGATTCTCCAACTACAATAAGATCGTAAGATCTGAGATCAGTCAAGCATTTTAGGGTCGTAAAACCGAATTGAAAACGACATATTATCGAATATGAACATAAACAATTTCGTGTTTACAACATTTGTAAACAAGAGTACAATGAGAGTATAAATCCATCTAAACCAACAACTTTTTTTTGGAGTTGATGTTGCTTTCTACCACTTCCTTATAACTTTCAACTGTTGCCAGCAAGACTTATCGATGAATATATAATCATATTGACAAATAAACAATAACACAAAATTAATAAAGCATAGAATTATTACTATAAAAACATACTTGCTTTGCGGCAAAAGTGACACTATTAAGTAAAGAAAAAATGGTGAACATCAACATGACATTCACCATCCTTGTTGAA
Organism: Heliosperma pusillum; assembly: GCA_022085475.1. Classification (NCBI taxonomy): domain Eukaryota; kingdom Viridiplantae; phylum Streptophyta; class Magnoliopsida; order Caryophyllales; family Caryophyllaceae; genus Heliosperma; species Heliosperma pusillum. Next base: position 556,345 of record JAIUZE010045405.1, on the reverse strand, counting down.
GGGAACGTCATTGCTATATTGTTTCCAAGATGCCTTGCAAAATTATTCTTATAGTGTTTTCTTGAATTTTTTACGTAAGAAATTATGAAATTATGGAAATTTACCCTAATGATAGCTTTTTATAATAAGAAAATTACAAATTAAAATTAGAATTAGAATCAGAATAGAATCCTACCGCTAATAGTATATTTTTTGTAGTTTTATTTATCTGCTCTAATATCTAACCCTACCAAAAATACTATACTACTATAATCAATTAATCATATACTCATATTCATATTCATATTTCATTAACATAAATAAAAGATTTGTCACGTGTCATCCACTATTTAAATATGGTAATATATGTATTTATGTATAATGAAATGACATAAAAATTATCATTTTAGGCAGTATAAGTATATAAATATAATTATCTTCATTTATAGCTGATAACCATGGAAAGAATATTGTAATCATTCCTAATAATGCAATAATTTATGCGTATCGATCTTGGTACTTGACCTACTCATAAAACAATTTATTTAAAAAAAAAAAAAGACGGTCTTGATCCACATTGCAGAAGATATCTAAAGGTCACTTCTATGCACCTATGTGGACGTCGTGCTTTCAAAGCCACAATGTGCATGAGATCAATTACAAATTATCATTTAATACGACACTATCCGTCTTAATTATGTTGTTCTATTGTCTTGGTTTTAGTTGGTTCGTCACGAGTTGTGGCAGCTCAGTTGGTTTAAGAATCCTGCGATCGTTAACTTACATTAATACTAGGCCCAATTATTAGGCCCAATTATTAGGCCCAATTATTAGGCCCAAGTAAGAAAGGAGCCCAGTTTTTTGGATTTTAAGATAATAACACTGATGCGGAGGACAATAGTCCAATACTACTGTCTTCCTTCTATGATTTTGTATCACTTGGAAATAAATTAACCATTCAAATATCACAAATTTTCATTGAAAACGGGTACTATCCGTCACAAGCTGAAAACGGATAATGCTCACACACAATATGCAAGTGCGAAGGCAAGTGGATGACAAATGGATCCCTCCAGGCCACTTGCCCTCTCACTTACATATTGTGAGAGAGGCACTATCCGTCTTCAGTTTGTGACGGATATTGTCCGTCTTCAATGAAACAAGCGATTCAAAGATTACAATCGCATGAGATATATTCCTTAAGTTGTTAATCTTCTTTTGACACTTTCTTTCTACTTACATCTTCAAATACCATTCTTATAAGTATTTTTCTTGTAATTCTATGCAAATTTTCTTATTATTAGTCCATTTATTTCAGTCCGTATCTTATTACAAAGGGAAAATACTAATTCCACTTAGTGAGCTTGGGAAAATACTAATTCGCTATTACAAAGAGAACAGCTATCCCAAGTATATCTCCACAGAGAATAGTAAGAGGATAACTTATTAGCAAATCGGTTTTGTGTCCGAGTTATCTCCATGATTGGCAAGACTAGTCTGGAGCTCGGTTTACTTTCCTATAAGGTGTGCTCCAGTTTGATAGACCAACGACTCAACGAGTATCTTGAATGAGGCCTTGACCAACAAAAGGAGTTCATTGCTAACTAGTTGATCTTCCTTGATGAGACTGATGCGGGACTTGTTATCCATATAAATTATAAGGTTAACAAAACAATTTGGAGTTATTTAGTCCTTTCCAACTCACCTAGAAGCGCAAGTAATTCTACACGCGTAGAGGAACAAATATCTGAGGAGAAGTAAAAGGCGAAAATCAATTACCCGAATTATCTCTAAATATTTCACCACTACACGCGAGATCGTGATTGCCTTTGATGAAAGAGCCATCAAAAATTCCGTGAGCGGGAGGTAACCATCTTATGAACATTTCTCTACTACACGTTCTATTCCTTGCTGAGGGATGAAGAGAGAAATTTGTCGAATGCACATTTAGCTTGGAGGATTCGAATTGGTTAAATAAAAAGGCGCGATGATTAATAAGATTTTCACTGCGACCAAAGGCTACATTATTACATTCGCTATCTCCAAATCGCACAAACCATTATAATATAATATAAAAGGAAAATGATTCAACTCTATACAAAGTTATGAGCTTTGTATTGTTATATAGTCTCTAATAACGGGCGTCCTTTAAAATGAGTTATCTCGATTGACTAAATCATGAGTGAATAATGGATTAATCTCATATTCGAACTTCTTAAAGCAATTTAACATGATTATAACTTTTATGATTAAGAATCTATCACCTTGATAATCACCTTGATAAAAAGATAGGAGTAGATAAATTAAATATTGTGATTAGATATATTCTCGAGATTTACCCATAATGCATCTACTAAGTACGAGTAATAAGTAAGTCACCGTTAAAACATCTTAAATGTAAAACTAATTAAAGAATACGAGTTGATTTAAATCTAATAGCGATCACGGTTTATCACCAATTTTTGTTTAGACCGTCTTAAATTACGACAACTCAGACCGTCAATTAAAAAGGTCTTATTCAACATCTACCACCGGTTTATACCCTTACCCTGAAAAAGAACAATAACATCAACTGTAGAATCACTAAGATATCCAGCAAATTATGATAATGAGATTCAAATGAAGTTATCATGATTATACAAAGATAATGATGATGAAGAAGAAGAAGAAAAAAGATGGCGAATTGATGATGAAGTTGATCATGATCATTATGTGGAGGTATAAAAATTCAATCTTTCAATTATATTGATATATGAACTTGATTTAATTTAATTTAATTTAATTTATCTGATAATTAGAGGGTTTCATATTTTGTAGTTGCTAGTTTTAATCTAATTTATTGTTTTAATTTATGGCTTTTGTTTGTTAATATTGAAAGTTGATTGAGAAACGTGTTTGCTGCTGATAATTTTCCATTTATTGATTGTTTTTGGCGATCTTATTATGTGATTTTGGTTAAATGTTGATTTTCTTCCAATTGAGGTAGTTTTAATCTAAGTTCTTTTGCACTGAAACCGTCTGAACTGAGCTGAAATTAAGTTTGAACGAACGGGGACTAAGTAACCCCAAAAGTGTTTGAGAAGGTATGGATTTGTTTTCAATTAAAGCCGCGTTCTTTTGCACTGAAACTGTCTGATTTGAACTGGACTGAGCTTAGCTTAGCTGAAATTAAGTTTGAAAGAACGCGGACTTAGTTCCCCTAAAATTGTAACTGACGTTAATTACTACTGTACTAGTATTAATTAGCGAACATGATATTAGTAGGATTACTCTTATCCTTAGTTCAGACATGCCTATATACCCATAAATGATTAATTTGCATGGATGAGATCAAACTACAAGTGAACATAAAAACGACTCAATTTGTAGTGCTTTTCTATAGGTGTTTATAAGAAAAAAGCATTAGAGTCAAAACTGTAACATAAAATTCACATTTTTGTAGTGTTTTTCTATATAGGTGTTTATAAGGAAAAGTTGTAAGAAGTACTGTCACATAAATTCACATCTGAGTAGCAGCTTTCATGGTGTTTAGGGTTTGGTAAAAAAAAAAAAGAGATTCATCTACAATTTCGGAGACGTGCCATAGCAAGTGAGTTTAACTTGATTTAGAGGACTGTTGGCAGTTTTTAGTTTTTGTGGAAGAGTTGTAAATCAAGTGAAGAAAGTTATCTTTAGAACTCAGACTCTTGTTGAAAAACAGGAATCAGTGAGTGTTAAGCTGGTTCGATTTTCGAGTGCAGGAGGAATTTGCAGCAGAGAATTTGTAAGTTAGTATTAACTAGAAATCCCCAATTCAATTAGATCTAATTTAAACTTTTTTTTTTGTCTAAGGGTGGGGGGGTAGAAATTTCTAGAAGGGATTGATCATCGAATGCTTGTTCTTGTCTGTTTACTAAAGATCAGTCTCCTATATAGCCTTTAGGAGTAAAGGGTAGAGGCTCCTTCCTGTAGGCTGTGGAGATCGATCATCGAATGCTTGTTCTTGATCGGTCTCCTATATAGCCTTTAGGAGTAAAGGGTAGAGGCTCCTACCTGTAGGCTGTGGAGATCCCTGAAGAATCCAAAATGTCAGGAGGGATATGTATAACCAACTACCAGACGCAAATCCAAAGGAGGGATATAGATAACTTTAGTAGTTCTTCGTTTTGAATCTTCGATATCTTTCTATATCGCGCAATGAAAAGATACACTTTCAGTCATTTATTTTTCATATCTTACACAAGAGAAACCCTAACTTTAGTTAGTTCTGAAGACTTGTTGGTGGATGGTTGGTTAATTAGAGAAATTGCAATGAGATCACTTGCCAGTCATATAGAAGTGTCCCACCTTTAGCCTTTTGATGTGAGATTGAGTGAGTTGTGGTTATATTGATATCCAACGAATTCAGAAACATATCCTTTACAATGGAGGGTTTCAGTTAAATTAAGATACTCCATAGTCCCAATTCATTACTATCCCTTTATCTGGTGCTATAAAAAAAACTTATCTAGTTAGTTTTAACTGTGTATAACTTAGATTGTATCTTGTAGAGGCAGCCACCCCTAAAATCCCCAAATACTTGACGTATCTCAACTCTCCCCCCATGCATCGTTTGTGTCTTGGCAAATTATCATCATTTTTTATAATCTAGTGGCAAGTTTTAGGGATTGAACATGTATATACAAGATACTTGAAGTAGACATAGAAAATGTTCAAAGTAATTCATGATAAGTTATGTATAAACATTATTTTGTTTCAAGCTTGTCCGAGATGATCGGAACATGGATACTGAATAAACTTGACAAAGTTGTCAACCTGTTTATTTTACTGGGTTCTCATTTTTCTCTTGGATGTCCTTGGATGCAGGAGTACTTCTATAAGACTTTGCCAGCACGTCTACTTTGGTTACGATGTTTCAATTCTTAAGCAGCCCATTTTCCCCCTCTGTTTTCTCTTTTAAGAAACTTCTTTTATTCTTCAGTAAAGACAAAAGAGTACAAAGTTGCTGATAGCTTGGGTTGGGCCGTGTTTTATTTAATGAGTTATCATATTTATCGTATTTGGTTACTTTTGTCTCATTTTGTATATAGCGTCTATGTTAAGTAATGTCAAGCATTTGTGGAACAACTTTGATGAGTGTATCTTTTAAATTCTTGTGTGTCATTAGTGTGCAGCGGGCATGTCCTTCATTGTGGCTTCTCTAGTTTAAGTTGATCAAATTAGCATTCAGGTTCCAACTTATCATTATTCTTTCCCGGTGCTTAAGTGCGATTTGGCGGTCACCATTTTCCCGAAAATGTTAGAGCCTGCCCTCTGGATGACATCCACACATGATAGGCATAGCCTCTTCTTGTACAATACTACAATGTCCTTGCGAACGGTCAAACACGCTGAAACAACCTTTTATAAATTCAGAAAAATAATATGGCAACACGTAAATCAGTTCTTTAACCAAACTAGGAGCATCACCAAAGAACATAGCATATAGCATTGTTCAATTTGAACGTCCACTTTAACTAAAACGGCAATACGTGTGGACGTTCTTGAACCTTTCCTCAAATTCCTTTCTTGTTTGTCCCGATTTATGTTATCATGTCAAGGAGTCGTTTTTACTGTTTGCTTTTGATCCACTAACTTCTTTCCTTTTTTGCTGTCAATCTTCCCTTGGTCATTTTACTTCTTATTAATAATTATGTCAGAAAGTATGACCATAAGTATGAGAATGATGAGATCAACCACCATTTAAGTTACTCGGTATTTATTATGATTGTATCCCCGTTGCTGTAAACATAGTTTCTGCATTTGTTTTTGCTTTTTCCGCTGCAAGACAACTTGTTTTGATGTGTTGCTCCTTTTTTAAAACTACTCACTAACTTGAGTGTCATATGGACTTTAATTGTGTTGCTTTCAAGGTCGAAGCTATTGCTTTAAGTACTTAACTCTTCTGAGTCTTCTCACTTATTTTGCAAAAATGTGTATGTGGATGAAAAAGATTATGATTTTGCTCGGACTATAGGCTATAGCATCACTGTTTTTAACATCTGGATAACTACCATGCCAATGAAAACATGCAGTCTATTATCATCTTTCTTTTTGTCATTGTCATGTGATGAGTACTATTCATCTATGACTTTTATCATCTGGCTTAGCTGACATCTGTATTGAGATTTTTTTTCTGCTAGAAGAATGTATGCTTATAAGTTGCAAATAAACTGTCGTCCGATATGTTTATCCGTTTACTTGTCTGCTGTTTATGGTTGCATGCTATATTGATAACACGTGATGAATATTTCTGCCATTTATGTAGTGACATATCTATGTTGCTAACCATATTAAATGAAAGGAGGACTCTTTCTATACCTGTTTACTTTCCAAATTGCATCTACTACTGTATGGCTAATTAATCCAATAATATACTGGTGCACATAGGCTTTTTCAGATCAGATATAGAATTTATTTCTTTTCAGGAATGGGGAATTCTCTACTCATGAAAATCAGTAAATACTAAACAGGAAGACATGCATTATACACTGTATTCGATTTACATGTTTTAAGATGACTCTAGTAGCGAATAATTCAGCTCTTCTCTCTACTCGTGTTTTTCGACGATGTAATAATGCCGTTTTCTTTTAGGTTTGTAGGTTCAAAGCAGCTTCGGAATGTCTGCCTCTGGATCCATAAATCAATCGCAGGTGGATGGTCCTAATTTAAGGAAACTGGTGTGTGGAAAGGTTGAAGATAGAATAAGCAGTCTACCTGACGAGCTTAGAACTAACATCATCTCCCGTCTCCCATTTCGGCATGCCCTAAAAACCTGCATATTATCGAGGAGCTGGAAACAGATATTTTCTTCTCTACCAAACTTGACATTATCGGAGTTCGAGTTTCTCGATGTGCCAAATTTGAGTAATCGTTTCGCTTCACTAATCGATTGGACCCTCGCCAATCATGACAGTTCTGATATCTTTTCATTGGATATCCATGTCAACTTTCTTGAACAGCCTCATTTGACCCTTAAAAATACATGGGTCAACTTTGCAGTTGAGCATAATGCCCAGAATCTACGTTTAATTGCAAAGATTGATGAGACGGCGGGTCTTCCGGGCTCTCTGTTTACATGCAGATCCCTCAGGGTCTTTCATTTAGAGGCACGAGTGCAGCTTCTCAAACTGCCCTCTGCTATCTATCTGCCCAATTTGATAAAAATGTCGTTAGAATCTGTCTGTTTTCCTGATGACACCCTGACAGAAAAGCTGTTTACAGGATGCCCGCTGCTAGTGTACTTATCCATTAGAAACTGCAGTGTTTTTTCATTGACGAAACTAAAGATTTCGTGCCCTAGACTGAAAACTCTATGGATTGCTGATTGCGATGGGATTAATGCATGTATTCTCAATCTGCAAGGAACATGCATAGAGCACCTATTTTATTTCGGGACGTTGGCCCAAAACTTTGAATTTGGGAACATGAGTCGTCTCGTGACTGGTACATTCAATTTAACTAGAGATCGTAATGATGAGAGGAATCATACCGAGCGTGCTCCAGTAACATGGAATATTCTGAGGGAATTGACTCATGCCAGGAAATTGACACTCGGTGCATTATTCTATAAGGCATGTTATAAACTTTTAATTAATATATTTTTATAATAAAAAAGGTTATCGGTAAACTTTTGTTTGGTTGTCTTTTGTGCATGAGCTCAACTATGCTGTTGTTCTATTATCTTAGGCATTAATACAACTTCGTCAAGAGCTGTGGCAGCTACGTTGCTTCAAGAATCTGGCAAGCATGCGGCTATTTCTGTGGCCTTCTGCGGAGAATGAGGAGATGGTAATGACATTGCTTAGCAAACTCAGCTATCTTCGAACTTTGAAGATCTTCATCTCTGTAAGTATCAGAGTTCTGACAAGTATATATCCCATTAATGCATATCATTAAAAATTTATTTCGGTCTTGACATGAATAAAATATTGTCATAAAGGTGTGGCATATTTTGCCTCAAATGAGGTTGGGTTACCTTCAAAAAGTTTTGAATGCCATGGTTCAGATATAATTATGTTATTGATTGATTGTTTTAGTCTCGACGTGAAAATGGTTGTCATAACCTGATATTGGTCGTTACACCATATATGTGACATACCGCCTCAAAATGAGACAAGGTAATCTCCAAACCCCGTACAAAGCGGCCACGATCAAGGTGCAATGATGGCTTGCATTAATGAGTGGCTTTGGCATACTACTCTAGTGTAGCTGGTTGTAAAACAACTCTTTACACATTAATGCACATCATTAACAAAATTAGGCACTGATCTTTTACATGTAACTTTTTTTAATTTTAACTGAACTTTAAGCTTGGTCCTTTGGACTTAAAGTCATTCTTTTAAGTTTAGTTTAAATCCGATAAGTTCCTTTCAGTCGGAAAGAATAGGGCCTTGTTGTCTTAGGAGTTGGTGTCCTGTCTGAGATGTCTGTTTATTTATTAGGTAGACTTATATCCAGTTAAAAAATGCTGTTTGAGATCGTCTCATTTGCGGATATTTGTTGTGATATACTGATATAGTGATGTTTGACATCGTTTTTGGCTAAAATTATGTCTTTTCAATCTCCAGCGAAGACCAGTTTTTGAAGACACATATCGCATGGAATTGAATCCGGAGAAGTACCGTCTTGAGGGGATCTTCGAACATCTAAAGTATTTGGAAATTGACAATTTTGAGGGTTTTGCTCTAGAAATGGGATTCTTGATGTTTATCCTTAAGAATGCCAAGTCATTAACTCGAGTATCTATTGTAACTCCCCGAGCGACCATTACACATTATGGCGAACACGCCTTGGGTTCCCGTGTCAATCGCACCCTCGAGCAGGAGATCAACCATAAGTTGGGGCCGTTACGTATTGCATATCCGACTGTAACTATAAGGGTCATGGAAAAATCTTAGACTTTTAACTGATCATTACTGCGAACTTTTTCTTCTTAAACTGATATTACTTCAAATATTGTATTACTTTGTCCTGGTGAGTATTTTTCATATATTATTGCCTTGGATAAAGGGAGTACTAGACTACTAGGCCATCGACGCTTCTTATATGGTAACCGCGAAAGTTTAACCATGGAGTTTTCTTTCAAATGGTTCACTTTCTACCAAATGTTTAACATTCTGGATGTGATAGCAGCAACTCTCCTATAGGACCGTCCTATAACATAGGACTTGCTCAATAGGAGGATAGCCCAAACTAATCATTAGATTATATTTCTATTTTAATTGTATTTTAATAACTCGATATCTTATGAGTAATACTAACACATGTAAATAAGTAAGTTATCAATATAAAACATTTAGTTATCAAAATAAAATATTTATTTACTAATTTATTAATTAATTTTATTGGGTTCTTTGTAATTGAACTTGTCTTATATATAAAATAGTCTTATATAAACATTTCAATGATAATCTGGCCCAAGGGTCCATTTTAGATTTTCTGTAGTTATTTGGGCCACCTTTTCAAACTAGCCCAAATATAAAAGCCCAATACTGATCACTTTGAAAAATATACAATTTTTTAGTCATAAAAGGTGATTACTGTTTACTGAAAAGTGGTCACATTTTCCTAGTCGTATATAAAAGTCTTACAATAAAATTTGTGGGCATGTGTATGTGTGAGTAAGTCTATATGTGAGTGATTTCAAAAGGTATTTAAATTTACATATATTGCTTTTGAGTGATTTCAATGAATTTCGGGTAAAATGATTTCATATTAAATTATTAATATTATAGTGTCATACAAGACCTTGACTTACACTTGATCAAAGTCCAATTCTCCCTATTTATGATAATGTGGGTTTATCTTATCATTAGAAGGTTCACTATTTCTTCATTTGACACGTAAACATTAACTATTAAAAATAACCAGGTAAATAGAATAAAAATATTGTGTCAAAAGATAAAGATAATTGGATACAAGATATGACACGAAAGTCGAATATTTATGTTTAGAAAACGATTTTATAGATAGAAACTAACTTTTTTATATGATGAAGAGAAGTTGAATGTTACGTCATGTAAATCTTTTTTTGTCACTCTTTCACCTAATAGCCATGTTTACTCATAGTTTTCTTCGAATTATTATTACTAGTTGACTCTCATAAGTCAAAATAAAAGTAGGATTATTTCACATCAACTACTTTAAAGAATATGAATTTCTAGCACCTTATGATGATCTCAAGAGGTACGTTACTTTAATTTAAATTTAGGTACAAATGTACTACGAGTAGTATAATAATTAAAACCTATGTTCCTAACCAAAAAGAGGATTCCATTATGTATTAGAAAAACGCACTTGAGCAAGATTTTGTCAATGTTTCTTGAAGTATACGCTAATTTCGACCGTGAAACATAAGTGAGTAATGTGGCGGATTTTGAAGTGAGCAATAAGATATTAAGGGGGTCGAAGTTTCAATTATTGACTTTGTGTAATTTAAGACTCAATCATCGACTCAAGGGGTCTGACTGATAGTTTACACTGTAATACGAAAAATCAGCGAGGGGCCGGGTCGCTGCCGTTATAACTAAGGTCCTCCACTAATGGTCAGTTTTCGGTCAAAAGCGGGTAAAAGTTGACCTAGCCACGGGTCAATTTAAATAATGAAGATGTTCTTTTAAAGTTAGATAAAAGTATAATAATGATAATAAGAAATGTAAACCATACAAATTGTATTCATACATTCTGTTTTTGTTTCAACGATAATATTTTTTGTTTGATCAATTTCGAAATTGAAGACGAAAAGGAAAGTGGCTATCGACCGCCCCTGCTAATTCTCCCTCGTTTGGTCGCTATATAACTTAATACGAGTAGGTGCTAAAGATTACGGTGTACTAGATTCGCTAGTAAACCAATTTAGGGAAGGATTACAAAAAATTTCGAAACTTTCCAGTAGAACTCGATCATCCTCTTTAAAGTTTAAACTCCGATCCTACGCCATTCCTTTGTAGGAATTATTACCCTCTCTCTCTTTTACCAGTATATATTACTCTTTTTTTTTTTTACTTGGTCAGGATTATATGAAGCGACCATATACCTTGTATAACACCGTTTTACCCAAGTGTACTGTTAGCGTAAAACCAAGTCACATTTTAACTAAACAACCCAGAAAAAAAATATCCGCCAATCACTAGTTTCGTTCATAATAAGGGCACTAAGGTATTTTGATACATGATTTTACAATATTTCATTATATAAAACCGTTTTACTGGAGATTTACTCATGAATTTTAAGTTATTCAATTAAGTTTTCATGATAGGAGAAGTACATGCCTTAACTTCAATAGTTCAATTTGTGATTAAGTAGAGGAAGTACGTGAAGATAAAAAATCGTAAAATGAATTGAGTATTTGGTGAGACGCGGCGTGCTTTGTTATGTTATGCACCATGTGTGCATTTTTCATGGATATTCAAATACTTCCTTTGTTCCGTTTATTTTTTTTATCTTTTTTTTAGACGTATTTTAATCAAAATCAAACAAATGATTAGAACAGAGGGAGTAACGAGTTTGTAAAGAGGTGTTCTAGACGTTGTAGATTCATTGTTTTATACGGGTTTTGTCTTGGGTGTAAATCAGATTAATTTGGCATGTCAAATAGATGCCAAATACAAGCACATAGTGTTATAAAGACAAAAAAATTTCACATTTTCTAGACAGTATTTATTTAACCCGTTTGAAGGTTTAAAACCGATACTACCATTTTTAAACTAAAATTTGTGTAATTTAAATCGTGTCATTTGTACCGTCGGTTATGATTACAAATTTACAAGTCACAATCTCTCAGAACTTTAGGAACATGGATGTGCGTCCTCCAAATTAGGGTATAGTCTGCAGAGTCAGTGATTCACTCAAAAAATTCATGATCAAAATTTGGTGTATGTCTTGTGATTGTCGTCCCTGTCCTCTCTGTGTTTGCACCTTTGATTTCTGCTACACGTACGTTAGTAACTTTGTCTAGGTTACACCTCAATGTTACATCAATATGATATCATCCTTGTATATATATTTCTATTCAAAATAGGTACAATCCTATAAGGATACGGATCGAGTATAATTTTTGAGAATTTTCAAATCTTGTAACGAAGTTATTATCATGTAAAATATTCTCATGAATTTAAATTTAAGGATATTGTATTATAGAAATCACGCGTTGAAATGATTTCTTGTATACAAGTCTAAACCTATAACTGGTCAGGCGGGTTGATTGAGGGATCAGAATACGGGCCGAATCATTGGGTTGTAGGTCGAGTTAGAATGAGAATACGAGTAAGTAGTCTTTAACAACTTTTTTTTACCCTTCTTTAAATTGAACAAAAAAAATTATAATTCAAACCATAATTAATATTTTTTTGAAGTATAATCATTAATTACATTATTTATATTGGAAAATTTTAGAAATTATGTTATTTTATGAGTATTTACTATCAAATGATATGAAATGATATAATATTGTTTTTAATTGTATTTGAAAATAAAGTACTTAAGGTTAATTTTTCAATTATTAATTATTCAAAATATAATATATATGTACGGTGAATATCTTTAATAATACTTGTGTCTTATATGTTTTATATTCACATTCTACAAGACAAACTTATTTTATCTATCATAAGCCAACTTTCGACCCTAACTCGTAATTTTAGGTTCGGGTTGATCGGGTCATGCATGGGATAAGATTTTCATACCTTTATCCTAGGAAGACAAGTTTATATATAATATATTGAACTATTGCAACTTTTAAATGACAATATTGAAATTATGAATTAGTACTTAATGACCATTTACATATGTGATATGTCGTGGCATTTTCTTCAACAAACATTTTTTAGCTATTCATACAACCAATCCATTAATACTATAATTAGATTAGAAGTACTACGTAACCTGATTTTTATTTTTATTTGTTTCCTACATATGACAGTCTCATTACTTATTATATTATTGCTTTTCTACCAAAGCTAATAAAAATATAAAAAAATCTTATCTAATCAAGTTTTGCTAAGTAGTTGACTTTTGATTACATGTTGACTAATGCATTAGTTCAACATAAATTAATGCCTTATTAACAAAGATGAACTACTCCAATTAAATGGGTAATATTGGTAGAGAAGTCAGTATGCATGACATAATCAAACTTGTATATATAATATGCCAAATTAAGCAGTCAATTCAATATGAAGGAACATTCTTTAGTTAAGTATGAGGACAAGTAAATGATACAATAAGTTGATGGACACATGACCTAATCTCTTTAAATGACTGCATTATATACGAAGTATGTCTTTATTCTTGTTATTTCACGACTTTCACCTTGCCACCAATTTTTTGAAAAAGGTTACTTAAATCATTGCTACTTTGACAATTTGTTGAATTTAATTTGATTACGAAATTGATTCGTTGAATGATGGGGATTATATTAAGTAATCTTATCGTATTGAAATTGAAAAACTAAAGTTACTCTTCTTTTATCTCATAAATAACTTACCGTTAAGAACAGTGGCGGAATTAGGATTTAAACTTAAGGGGTATTAGCACAATATTCACCAAGTATACCCCTCTAGTTAGTGAAAAGATATGATTACAAACTTACACGCATATCAATGATTAGTACTCCGTATGATAAAACATGTAATTGATAATTTAATAATAAATCATTAATAAGCAACCAAATACAAAAAAATGACTCATTAATAGTTTAAGTTAAACTAGTACAGTTTAATTATTACATACATTAATAATTCAGTGTATTGAATATTTTTTACCCTTGTAATACAAATTTTACGTGAATCGAAGAGGAGAAATCAGACCTCCTTTTTCATTAAGAAATTTTGAACGAAAAATAATAAAGTTCAGAAGATAAATTTAATAAAATAAGATTATTAAATAGGGCCCACGTGTCTCCGCACGCGCGCATGCCACATTGACCCTACCTTTGACTGTTTTCCTGCCACCCAATCCCATAATAAGCATACCGTTACGTAACTAACCTTGTTCGTCCACTCGATTATCAAATATCAATCGCATTTTTTAGATAAATGATTAGGAGTAATATTTATCATCAAAAATATAATTTATAATAATATATTTAACAAAAACAATTAATATATACAAAGGAATAAGTCTCCAATGAGAAGATCTTTGTTAAACAGCGGGAATATGTATTATGTACACCTTTATTTGATGATATTAATCGTTTTTAAAATATAGGCTGAGGTATTATTATGATAACTTTAGTAACTTTAATAATTAACATTTTGGATCATTATATATATCTTCCTTTCCGAGATAATCTTTTTAGTTTAAATTAAACAGTCTCAAAGACACCATTTTGCCAATTTTTCACCGTTTCAATAAATAACTTTTCATTAAGAATTAGTCTTGAGAAAGATTTGTGTATGATGGATGTAAATGTAAATATTTCACCATCATGCTATATTTCATACGTTTATTAATGGTTAAATTTTGTAACATTTTGACCTCAAAAGTCAAACTAGAAATATAACATTTAAATGAATTGAAGGGAGTACGAAATGCTCCGTAATAAACTACGGAGTAGAAATATTACGTTTGAAATGAAGGGAGTACGAAATGCTCCGTAATAAACATAAGTCGATATGGAGAGTATGTATGGACTATCTATGCAATGTTGTATTCCATATGTTACAAGCTACGGAGTTTTTAAAGAAGGATTGTTAATTGTTTGTTTGTTTACAAAATAAGTCAACCATTATGTGGAGTACATAAACAAATAAGTCAATAAAAAAAAAGGAGTATATATATAATGTGTTTATCCCAATATAGTGACGTATTTGTGATATTATATATTGATGTGATTATATTTATGAGGGAATTTGTTTTTGGCATTTTGAGATGTGTCATGGTCATGGAACAGGTTCGTTATTGGGTCAACTGCACCATAACAATTCGAATGCCTCCTAACCTAATCTCTTACGATTTCTTAGTCAATTTAGTTTTAGAAATTTAGGTTAAAATCGTAAGTCAACTTTGTTTTCGAGTAAATACATATTGGTTTACAAACCCACTTTAAAATTAAAGGTATATCTAAAAATCTAATAATACGAGTAAAATCTAAATTTACGATTCACCTCTAAGACAATATAAGTAGGGAGTGCCCATTGTCAATTTGGTTAACTAGACCGTGAGCTACTTGTATTAGTTAGTATGACGATGAACCAAATTTACGATTCACCTCTAAATGGAATCTTGATTGAACCGGTTGAAATGATTCTTTTCGGTTCATTCCATGCACACGCTCAACTCGGTTCAATTTTGCATTTCACTGTGAACCGTTTGGTATTAATTGAAAAACTCATTCATTTTGAGAGTCAAACAATTAGTAATTAGAAAATCAAGCATACAAATGCAAAGAAATTAACCTATCACCTTTGTTACTAGTGTACTAGGGAATACTACTTACGTAAGTTTCTTGGGATATTGTTTAATAGATTTGCTTTAATATTATCAGTTTATTTGTAAGGCTATCTTATACAATAATTACGTAAAACGGTCTAATATAAATAACTTTCCATATGCAAATAAAAAGTTGGTTACGTACGTTTGTATGGGATATTAGTTAATACGTTCATAAGAACGCTTTATACAATAATGTCGTTCTTACCCCATAATTTTCTATGATATTATAAGACCCTTAATCCCTAAAATGCGTAGCTAAACGTCCCATCATACCTAATTCCGGAGGTTATAAGCAAATTAAAGTGTTTGATGATAATTTCAAGTTGTAGAGGCAGGGCCCTTAATTATAATTTATGAACCTAACATTACTTTGCATTTTGTATTATCCCCCTAAAAGCAGGTTTATCCGGATAATTATCAATAATTAGTTATTAAATGCAAAAAGTAGTCAATACAAGTTCAAAGTAGTGACGTGAAAATATAATAATATAAACATATATTGAAACTTTTGGAAAATAAATTAGATGAAAAAATAGCAAAATTTAAATTTATAATTTTCTATTTTTTAGGAGGTGAAACCCTAACAGACTTACTTGTCCTGAAAAAATTCAAATGGTTACAACTAAAATTCGAAAAAAAAAGGAGGAAATTACTTTTATATATGCGTCAGGACTTATTAATAATCTTATGAGTGTTATGTGTCAAATAAATCTCGTTACCAATAGCCATGAATTCAATAAAACTTTATTATTATTTTATTTTCTACCATCCTCTTACACCAATAGATCTATCCCTCCAATATTAAATAACAATAAACAAGCCAAAAACAAACAAATATTTTGCATTCAAGTCATAAAGTAGAGATTAGATCATTAATTTTGTATTAGATTAAAACTCTCTCCTATCTCCTAAGAGAATATATTAATATTATTATCATCTACTTTTCTCAAATGTCAACCATATTATTCCAAGTATCCTTATAAACCGGCCTATATATAAGTAACACATTCCCTTTGTGTACCAAATAGTCACAAGTCCTTATATTAACTCAACACTTCCTCAAAGTATATATATCAATAAACAAGGCCTTACATACAAAAAAAATTAGCATGGCACAAGAGTTTCAAGGTGGAGTTTGTAGCGGTACATGGTGGAACCCTAATCTCTTTTATGGCGGTGGTGGTAGCGGCTTTATGTCGCCATGCTCGGTTGTGCAACTTAGTGACGGTGGTGGTGGTGGTTATGATATGGAAAGCTTTGGTTGTCCATATGAAGTAATGAAGGCCAAATTCAATAATAATAATAATAATCAAGTTTGTGAAGATGATGATATTAATAACAACTTGGATTTTTCAGTTGATTTTGATTCTACACTTGATATTTTGGGCATTGGCTTTTTACCTACTACCTCAACTACTAATTGGAGCCAACAAAATCAATTGTAAGTTCCTTTTTTGTATTTGTCTACTATAACTTATTAACTCGGTGAGACGGTAACACAATTTTCATTACGAGTCATTTAAAACACTTATATTTATTTGTGGAAATGAGGTAAGTTATAAAATGAGGTAAATTCTAATATAATTTACAGAGTATTTCAAAACACGACCAATAAAAGTGTAAATTATCGAATTTCATTACTAATTACTAAACCGATGGTGTTATATCTCTTTGAATACAAGATATAGTAATATTAATATTTTAATAAGTCTCTCTTAAAGCAGATGGTATCAATATTATTAATATATATGATTATTTCAAATTTGTGTTATTATTGTAGACAAGAGCTTTAATTAAGTAATTTTGTTGTTTATATACTCTTAGAAGTTAGAACATCTTAATTTTATTAGTTGATTGTTTTTGCTAATGTTATATATGCAGTTGTAAAGATGGAAATAACGAGGAAAATTATGTTTCAATATTACAAGACAACGTGAGTTCAAGTTTGACTACATCAAGCAATAATAGTCCCGGAGATTCAAGTTTAACAAGTTTTCCAATGTCTTCATCAGCTGCTTACTTGATTCAAACCCTATTCAACGACATAGGCGACGAACCTCAAGTATCCGTAATACCAAAACCCGTACCTGAAATAACCGACCCAAATAATTACGGGTCTATGGATCATTATTCTCAAGTATCCTTACAACTACCACAAAGTGATTACAAGATTGATAATGAAGGGACGATTAACGACATGTTTGGTAATTGTGGACAACAACTCTCAAATGGTGACTACGACAACGTGACAACTTTATGTAATATTCGAGCTAGCTTGTCGAATCAGGATTCAAGCCATTGTGCTAACCTTACTACCAAGGTAAATATTCCTTTGTTAATTGTTATGCGTATAACGGCTTCTATAAGTTGAGTTCAACTTCTATAAGTTCGATTCAGAAAAGTTTAGGCCAATTCATACTCATTTTTCTATAAGTTTAGCTCCATAAATTTACTTCAGTTTAGTTTAACTCCTATAAATTCAGTTCAATTCGACAGGAAATTGTTATCTTTGAGTATTTTTTTTTTTACAAAGTTTTCTCAATTATGTTGAACGAACGTTTATGTTTTTGACAATTTTTTGCAGTTAAAACAAGAAGATTCTCGCCATGACTTGGATAAAAACATGAACAATGATCAACCAATGGCTAAAAGGCAGAGAATTGAGACCCTTTCTCCATTGCCATCATTTAAGGTACATTTATAATAAAAAAAATTTCGAATTCTCTAACAAATTGTATATATTTCATGTTTAATTTCGTGACAATTCTAATTTGTAATTTGATGAATAGGTGCGCAAAGAGAAGCTAGGGGACCGTATAACGGCTCTTCAACAACTCGTTTCGCCTTTTGGCAAGGTATATATAAAAGTTATACTAATTTCATTTATAGTAGGTCATTTTACACTAAATCGCGTAAAATATAACAGTTGTTTTAATTTAGACAATGTTATTTATGTGAAAATTGCATGAACTCATAATAATAAGGGATAATCCTAGAAACGTTATCTTTCTTCTTGATTTACAGACTGATACCGCTTCGGTTTTACATGAAGCCATTGAATACATCAAGTTTCTCCACGACCAAGTTAATGTAAGCATATGTACATATTAATTAACATACTTTATATACTACGAGTACAAAATTACAATAATAACAGCGGAAGTAGCAATAACAACACTAGCTATAAAACTACGAAGTATATTTTATGTTGTACTGAGTACATGAGTATTGTTTGTTGATTCTCAATTTTCTTAATTTAATTAACAGGTTCTAACTACACCATATTCGAAAAGTGGAGCACCGGGGCAACATCAACAGGTATATGACAATTTTCAAATAATATCGGGTATTACTAATAAGTTGAGTCTAATAACATTCCTAATTAAATCTCACAGAGTCACATTCTACTACTTGACATTTTATTAACGCGTTAATTAATCCTTCAGGTTATGAACGATAATGGAGACTATAATACAGATCTACAAAGTCGAGGATTATGTCTAGTACCTATATCAAGTACGTACCCCGTAACACAAGAGACCCCAGTTGATTTTTGGACGCCTACATTTGGAGGGACAATGCAACATTCAAGTAGCTTATTACTACGTTAAGTATAAGCTAAAGCCAAAAATCAATATAATACTTAACCAAAGTTGGAAAAGGTTACAACTTTTGAAAAATACCATATGACAATTCTTGGAGCAAATCAAAAGGCAAAGTGAATAAAGGAGACGTAAGGGTCCCTTTATATTTTAGAGGGTATTGTGACAGATATATGGTCGGTCCGTCCTCTCTTAAGGTAAAGGTGATCATATCATGACAATGTTATATTATATTCGGCACATTTAAAAAATAGAAGTGAACAAGGTTAATGCAAACGCGTAAACATTGTTCACCTGTATTTTTTTATGTGTACTTAGTTGTTAGAAAGCGCAAAATTAGTTGTGATTTCTACTTAAGTTATTGTAAATTTGTAATTACTCCGTAATATATAGAGAAATAGCCAAATAGGTCGGTTAGGAGCAGGAACAAGTGCTAAAGTTCGTTAGTTTGATTAAATAAGATGTATGGAATTTTAGAGTAGAAGATTGTTGTTGGAAAGTTTGCGGAAATTAGCATATTATGTTCCTGTTTCTTGCTCATGTATGTCTTGTAAGTAAGAGCAATTTGATGTAATTTGTAGAAGTAATAATATAGAAAATAATAATATACATTGATTTCTAAATAATTAGAGAATAATATTAATAGTGTAGATTATGAGTTATTTATCAAAAGGAAAACGTTAGAATGCTACGAAATTTTATTTATTTAGATATAACGTGCTTAGTGTCAATGGTTGATACATAAATCTTGTTACTAAACTCGTGATTTAGTCATTTTCTAAAAGTACGATTAACTGAAACAATTGTTGAATTTTCTAAAAGTACTCGTGATATAATGAGTTTTGAATCTCTAGCTAGTTCGTATGTCACAAGTACACTATCAATTATAAGAATTTATGAGTTGACAAGTGATATATAATTATATATACTCCTCATTCGGAGTATTATTTAATTGAAGTTATGAAGGGTGAAACTCATTTTTATAGCAAATTTTGTGATTTTTTTCTTGAATGGGTTGTTAGTGGGTGCTTGGAAAACAAAATGAGCGTCGTTTGATCTGTAAGCAGAATATATACTCCGTATCATTCATGTCATGCATGGATGATAGACCCAATACACTGTGCTACCTCCAAATCACAAAGTCTTATTGAAGATACACACTTTTTTTTTTATCATTACAAGTTAAAGACGGGCTAAATATCGTGATTTTAACATCAATTGTGACCATTTAATTTTTCCTGATAAATTGTTATTACTTAGAAATTGTTCGGATTACATCTCATTTGAAATGAATTAAATTTATCCAGTTTTTAGCTTATAACATAACGGGACACAACAAGACTTATTGTATACATTCACATGACGCCAGTATGTTTACACTAAATGTGGAATCAAATCTGCATTTTTGTCTAAACAATTATCCTTGATTAGACAAGTAGACTTGTAGAGTGTAATTTCCAACAGTAGGTCTTGCTTAAGACGGGTCGGATCTTACAACCGGTATTTTGTGAGAGAAAATGGGTAGAGGGGACAAGGTGGGCACCCCCCATGTGCTCTCCACTCACCCTTAATGGGTATTTTGTGAGAGAATATGGTATCCGTCTTAAGCTTAAGACGGATACCTCCGTCTGAAATAAGAATTTGTGAATTTCCAAACGTTTAATAGGTAAAAGTTGTCTGCCTTCTTTTTGTCAATGGTTCAAAGACATTTTAGACATGTGGTTCATGCATATACCAAATTTCTGATCAAGTTAAAGAATCTAGACACTAGAGTAGCTTCCAATCAAAGTCAAAATTATTTTATCTGAGCTTCTTACGCATCGACCATCTAGTAGACTAGTATTCTAGTAATCATTTAATTAGATCCAATTTCGAAAAAAGATTTTTCTATAGTATAGGAGACAATTATTCTAATTGGACCATGAGATCGTATATATAGGTTGAACGTATATAACTATATATATGTTGAACGGATAAAGTTTGATAGATGAATCATCTCAATCAAAACCTTAAGAGGATAGTTCTTGTCCAACTATTTTATTTATATCTTATTATGTTTGCTCACTCGAATGGTCATTGAGGTTGAAAAGTGATTAATACACAAGCCCAACAATTATATTTATATTATATTAAAGTTAAATAAATGACGTGCTACAAGCCTACAATACTAAGTTCAACTTGTGTAATGAATCATGGTCTAAAGGGTGATTATAGTCGTCCAATGAATAACCAAGGCTACAAGGTGCAGGAGTAACTCTTCAAATAAAGGGTCGTCAAATTTAAACTCTATTTAATTAACTTTATTTTTAAAAAGATAAAATAACTCATACGCTATCTTTTCATCATTTGTTACCTTTTACGTTATCTATGCGCAATGTATTATAATCAAAGCTAAACAAATGATTGAAACTAAGTGAGTACTTGGTATTCAAAGCCGGACTCTGGGCCGCCAATTATTTAAAGATAATATGTTTTTAATAAGATCTCTACTTATGTGAATTGATATTGGTGGAAAAATTAAATTTGAGTAGGTTTAGAGACGCCAAACAAAAAAAATGTTCATGACATTTTTAATAATCAAACCAAATTAAAATAATTACTTACTACGAGTCTTTATTTTTGTGTATTTTTTTGTCCTCATCAAATGTCATGTCTAGCTATGTTGGTCTTCAACTCTTAATTCCATCCGTTTTATCATATCTTTTTATTTGTAGCGTATTTTCTATTATCTATGAAAATTATTTTGATTAAAGATAAATAAATATTTAAAACAAAAAGAAATATATAATAATTTAAATACATGTGGTATGTTATAGCCTATAGGCTGACGAACCATTATAAAGAAAGTGTCCACGCAAAATTGAAGGAGCAACAGAGAGCATTTGAGGGTTCCGGTATGTGAAAAAGCACCATCGGGCGAAACTCGGATAATCGGGATAAACTGATTAATAGTTGTTATTTGGTGTGGAAATCGAATAGGGTAAGTTTTGAAAGAGCTCCGGACATATGGCAAAAAAATCAGGAGAAAAAGAAATGTGGTCCTGCACGACCACGTAAACGGCTCAAATTAAAGTATATAATACACGTTTTTTCAAGATTTCAGGGCCCGGAACGAGTATGTCTGAAAACCACAAGAAAAATTCATCGGGTTAAATAAAGCGACCACGCAAAATTTGAGAAGCAATGAAGAACATTTGAGGGTGACGGTATGCAAAAAAGTAACCTCGGGCAAAATTTAGTTAATCGCGAAAAACGGATTGATAATTGTTATTTGGTGCAAAAATTGAATAGGGCCACTCCTGAAGATACCACATACATACATATTATGGTAGAAAAATTTGGAGAAATAGAAACTTGTTAGGGCACGATCACCCAAACCCTTCAAATTGAAGTCTATATATATAATATACAGTTTTTGGGATTTCAGAGGTCCGGAAGAAACCGCCTGAAAATCACACATACCGTTCGTCGGATTAAATAAAGCGTCCACGCAAAATTTGAGTAGCAATGAAGGACATTTATGGGTGCCGACATACGATAAAGCAGTCTCGTGCGAAACTCGAATACACGAAAAACGAATTACTAGTTGTTATTTGGAGCTGAAACTGATAGGGTAACTCTTGAGAAAAAAACCCCGAATATATGGCAAATAAATCGGGAGAAAAAAAAAATGTGATGCGAGACAACCACTCAAACCGCTCAAATGAAGTGTAATACACAATTTTCAGGATTGAAGTATCGAAAACGAAAATATCATTTGGAACTGCCCTCAAATCCTGAAAACATCGTTTGAGCGGTTTTAAGCCAATTCGAACTTAATATGACCTCCATAATTGGTAGCAAAAAATGTCATTTGATGTCCTTCTATTACGTCCCGTTGTTTGGCTTCCTCTAGTCTAGACTCATAGGGAATTGGGCCATTAGAAGGCATCGTACCAAATCAAAATTGCCCATTTTCGCCCTTAACTTCTTTGTGGGACGTAAAAGGACATCAAAAGATGAACTCATAAGTCATACGGAGTAAGTCATAACTTGCAATTTCTCGTATCATAGTACATAATCTTCTCTTTTGTTTAATCCCTTACATGTATAATTCATCTTTACTTGTTATTTGAAGAATTAAATTCGAATTGGCTATCAAATCCATATACATTACTCCCTAGATACTAGTATATGTCCTGTGTAATGCATGCACTTAATAGATTTTTACTTTTTCGTATTACTTATAGATATTTACATCAATGTATTACTTATAAACTTTAATTAACAATTCATTAGTTTGTTGTTCATTCTTTAAATTTGACTAAGAAAAAAAGTTGACAATCAAACTTAATCAAGAGAATTAGTAATCTCATGAAACATGTGCTTAAATGAAAATACTGTATATTTTACACGAAGATAATGAGATATTGTACAACTTTTTTCTATTGGCATAATTTTTCGTTACAACTTTTATCTTATAAAAGTAAATGAATTGAGTTTTAAACCTACAAGCATAACGATTAACCTTTTGCATGATAAACCTCCACAAATTGTAACCTTATGAATTTTAATTTAATAATACTTCATTCTAAAATAATAGGCCAATTTGTAGTCCATTATATTTATAAAATAAATTACAATTAGATCCGCTTTTAGATTCCTTATTTTAAGCGAAAAATTTTGGAATATTTTCTTAATCTTTTAACAGATACGAGATTTGAGTAATTTGTTCAAACCTAACTATTAACTATGTGTGTCTGTCTATCTATCTCATTAAGCTTTGTGGAGTTTTAACAATTAATAGATTATACAATCAGTTGTTTACAACTGGAGTAATAATTTAGATTTGGAGCTTCATAATAAAGAAGTTGAGTTTATAGATATATTTTATGAGCTTTATTGAAAAGCATCTAAGCACCTTTATATAAATTTTAAACTCAAAATATTTTAATGAAACTAAAAAACAATACATATAGGCTCAATTAGGTTGTAATCTTATGATCAAAATTGAAGACAAAAACAAAAGCATATAATAATCACCCGTTCATTTCAAAATTTTAAGAACATTTCAAATCGAAATTCAAAGTTTGCAAATAATCAAACATAGATTAAGCATAATATTTCATAGTAATTATAATACTAATACTAATGACAATGTGGATAATAATAAGAGTAATAATAACTAATTATATCTCAAAATATTGTCGAAACCTTAAGACGACCCATCACCAAAAAATGGCATTTTGCTACTACCAACTCCTGCATCTTTTGATTGATTCATCATATTAATAAACCATTGATCATCTTCAAGTGTACTCACATGAGTGTTAGCATTAAACCCATTGTTGTTGTTGCTGTTGCTGTTGTTGTTGTAGTTGTTGTCAATGTTGAAGTTGCTGTTGTTGTTGTAGCTGTTGTTGTTGTTAATGTTGAAGTTGTTGTTGTTGTTGTTGTTGTTGTAGTTGTTGTTGTTAATGTTGAAGTTGTTGTTGTTGTTGCTGTTGTTGTTGTTGTTGAAGTAGTTGTTGTTGTTGTTGTTGTAGTTGTTGTTGTTGAAGTTGATATTGCCATGACCTTCATTATTGTTCTTTGTGATCCCAAAATAGCCTTGATCATGAGAATTTGCCATTGCAAAATTCATGTTGCAACCCATCTCAAATGGTAGTATTCCTTGATTAAAACTTGCAAATGTTGTCCCTGGAAAATTAATATCAAGAGGCAAAGAAATAGGATGATTATCGGTATTAGCGACTCCAAGAAAATTATTAATCTCCATAAATTGGCGATCTACAAATTTATTAAAATCTATAAGTTCCTTCAAAGTAAAATAATCGTTAACGCTCTTATTTTTATCTTTCAAAAACTCGTTCATAATCTCAGCGAAATTTGTTTCATTGTTTTCGATTTTCAATCTCTTTAATTGCTGAGAAACCCTAGAATATTTATCAAAAATATATGATTCTTGATTATGCATTCTTCTGATTTGTTCACCCATAGAGTATTCTTTGAAATCAGAAATTACACTTAAGACTTGAGACAAATCACTTGGAAAAGTTTCTGGCATTTCCTTACTACTATCACTCTCATAAACAATAGCACATGCCTTAATATCACATAATATTGTGATTTCCTCTAACTTTTTTAGGAGGCTTTTCTTCATCTTATTAAAAACTAGTTTCCTAGTTGAATCATTAACAATGTAAGAGACTCTTTTAGACCCTTTTTTTCTAGCCATTTTTTGTAGCTAAGTTTGCCCTTTTCACCAAGGAAATAGACTACTTATCTAATTTATATCTTCTTTGTGACTTAATTGGGTTGTCAATAATTGCTAATGAGATCTTATCTTATCATATAATGGCTAACAAATCCAAATTACTATATATTTTTCTCTTTATAGATGATTTTTTCCGTATTTAATCGTGTATAAAAAAGTATTAGAATCGTTTCTAAATAGAAAACAGATTTTGTGTAAATTTGAAACATATTCTACTTAGTGCGGATTCGAGCCGAGTAGGACTATTAGGCCCTGTTCTTTTGGACTTAAACTCACCCCCTTTAAGTTCAGTTCAGCTCCTATAAGTTCAGTTCAGCTCCTATAAGTTCAGTTCAGTTCAGTTCAGCTCCTATAAGTTCAGTTCAGCTCCTATAAGTTCAGTTCAGTTCAGCTCCTATAAGTTCAGTTCAGTTCAGCTCCTATAAGTTCAGTTCAGCTCCTATAAGTTCAGTTCAGTTCTTATAAGTTCAGTTCAGAAAAGTTCAATTCTTACAAATTAAGTTTAGAAAAATTATACGAAATATATTATTTATGAAAACCGATATAAAAACATTTGACATTAATTATTGGATAGATACATTATCATTGAGACCGCCCGAAGAAATTGTAGAGTATTTCAACTATCGACATTCATTATTTTTGAATGAAAGTTGAAATGACATTTGGTTAATTGAAAAAAAGGTGGAAGATGTTAACAAAATATGCTCTAAATGTCACAAAAGTATCAAATGTCTATTATTGTTTCTACATTCACACTCCATAATTTTATAAGGATGCATACTCTTGGAATACCTATTATACAACATGACGTGAATATTCAAGAAACAGTAGATTCAGACATGTTTGATTATAAGCGGAAAATGCCATGTTCAAGATACGAAACAAGATAGTAAAAAAACATTTGGCGAGACAATGGATTCGTTGTTTCGAGTGGTAGTGAAGATGAAGAAGAAAGTGATGAGGAAGATGATGATATAGAAATAGATAGTTAAAAAACGATGTAATATGTAATTTATTTTTTTATCGTAATGTAAACGTAGTAATCTGTATCAACAAACAAATGTATATAAATCGGAATAATTTTATTATCTTACCTTATGTTTTAGAGTATATTTTTTTTGTATGACAACCCTTTCCAAAAGATAATGATTATAATAAAGTTCAGTTTAGTAAAGTTTAGATTATATAAGTTCTATTCAATTAAGTAAAATTAAGTTCAGAAAAGTTCAGCTCCTATAAGTTCAGTTCAGTTCAGTTCAGCTCCTATAAGTTCAGTTCAGCTTCCTATAAGTTCAGTTCAGTTCAGCTCTTATAAGTTCAGTTCAGTTCAGCTCCTATAAGTTCAGTTCAGCTCCTATAAGTTCAGTTCAGTTCAGTTCAGCTCCTATAAGTTCAGTTCAGCTCCTATAAGTTCAGTTCAGAAAAGTTCAGCAAAATTCAGTCCAAAAGAACAGGGCCTTATGGTGTTAAAACTCTCCCTCATAAGTTATAACATCGCTCTCGAACTTAATATTTTTGGTTAAGGTAGAACAACCCCTTACCCGTTGAGTTAAATGCTCATGAGTATGTTTTATTGGATAATGAGAAAACCACAACTACTTATTTTGTCACGTGTCACTCAGTATTTCCCTAACATAGGCAGTAGCCTACAAACCACATGTACCAAACCAACCTCATTTTTATTTTACTAGAGAGGGCATATATAAGATTTAGATTAATATAGGACAAAGGAAAACCCACCCCAAAAGCTAGCTCAAAGGGTGGTAGAGCCTTTGTCCTATATAAATCCCACATTTGATCGATGTGGGATTCATGTCCCATGCCATGCAATAGGATCAGTCCGTAACAAATGCATTGTCTCAAGTCCTATACCCAACGAGATTACTCTTGTGCCTTACACATTTGAGAATCTACCCAAATTTTAACTACTAGCACTTTCTATTGAGGGCAACTTATTATTTGTTATTGGATATGAATGTATGCCGATATTTGTTAAATATAATTATGGGACCTAGGCCACACTCACAAGGTAGAGAGATAATCCATTTTAGAATTCCAAGAAGGCTTTATCCAAAAACACAATTAGCAACCTCTAAGCTCACAGCTCACAAGGTTTTTCGAACGTGTGCCCTTGGGCGCACATTAATGCGCAGAATAAATATGGAAAGATTTACAACATATTCTCATGGAAAATGCAAGTATAAACTTACTTTTACCACAATTAGTGAGTAAATTCTATATTCGGCTTATAAATGTGTCTTTAGGACATGTTAGAAAAACCGATATTATACACGATTCTCTATGATCTAGTTCTTCAATATGTGAATATTTGTGACACGTGTATTTGGATTGTATTTAGCTTTATTATTCTTCTTATGAAAAACGCAGTAGATTGAGGAGTTCAAATCGTTGATACCTTGATCTTAACCAGGTTAAAAAATGAATTTGCTAATCACTACTCTTTTCAGTCTTTGAATAAGAGTCACCTGGTCAATAAGTTGCCCTTATGACAGATATATCCGTTACAAGTTTTTAACGGGTCAAATAACTTGAATAAATAAGACAAACCTGAAGAATCACAAGTTTGTAACGGATATGCCTATCCAAATGAGAATTTGTGTAAGAAGTCACTCTTTTAGTAAGACAAGAATGAAAGAGGGTAAAGATGTGTCCCAATACACATAACACAATACTAATGATGCACAAAACAAATTTATTAACCACAATATAACATATGGTATTTCTATTATGGATAGAACTTCAAATTAGGCCTACTCCTACATCTTTTATATCAAACATAAATACAAACTAAAAAAAAATCAAAATAAAAGAATAAATAAATGTACTACATAATCACGAATCCTTAAATGAGGCGCCCCTACATAAGACTAGTATAATAAACAAGGATGGAGAATTTACACCCTTGATTTACTATCCGTTAATCACTAAACTAAATTTCTTCGATAAAAAAGAATTGGTAACAGAGTACTAAATAACTTCCAATTCACACCCGTGATTTACTGTCAATCGTACTAATCGCCTTCGCAGCCTACGAGCCTAGGTTAACTTGAAATCCAACCTAAATCAACACTTTAGCCAAACGTAAACCAACGTTACCAATCTTCTTATCACAACCACTAATCAAGCTTAAACAAATCCCTAATCCCCCTTTAATCTTCACCAAATCCTTAACCCTTTCACTCAAACCACACAACAAATCCAACAATAAAACACCATAATATACACAATCAATATCTCCATGGGTCCCACACTTTTTCAAATATCTCAACAAAATATCTACCACCTCCCTATCACGTGCCAATATCTCTTCCCGCCCTTCCTCACAATTTGCTAACAAACATAAAACCGCCACCTCCCGGTCCACACATCCTTCTTTTTCTTCCCGATCGATTCGGTTTAGACCGGACCGAATTGAATTTATAAGAACCGGAATTATATCGCAGTCGACTGTTCTCCGGCCGTTTTCAGGTATATAGCAAATTACAAAGAGCGCCGTTGCAACGGATCTTCGAATTCTTCGGTTGTCGTGTTTTAGGCGGGAAATTAGTGTTCGGATTGCACCGGGATAGCCGCCGATAGTGTTGCTAATCGCCGGACAACAACACAAGTAAGTGAGCGCAGACGCGGCGGCAGCGGCAACGGTGTCGGCGCGAAGTGCGGCGACGAGCTTAGTCACCGCGCCTTCCGCCGCGAGTGCCATTTTAATTTCATCGTCTTCGCGGCTAAGTTTAAGGAGAAGCGAAATCGCCGCTGAGTTGACTCGCGAGTTGATCACCGAGTCGCCCGAGTTGACGCACCGGAGAATCGCGGCGATCGCGCCGGAGTTCGGAACTTCACGGCGGAGGCTAGTGTTTGATTTCAGCTCGGCACGGAGTTGACTCAGCGAGTCGAGCTTCGCGTCACATGTCGTCTCCGAGTTGAGTCCAGCGACGAGCGGGGCGAGTTGACTCGGCGAGTCAGGGTCCGAGTTGGCGAGTTGAGTCGGTGAGCCGAGGTTTGTCGGAGAAAATTGGGAAATAAGGTTGCGGAGAACGCGGTTAGGGATGAGTATATAATCGTCAGGGAGGGGTAAATTGGTCATTGGACAGAAGCGGTGACCGCTTTCAATCCATAGTTGGATTGAACGGCGGTCGAAAGTGTAGCCGGAAGGGAGGATAACGGGGTCTAACATTATGTCGTGTGACATCGGACATATGAAATAATCTGGTAATATCTTCATTGTATTTAGTTTTCAAGTGTACAATCAGTTGAAGTGTATGTACATGGATGTGGATTACTTATATAGGTAACGGTAGACCTATCGGTTACGTATGATCGTATAAATTCCTAAATTTTTAGGAAATATTAAAATAATGTGTGTTTATCATTTTTTTTTTTTTATTTTGAATTTTATTACTAGTAGAAGATTATATCAAATAGGAATTAGGAAATATAGAAATAGGATATTTATTTGGATTATTTGATCAAGAGTTATCTATTGTCTGTTTATGTTATTATAGTAATAATAATTTTAATGATAATAATTCAACTGGTAGTCAATGATTATATCAATTCACTCATATCCTGAGGAATTACACTCGATTAACTATCAGTTGAATTGAAAATAATGCTTCGTTAATGATACTTAATTACGGAGTATTTAGTTTGTAGTGTTCGTGTTTAATCCATCATTAGGACTAAAAAAAATAAAAATTGACCGATGCCTTAAAAATATTTTGGGGATTACGACGTATAACTAACTATGATGAGTTGATTTTTTAGAAAAAGATTTGGTTGGTAAAACATGTTGTTAAGTTAATAATTTAGGCCTGATAATTGGTTTTGTACTTTTCTACTTTTATAGTCTATACATTATTGAGTCATCTTGCACTTAATTCCATCAAGCAATACGTATCGGCTAAAACTCCTAAACAATAAAACGTTGTAAAACCATCTGGTAAGTGGTAACGATAACTGTAAGAATATCGTATGTCTCGGAATATCTTGGAGAATAAGGATGTAATAATTTATTATAGTATAGAATATTGTTTAGCGTAGTTTACCATATTTTGGAGATTTGCTTAGCTGTTGATTACCATTAGGAGTGTATATATGTACCCATTGACACCAACTGAATAATCATCAAGAATAATACTTTTCACATTGTTTCTCTCGTTTCTCTGTTTCACATGGTATCGTGAGCATCGATCCATTTTTTTTCACAATGACTGGCGAAAGTAATAAGCCACAGGAAAACAAAAACAAAGAAAAACAAACCATCCCCATGACTTCGCCACTTTACCTTCATCCATCCGATAATCCTAATTTGATGCTTACACAAACCGTCTTTAATGGCGAAAATTATGAGTTGTGGGCAGACGCAGTCAAGAACGGTCTTGATGCAAAAAATAAATTAGCTTTTGTTGAAGGAAAGGTTGAGAAACCAAAAGGCGTCGTAGGAGAAGAAAATCTCGAACTGGTGGCATGGAGACAGTGCAATGCCATGTTGAAAGCATGGCTACGGAATGTGATAGATCCAAAATTAATTCCAAGTATCACCTTTTCATTGACAGTTGCAGAAGTATGGGACGAGTTGAAGGCTCGTTTCTCGGCTGGGAATGCTCCGAGAGTCCATCAGTTAAAAGGTGAATTAAGCGAGTGCAAGCAAGGACGACAATCTGTCGTGGAATATTACACTCGTTTGAAGACGATATGGGACGAACTCGCTAATTACAGCAAGGTACCGACATGTACTTGCGGAGCCGCAACGATGATAGCCAAGGAGAGAGAGGAGGAGAAGGTCCATCAATTCTTGATGGGTCTAGATACAGCTTTGTATGGGAACATTCGTTCTAATTTATTGATGGAAGACCCTATCACATCTCTTACTCGGGCATATTCATTAATTTTACGAGAGGAAAGACACACAACCATAACAAAAAACAGGGAGGAAATAAATGAAGCGGCCATGGCAGTGAGGTCTTATGGACGAGGCAGGGGGTCCTTCTCGAAACAAGATGTAGATGAAGATAAGCCACCGCCTCAATGCAACTATTGTGGTAAGTTTTATCATACTGAAGACAATTGTTATGATAAACATGGCTATGAAACAGTTAAGAATCGTGAGAGAGGCAGAGGTCGTCAAGGAGGAGGAAACAATAGAGGTAACCACGGTCGCGGCAGGGGAAGAGCAGGAGGTCGCGGTCAGCAGAACGTGTTTCACACTAATGTCGTGGGAAATTCCTCGGGAGCGAGGGAGCGTGAAACACAACAGCAGAATCTTCCTTTCACCAGCGACGAAATCGATCAAATCCGTAGTTTTTTAATGGCAAGTCCGGAAGGTAGTGACAAACTTGCAGGTATGAATGTTAATCTTGTTAGTGAATGGTTAATAGACAGCGGTGCTTCTCATCATATGACGGGTAAGCGAGAGTGCCTCAGAAACATAAGGATGGCGACACCATCGATTGTGGGACTACCTGATGGTAGGCGAGTTGAAGCCTATGAGCATGGGGAAGTTACATTGGCTACTGATTTTGTACTAAAAGATGTTCTTTTTGTACCTTCACTAACATGTGACTTAATTTCAGTCCAACAATTAATTCAAGAAAACAATTGCGTAGTAACATTTTTCACTGACCATTGCGTTATGCAGGACCGACTTTCGAGGACGGAGATTGGACGGGGTGAGCATCTCAATGGGGTTTATTATTTCAAGCCAAGAAGGGTCGAATTGGCAGCACAAACGTCTCTGTCCAAAGAAACTCGCATATGGCATAAAAGGCTCGGGCATCCGTCAACGAGTATATTATCTCATTTTTCTCCTTTGGTTGGCTGCAATTTGAATTGGAATTCTAGTGCTATTTGTGACCCATGTTGTAGGGCGAAACAAACTCGTACTTCTTTTAAACTTAATAATAAAAGGTGTGATGTTTTATTTGGTTTAATTCACTGTGATATTTGGGGACAATATCGAGTTGCTAGTTTATCCCGTGCGCATTATTTTTTGACCATTGTTGACGACCATAGTAGGGGAGTGTGGGTGTATCTTATGAAAGACAAGAGTGAAGCGGGAGAATTATTGCGTGTTTTCTGTCAAATGGTTAAGACTCAGTTTGAAACATGTGTTAAAATTGTTCAAAGTGATAATGGAACCGAATTTTTATCTGGGCCCTTAAAATATTACTATGAAGAAAACGGGATAATTTTTAGAACTAGTAACGTTGATACACCACAACAAAATGGGCGAGTTGAGCGAAAACACCGACATATACTAGAGAAAGCGAGAGCCTTACGATTCCAAGCTGACTTGCCTTTACATTTTTGGGGGGAATGTATTTTGACAGCCGCCTATCTGATAAATAGAACTCCAACACCTTTGCTGCAAGGAAAAACACCATTTGAGGTTTTATATCGAAAGCAACCCGAGCTCAGTGGTCTTAAAGTTTTTGGTTGTCTTTGCTACGGTCATAACAAAGATAAACCACGTGATAAATTTGGGGAAAGGGGGAAACGGTGTATATTTCTAGGGTACCCTCACACAAAGAAAGGTTGGAAGTTATACGATTTAAAGGAAAAGCGGATGTTTGTGTCTCGGGATGTCACTTTCTTCGAACACGTTTTTCCTTTCTCAAATACCACTCCACCAAATATCACGATGGAAGGTCACAATGAAAAATCATTGGAAACTGTTATTTGTCCGGGATTAATTAATAATAGTAGTATTGATAATTTGGATGAAGAACCAGCATGTGTCGCAAGGGAAAATGAAGGACAACCAATTCCTAATGAAATGGAGCAGAATACTGTAGACCACAACAATGATGAGGTAGAAACAGTGGTAGAAGACACGAGTACAGGGGATCAAGAAGAAAGGTATGGACGAGGAGCAAGGGAGAAATTCGAGCCATATTGGAAACGGGATTACATATGCAAATCAACACGAATATTAAACCCTGCCATTGATGTTCACCGCGTCCATACAAAGTCCTCACGGTCAGGTACTCGCTATCCTTTAGTGAATTATGTTGTTACGAATTGCTTTTCTAACCGTCACAGAGAATTCCTAGCGGCCATAGATGAAGTCCGAGAACCAAATAATTACTATGAGGCTGCAAAGAATCCGAAATGGAGAGAGGCAATGAGCAAAGAAATTGATGCGTTAGAACGAAATGGGACTTGGAAAATTGTGCAATTACCGGAAGGGAAGAAACCCATTGGATGTCGATGGGTGTACAAAGTCAAGTTCAAGGCCGATGGCTCCATTGAACGGTACAAAGCAAGGCTAGTTGCTCAAGGGTTCACACAAGTCGAAGGGGTGGACTATCATGAAACTTATGCACCGGTGGCCAAAATGACTAGTGTACGATGTATGTTGGCCGTGGCAATCACAAAGAATTGGCTAATTGAACAATTAGACGTGAACAATGCCTTCTTGCACGGAGAGCTAGACGAAGAAGTTTATATGAAGATACCGCAAGGGTTTGAAAGGAAGGGAGAAAACAAGGTATGTAAGCTATTAAAATCATTATATGGGTTAAAACAAGCTTCTAGGAATTGGTTTGCAAAATTAACGACTTCCTTGAAGCGGTATGGATTTGTTCAATCATTAGCCGATTATTCTTTGTTCACATACAATAAAAATGGAGTCTTCATTGGAGTCCTCGTATACGTTGACGACATGATTATTGTGAGCAATGACAGTGAAGCATGTGGAGTTTTTAAAACCTTTCTTGACAAACGTTTTGGTGTTAAAGATTTGGGCCGTCTCAAATACTTCTTGGGGATTGAAGTGGCTCATGGTCCGAAAGGTTTGTTTCTCAATCAGAGAAAATATGCAGTGGGTATCATAGAGGAGACTGGTTTGATAGGTGCAAAGCCGGTGCATACACCAATACAGCAGCACCACAGGTTAGCATTGGCAACTGGTGACGTGCTGAAAGATACAATGAAGTATCGTCGGTTGGTCGGTAGGCTGGTTTATCTTACCATTACACGACCAGATTTGGTCTATGCGGTTCATATATTGTCGCAATTTGTTAACGAACCGAGAAAGGAACATTGGGAAGCAGCATTGCGAGTGGTTCGATATATAAAAATGAATCCGAGCAAAGGAATTATCTTAAGACGAGAATCAGATTTACAGTTACGAGGATATTGTGACTCGGATTGGGCAAGTTGTCCATTGACGCGACGATCATTGAGTGGTTACTACGTTGCCCTTGGTAACTCACCTGTATCGTGGAGAGCAAAGAAGCAGGTGACGGTTGCAAAGTCAACGGCAGAAGCGGAGTATAGGGCGATGGCCGCTGCAACCAGTGAACTCATTTGGCTTAAGTCTTTTCTGGCATCACTAGGAGTTTTTCACACAAAACCGATGAACTTATTTTGCGATAATCAAGCGGCGATCCACATAGCAAAGAATCCTGTCTTCCATGATCGTACAAAACATATCGAAATAGACTGTCATTTTATACGGCAACATTTGATCGACAAAAATATTAACACACTTCACGTCCGTAGCAAGGAACAAATCGCCGATTTATTCACTAAAGCGCTAGGAGGTGAGTCATTTGAGCATTTACAGTTCAAGTTGGGACTCGGATTACCAAGTGCTCCAACTTGAGGGGGAGTGTAAGAATATCGTATGTCTCGGAATATCTTGAAGAATAAGGATGTAATAATTTATTATAGTATAGAATATTGTTTAGCGTAGTTTACCATATTTTGGAGATTTGCTTAGCTGTTGATTACCATTAGGAGTGTATATATGTACCCATTGACACCAACTGAATAATCATCAAGAATAATACTTTTCACATTGTTTCTCTCGTTTCTCTGTTTCACAATAACGATGTCATCTTGAAAAACCCGTAGTAGAAGGAAGTTATTTTACCGACGACATTTAAATAAAATTATATGAAGTACTTGGTTTTACAATAACACTAAATGTAAAAGTGTAAAACGGTTATTTACGAGGATGTATTTTAAAATACAGAATGCACAGGTGAACATAAAGAGTCACTCAGCGGCCTTCAACTATGGCAGTAACGGATAAGTCATTAACAGAATGCGCTCCAGCACTGGATGTCGAAGGATCGACACTGTGTCGGCCTTTGTGAATGAATGCTGGTTGATTTGGAGAAGGTAATTCCATGTTTGTGCTTAACATGAATACTACTTCTGACATTGTTGGTCTATCATCTGCACTTTCTTGCACACATAATAATCCTACTTGCATAAACTTCAATATTTCGTCACTGTCGGGATCTTTCAGTGATGGATCCACTATTTCTAAGGCACTTCCAAGTTTCCAAAGTTCCCATACCTGCCCAAAATTATGCGCATTAACATTATAAAATTGGTTACGAGCTAAAAAGGCACTTCAGTAAATGTTATTGTAAAACCGTCTTC
Source organism: Heliosperma pusillum (assembly GCA_022085475.1). NCBI lineage: Eukaryota > Viridiplantae > Streptophyta > Magnoliopsida > Caryophyllales > Caryophyllaceae > Heliosperma > Heliosperma pusillum. The sequence goes on along the minus strand of JAIUZE010045405.1, from coordinate 520,642 downwards.
TGTACAAGACCTTGTGAAGCGATATTGATATTGATAGGTACTAAACTTAGTTAGGCCTACTTACATGACCAACCAAGTTGATGGATGGATTATCAGGATATAATCCCGAGTTCTTCCTCCCAGTAATCACCTCTAGCATTAAGACTCCGAAGCTGAAAACATCGGACTTTACTGAAATCATCCCTTCCAATGCATATTCCGGTGCCATGTATCCACTGCAACAGTCGTACAACAATCAAAATTATCACTTAATATGACACTTTTGCTTTGAAAAGGGATCAGAATTTGTGTTATCACTTAGTCTTTCTTAAGGCGGATATGTGTGTCAACATAAAAATGGGTCAAATAGCATAGATAGACAAAAGCAAAATGCTTAGATATTAGCAAAAAACTTGTCCTATCTATGTTTTGTTACCGGAATTTGTTTGTATGCATAATGGACTTACTAGGTTCCGACCACTCTGGTTGTGTTTTCTTCCTTTTGCTCACTTACAAATATTCTAGCCATGCCAAAATCTGAAATTTTGGGAACCATGTCTTTGTCCAACAAGATATTGCTGGCTTTTAAGTCCCTATGGATAATCTTTAATCGCGAATCTTGATGAAGGTATAGCATCCCTCGAGCTGTCCCCATTATGATTTCAACTCGTTTCATCCAATCTAGTGATGACTTGTTCTCTTCCTCTGAAATAAAGGTTTTCCGCAAGCACACATAAATAATGTGGAGGTGCATAAACCTACAGAACATAACATATGGTTGCCGAGCGCTAATCTGACCCTGTAACCTTGAATAGGCAGTAGTTTTTGAGTCTTTTGAAAAATGTTACTGTTATTGTAGCATAAACTTTAGATTAAATAGGAATCAAGGTCAAGAAATTTACTGAAAATAAAATAATCCAAGCTTTTGTTAGGCATAAATTCATAGATGAGCATCTTCTCGTCTCCTTGAACACAACATCCTAACATCTTCACAAGGTTCCTGTGTTGAAGTTTAGCAATTAGCCTAACTTCATTTTTAAATTCCTGAATCCCTTGTCCTGAGTTTGGAGCTAGCTTCTTGACAGCAATTTCTTGCCCATTACGCAATCGTCCCTAAAAACAGAAAGATTTGTCGAACTGTAATGCACAATTTCTGAACAGATAGATCATTCGGAAAGTACATGTCTTAATGACTCGTCAAATAAAGGTATACTATACCTTGTATACTTCTCCAAAACCACCTTCTCCAAGCTTATTATCGAAACTGAAATTATCTGTGGCCAAAGCAATTTCATTTCGAGTATAGAAAGGTAACTCCGCACTTGAATCGCTTTCTCCTGCATCTTTTGTCCAAAGAGACCGTTCCAATTCTTCTTCCCTCTCTATGATCAGGTTAAATGGCTGGTTAGTATGGAGCTTGACTCGAAAATAAGATAAATTTACGAAAAAGGATACTTGGAGTCGGAAACAGGTTCACTAGAACTAGTATTGACCAAGAAACGCAATCGAATTGTACAAAAATAGGTGGCAATACCTCTTTTCCTTTTCAGATAGATGTAAAGTCCTACAGAGGAGACCAGAATTATGAAAGTTAGAACACCGATGGCAATCAGAACTTCTTCTAACCTTCTGTGCGCTAGTCTGCCTTTTGAATTACTGTATTTTGCTGCAAGAAAAGACAGGAAAACTATATACTTAGACCTATGTTACTTCAACTCTTCACTTTTAGAGCCATACCCATGTCGACACGACATGACATGGATATAGATATGGATTCCGGCACCACAAATGTAGGGGAAGAGAGGTTATAAGGCATTTAGTATTATATTACACTGTATGATTTTAAGCCGTAATTGTCAAACTTCTTTCCAATATACTAAACAAAATTGGAATATTTCTGATTAAGAAGTGATATTTTTTCCATTAAAGACGTGTTCCCACGCCCGTATCCTTATTTTAGGACAGATTCCCCGTGTCTCAATTGAGAAGATGACTGATAATTTTCTTTTTAACCAATCACTTTTTCAGGATAACATGCAGTGTATGTTTCATGATTATGCTAACTACACTGAAAAATTTGACTCCCCACGACATAAGCGCACTGTTTATGGTGCACGGTTGCATTGTACAGTAGATATATCTACGGATTTCTCTACTAGAACGTGATCGTCATAGCAAATGTCTGTCAGATTAGCTGGTACAGTCATAAGGGATGGTAATTAGAATCTCGTTTTTAACCTATAAGCTTCAAAACTGCCCTCGTAAATAAAATCCAAATCCAAACAATTTATGAATTAGAATAGATAAATAAAAAAACTGAATTTTATACCTAATTCAACTGCGTCAGTTCGGAAGTAAACATCCTGGCCCTGATTGGGGTACATTCTGACATCAGTTAACTGTTCATAGAAGGAAATGCATCCACTGCCGTCACCACTGTCATCCGCAGCTGTATAGCCTGTACAGGAGCAGTTTCTCAGACACGCTTCTTTGCATTCTTTTAACGTTGAGGTCTTGTTCACGGTAGCTTTAGACGTGTCAGGTAATTTAACACTTGCTAATTTCAGGAATCCTTCTCCATTTCTGCACATTGACCTGTTGTCTTCTCGAATGCAGCCTTGTGATCCATCTCTTAGGTACCAATCTTTTGGTGATTTTGGTTGATACCTGTTTAGATGGCATAAAACATGAAAATCAATGGACTGTGTAGGACTGTAGGGATTGGAGTAATTTTTAGGTCGAGTTTCACTCTTAGGACTTTTTCAGACATCAAGACATCAAGTGCTGCATTCGGTAATTTTATAAACAATTTTCGTCAGCCTTTGACTTAGAGTTTCGGTTGAGATGATTATTTATACCACAAATTCTCATTTATGATGCATCACAAGCCTGTGACGGAGAAATGTGTGATAATTTTATGATAAAATGTAATCATTGTCTGATAAATAAGAATTTATAGATGGTTACTTTATAAAATGCTCACATTTCCTCCGTCACAATTTGTAACCCGTCACAAGAGAGACCAACCGATTTAGCAGTGTAACCAATAAATACACATAAAAGTACTGACAAATTTAATTAAGGATGTACCCAGGAAAACAGGAACATTGATATTGGTTGCCACTGTTAGGATTGCAGTTACCATAAGCACCACACTCACCAAACTGATCACACAACTCCTTCGGGGCAGTCCAAAACACGATCCAACGTTTTGAATCCTCGTGCCATGTTCGTCTTTGGACAGTCCCAGTAACACCGTCCACCACAAAAATCGAAATAACCATACCATTTAATATATCATATGTTACAGAAACCTCATCAGGGTTGCTGACAAAACTGTAATTAAAAATATATGCCTTGGTCATATCAGGCACCCCACTCCATCTCTGCCCAATCCATGGACCCGACCGCCATACAGGAGTCGAACTCTGGTACAGAAAGAACTGTGGTGACCCTTTTGGGTCCACTTTGAAAGTGTAGTTTCCTGGACTCGGGTCATTTACGGAGCTCCAGGAGGTTAGAAAACGGTTCAATCCCGTTCTTTTGTCCAGACCGAGTTTCATTTCTGGTAAGAACGTGTCTGTCGGGTGATCAAAGCTCTGCCATGCTATTGTCTTCCCGTTATCTGATGATAACACCAAATTACCCGAGTTCAACAGCTTTAATGATGTGCTATTTTTTGCAGCAGGAATCGAAACATTTGTCGACCAAATGACAGTTTTATCAGACGAAATTTGAGCATTCCCGTCTTCACTGATTGAGAAGACTGCTGGTAAATCGCTGACAGGTTTGTTTCTGTTCGCGACCCAAACCACAGTTTGTGTGGAAACATTGGTGAACCAAACTCCGACATACTTAAGTGTTGAATTCCCGCGGCTAAAGAATCCTAACGTGTACTTCCCGCCACCGGAGATCAAAACATCACCTTCTTTCAGAGGATTGGTAGGAGTTATCGTGTCAATGGAGTAACTCAAGTGTACTGTAAGAAGCAAAACCAGAACTCTTAGAATCATTTTCTTGATTACTTTTTTTAACAAAATTATATTATATGAGAATTTTAATACTGTGATATTGTGAATGTGATCTTATTATGAAGAAAAGTTGTTTGAATTAATAATTTGCTGCTTTTTATTTAATGATTTAGGTTATATGTCAATGTAACTTGCTGATCTAATGATATTAAATCATCCCTTAAATCATAGGACCAGCATATATTATGGTATTTATATGAGTGGAGTTAAAAGATGAAATCTGGCATTTGTTTATGCTTTTTTAGCAACCCTCAGCTGTCCAAAACAAGGAATTCAATGTTTTGTGTGAATGTGTGGTACCCTTTTGGACTTTTCAAATCTACTAGGAAATTAAGTGCCTAGTCATGTGACTTGCTAAGTAAAAAAACAAATAAGAAAGCAAAATTACATAGGAAACTAAACCTGACAAACGTGTTAATCGGGTCAGGTTTGGATCGGGTTAGTTCAGGTTTGCAATAATTCGCGTGAGATCAGACATCGGGCCGGATCTTTTTGGGTATGTTATTTAGGGATATCGGTTAGTTTACAACAATAAACTTTCGGGTTAGGTTAAGTTCGAGTCCTCAGTTTGGGTGTTGGGTTGGGTTATTCGGGCCCCGGCCACTTAGGCCGAAACAATTTTCCAGGTCTTGTGGAAAGTGGAAACTGTATATTATGTTGAACATGCCACATTAGTAAATAAATGATCGACCAAAACATACGACAATTCAGTTGATAAAGTTATGAAAGCAAATGTGGAGTAACATTTATCGATTTTGGTTATGTCGTTAATTTATGTCGTAAATGTACAATTTGGTCTATGTATGTTAGGTCTCACATCAAACTAGCCTTATATTGGTTTTTGGTTGTCTATATGTGTATCCTCGATGTAAAATTTAGTATATGTAGAATCTTAGATCGGAATTATCAAATTAAGTCGATTTTGTTATCCGGAAATCGGAATGTTTTTACGCATGTTTAGTGAACTTCCATGTTTTAATTCGGTCTATGGTAAATCTGGGATTAATACTTATCGGATCGAGTCGTCTTTGTTATCTCGAATGTTGTCATCCTCACACTCGTCTTAGTCTCGCGAATTACCCAACCTTCACCCCATGTTTATTAGTCAAACGAAAGTGAAAGAACTACTGTATACTAACTACTGTATAACATCTATATCTATAGAGAGGTAAAGAAATGCACTACGTAACATAATAATGTCATTAAATAAGCAACAAAGATCTTCTGTGGCTATGTTTATAACAAGACTATGAATAGTTGACAGATAAATTATGGGTACATCATAAGTTGGCAGATAACTTGAGCATTAACTACATATCTACCCACTCCAACTGAACTAGAGGTGGATATCAAGTTGTAGGGACTTATCTAGCCGATACTGTTAACGGATTTTCTAACGTGTGTCTATTAAGCAGTACGAGTATACGTTAAGAACTTAAAGATGGATGTATCTTTTGATTATCTGATTATATATATATATATGTAGTATTTCATCTTTTAATATATCACATAATAATATACTCATGATGATGATATTTTCATATTTGGGTTCTTAAAGGACACAAGTGATAGAATTTGTATTATTATATTAAATCTCAGTTTGATTTTTGATTACGAATTTATGGTTATAGTTGCAATTTTGATTATGATAAGGTTTGAAAAAACTGACCAATCTCATATGACTCGTTCCGGATTGATCCTATCTAAACTAGTAAATCCCATGGAGTGCGAACAACGGAGACAAAAAGGATCGCCAAAAATAAAATATCGAGACATTATTTATTCCTCTGAAATATTTCGATATAACATAATCAGTCCGAAATAACTCTGAGATGATCCAAATTGATCAAATTACCCTTGCAAAGTAATCAACCAACCCAAACATAATTAAGCAAATTCATACTATAATTGACCCGATACAAATCACCCCGATTATTCAGTCTAAATACCGCGATACCCTTAGATTCTAACCTTAATAATTCAGGCAAGTTTCGAGGGGTAGGATGATAGGTTAGGATTTCGATAAGATTCTAACAACCCAAAGCCCTCACAAGTACAAGCTCAAAGAGCACAGTCTACTATTTCATGCATTTAATAGCAACAGGCTGTGCTTGTTATTTATTAACGTTATACCATCGATAAGCAACAAAGCGTCTGTAGCTCAGTGGATAGAGCGTCTGTTTCCTAAGCAGAAGGTCGTAGGTTCGACCCCTACCTGACGCGTTTCATTTGATTTTTGCTTTTATTTTTCTATTTTGCACTACTCGCAAAATTATTGGGTATTTCCTTTTTTCTTTTTAGAAACTCTGCATGTCTCCCTGTTAGTTTCCTAATTTTCTTTTTCGACTATTTTGGTTTCTCCTAATTTGATTAGTTTTCTTAGTTGTATATAATACGGTTAAGATTAAAAACAATTAACGCAGTAGCTTTTGATAATATTATGATAAGGAGTATTTTATACGGAGCAAGGGCGGCTAGGACCATGTGCGGGCTGAGCGGGGAACCAGGCCTCCAATTTTGTGGGCCTCCAACATGTTCTTTTAATATCTAAATTATATTCATATACATAATAACTTAATTATTTAATAGTGGAGGTGTGGTAGCACAATGGTTGGAGCATGTAATACTTGTCAAAGCTTCCCGTGTTCAAGCCTTGGCACAGCCATTATTAATTTTTTTTATAAGTCAATGTTCATCATTGCACAGGGCCTCCAAATTATTTGAGACACCCCTGATACGGAGTAGCTTTTGTTGAGAAATAATTTTTTTATTTCGTTTGAAAGGATGATCAAAATAAGCAATTAACGCGAAATTAATTAGGAGAATAAAGAAGATTTTGTCTTGGTAAATAAATTGGGATAACGACTCCTGCATACCTTATTTTCTTTTCTTTTTAGAAACTCTGCATGTCTCCCTGTTAGTTTCCTAATTTTCTTTTTCAACTATTTTGGTTTCTCCTATTTTGATTAGTTTTCTTAGTTCTATGTACTACAAATAGAGATATACATACAACTCACTCCCAAAAAAAAAAAAAGCAATACACAATATATGTTACAAACTGAAAAACAATGCACCAGCTATTTCAAGATCTAAAATTCGAGATCTTGGCAAGACTCCCGGTCAAGATACTCCTTCGTTCAAAATCCGTCAGCAAAGAATGGTACGCCCTAATCTCTAACCCAGAGTTTGTCAAACGCCATCTACAATACCAAAACACTAGAAGAGATATACAATTCTTCATCTCTACTGACAACAAACTCGCCACGTTGAAACTCCGACACGATGATGTTGAATTCATCAACAAGAATTGTTTGTCACTGTGGTCTACAACGTTAAAGAAAACACTGGATAAATGTGATAGCAAGTTAGACGTTCAAAACTGTCCAATAGCGGGCTCGTCGAATGGATTGATCTGCTACATTATCCGGACGCAGCAGCTAAAAGGCTTATGTTTGTGTAACCCTGCAACACGACAACAACGCCTCATTGTAGGTCCCACCAACCATACGAGTTACATTGCCTTACGATGGGGGTTTGGGTATGACTCATCATCCGATGACTATAAGACGGTACTCGTAGGTAAATTTGGCTTCGAGAGTACTAAAGTAGTTGTAGCCTACGTTTTTTCACTTCGGACCAATCGCTGGAGTGAGTTGGATGTGAATAACAACTTGGATTTGAATAACATACTCCAGGGCAAAGATGATGATGAAATTGACAATGACAATGACAATGGCAGCAACTTTGTCCGTTTGAAATATATGAGGCGCCTAGGTCCAGTTCAGGTGGGTAAAACGTTAAACTGGCTGATGGACGACCCCAAGGGCCGAATTCCGAGCATATTAGCATTTGACTTGACCAGCGAGCGATTCATCATGGTACCACCCCCACCCCCTTCTCCTAAGGAACTTGGCATCGGGGTTAATGCTGAAAAACCAACCTATTATTTTCTTTCTGAATTCAAGCAACGCTTGTGCGTTTGTTTGTATTACCAGGAACGTACGGACTTCAGTTACGAGGGACGTAAGGACTTCTCTATGAAAGGTTGGATGTTAGAGCAAACTGATGATCAAAAAACTTGGAAGGCATTTTTAAACTTTAGAGGTTTGAGCAGGCACTTCGCTGGGGCTCACCGTGTGTATCCAAAATTGTTCGAGTTGAAAGATGGGAGCAACAAGGTGTTAATCTTAGAAACAACACTCGGATCAGTCTTTGTGGGCGACCCACGAGGAGAAATCTATCTTCCAACGAAAAGTTTTCAGCTGGACATTCGGAACTCATATTTCACGGAGTATCTCTTAAGCTATACTGAAAGCCTTGTCTCGCCTTCATCGTGGAGCACAGCAATAGGAAAGCCAGTTGCAGCAAAACTGAAAAAGGAAAAAATATTATAACAAACTTAATTATTTTTAGAGACTTTCTATGGCTATGGTGTACCCCTTAGTTTTTTCGGTTTCTATTATGTATCCTTCCTTTTCCCCAAACCTCTTGTATACCCGTCAATTTTATTAATAACCCATTAAAATGACCTATTATTCAGTCTAAATACCGCGATACCCTTAGATTCTAACCTTAATAATTCAGGCAAGTTTCGAGGGGTAGGATGATAGGTTAGGATTTCGATAAGATTCTAACAACCCAAAGCCCCCACAAGTAGAAGCTCAAAGAGCACAGTCTACTATTTCATGCATTTAATAGCAACAGGCTGTGCCTGTTACTAAATAATGTTATGCCATGGATAAGCAACTAAGGCGTCTGTAGCTCAGTGGATAGAGCGTCTGTTTCCTAAGCAGAAGGTCGTAGGTTCGACCCCTACCTGACGCGTTTCATTTGTTTTTTGCTTTTATTTTTCTATTTTGCATTACTCGCAAAATTATTGGGTATTTCCTTTTTTTCTTTTTAGAAACTCTACATGTCTCCCTGTTAATTTCCTAATTTTCTTTTTCGACTATTTTGGTTTCTCCTAATTTGATTAGTTGTATATAATCGGTTTTCCGAAAGTTAACCTGTATATGGTAAGATTTAAAACATATGCTCATGAGATAATATTGAAGTATATATAATATATGTTGTTAATCTTGTCATATAAGGTTATTAACGTGTGCCTAGATATACATACATCTCTATACTCTCGCTAAAAAAAAACGGTACAAATTATGTTGGAGTATATTACGGTATTGGAGTGCAATACCGATACTTGTGCCCCTTGGTGAATCGATGTGACCCTTGGTGAAGGGTCACACTGTTATCATAACTGAAAAAGGAAAAAATATTATAACAAACTTATGTAATTTTAAGGATTTTCTATGGCTCTGGTGTATCCCTTAACATAACCAAATAGCAAATTCTGTTTGTATTACAGTTAAACTAACCATCAACAATAAATACGTTAAGACTTCAAAATTATGGGGTATAAAAGTGTGTTCACAAGAAAAAGCCATTGCAAAAACTTTTCACTTCCAGATTCCTCCATTCTCGACCTTCTTGCAAATAAGTATTCTTTATTTGAATATTATAATTTGGTTCAGTAGTAATAATAGATCTCTTATAGTCGCCTTATCTTATTTTCTTAATTACATATTCCGTTCAAAAACGATTACTTCAGTTTTCACCTTCTTTATTCTGAATTTCGTTGGGAATTTTTTTAAAGCAGTGAAAAGATTTTATAATACAGAGGGTGGGTTTGTAATTTTATACTTATTTTGAAAGCAAGAAATTCATAATTTTAATTTTATTGGATGACGTATATTTAATCCTTTGTTACCGGTTCAACAGTCTGACATTAGCAAACATGCATCTATCCGGTCTAGGTCTACCGTCCGGGTTGGACCGGTAAATCGGTTCGGTCCGGTTCCGGTCTTGCTATAGAAGGTCCGGTCTCCGGTTCTCTGTTTTATTGACTACCAGTCTCCGGTCTACTGCGGCTCGTTCCGGTCCGGTCCGGTTTTGGACCGGTGAACACCACTATGAAAAATGGTCCTAAGGTCTCCAAACTATCTTTATTTCAAATCAGATGCAATTTTCGTTATCCTGAGTCATTATTATATGTCTTAGAGATATTACAGTGCGAATTTAAATACATTTTATTTCAAGGCTCAGTTGTCCTGATAACCGTGGATAATAAATAACCTTCAAAATCAGCGGTTTTCAGCGATATTCGGAAACCGAAAATATTTTTTCCCTAAAGGTATTTATAGACCCGTTACGTCTATAAATATTAATTGTATGTTAGTGTCCCAGTTTAAACAACGTAAAATCGGAGATTATTACTGGTTTCTTCTAATACACATAACGTCTGAAAAGCTAGTGGTCTTAAGGTCTCCAAACTATCTTTATTTCAAATCAGATGTCAATTTCGTTATCCTTAGTCATTATTATATGTCTTAGAGATATTACTGTGCGAATTTAGAGACATTTTATTTCAAGGCCCAAGTATCCCGAAAATCGTGGATAATAATAACCTTGAAAATAAGCGGTTTTCAGCGATATTCGGAAACCAAAATTTTTTTCCCTAAAGGTGTTTATAGACCCGTTAAGTTTATAAATAACATTTGGACATAAGTATCCCTCTTTAAACAACGTTAAAACGGATATTACTACTTGTTTTCTCTAATACAGACAAGGTCTGAAAAGTGGTCTTAAGGTCTCCAAAATATCTCTATTTTAAATCAGATGTCAATTTTGTTATCCTGAGTCATTATTATATGACTTAGAGATATAATAGTGCGAATTTAGAGACATTTTATTTCAAGGCCCAGTTGTCCCAAATACTGTGGATAATAACCTTCAAAATCAGCGGTTTTCAGCGATATTCGGAAACCAAAAATAATTTTTCCCTAAAGTTGTTTATAGACTCGTTAAGTCTATAAAAAACAATTGGATGTTAATATTTCTTTTTAAACAACGTAAACACAGAGAATACTTCTTGTTTTTTCTGATACAGACAGGGTCTGAAAAGTGGTCTTAATGTCTCCAAAATATCTCTATTTTAAATCAGATGTCAATTTCCTTATTCTGAGTCATTATTTTATATCTTAGAGATATTATAGTGCGATTTAGAGACATTTTATTTCAAGACCCAGTTGTCCCAAATACCGTGGATAATAACCTTCAAAATCAGCGGTTTCAGCGATATTCGGAAACCAAAAATAATTATTCCCTAAAAGTGTTTATAGACTCGTTAAGTCTTTAAATAGCAATTGGTTTTTAGTATCTCTCTTTAAACAACGTAAAAACGGATATTACTACTTGATTCTTCTAATACAGACAAAGTCTGAAAACTGCTTTTAACACTTAAGGTCTCCAAACTATCTTTATTTCAAATCAGATGTCAATTTCATTATCGTGATTCATTGTTATATGTCTTAGAGATATTACACTGCGAATGTAGGGACGTTATTTTTCAAGGCACAGTTGTCCCGAAAACCGTGGATAATAACCTTCAAAATCAGCGGTTTTCAGCGATATTCGGAAACAAAAAATATTTTTTCAATACCCTAAAGGTATTTATAGAACCGTTAAGTCTATAAATAGCAATTGAATGTTAGTATCCCTCTTTAAACAACGTAAAAACGGAGAATATTACTTGTTTCTCCCAATCTATACATGGTAAAAAAAAGTGGTCTTAAGGTCTCTAAATTATCTTTATTTCATGTAAAATGCCAATTTTGTTAGCTTTAATCATTATTATATGTCTTAGAGATATTATAGTGTGACTTTTAAAGACATTTTATTTCAAGCCCTAGTTGTCCCGAATACCGTGGAAAATAACCTTTAAAATCAGCGGTTTTCAGCGATATTCGGAAATCAAAAATAATTTTTCCATAAAGGAATATAATTGGGATATTAATTGACTATATATATATATATGATTAGTCAGTTGATTAACGTAAATCAATAACGATTGGCTGACTAGAGTTTGACGTTATTGTCGTATGACGGCGGTGATCAACTGATTCCTTTCGGTCACACCTAAAGGATGAAATCCAAATAGTAACTAATTATTTGTATATGATACAGTTCATTAGTCCATTACATATATTCGATAAGTACGAGAGTTAATTGTTAGAAATTGAGTTAAGAACTCAAATTCGATTAAGTTTATTTTTCAATTATGCGATAATTGACCAATAAATTTATATCTTATTTTAATATGATTAAATAAGATTTAACTTAGTAATTAATCATTAAATTACTAAATTAGTTGAGGTTTTGAGATAAAGGTAATTAGTTAATTATATTTACAAGGAGTTGTAAAATAAATTAACTAAGCATTGTGGGAACCATTATATATTGATATAATGGTAAAATATTACTTAAAATGTTAAGTACATATTATTCATTTATTTGTGACACATAATTGTTATATGATCAAATTAACACTTAATTATACAAGATAATTAAGCATATGATTAATAAGTATTTGTGGGACAAATATCAAAAATCAAAATGGATCAAAATAGGCCTCACATGGCCGATTATAGTGTAGTGGGTAGTGATGATGGTTGCTCTTATTCATACTCACAAGTAACATGTGATTATGACATGAATAGTACACCAAAATCATTTCAACTAATACTACACTCCACCACTTTGCATGTGAATAAAATAAGAACAAAAATCATCTACAATTGCTTGTAGAAGGCCGGCCATATGCTCTATATATAGGTCATTTTGTTGTTCATTTTTACTCACTAATTCATTCTTGTTTTTCTTCTACATCTCTCTAAAACCTCAACCTCTCACTAAACTCTCAAATACTAATATTTACTAAGTATTACTAGTGTAGTAATATATTCTAATATTAGTTGTATAATATCTATCTTATTATCTAGTTAATAATAAGGATAGATTATTTGGTGTCATCTTGGTGCAACTTGAAGTAGGTCTTCTAGTTTGGAGATTACTCTTGTTCATCCATATTAATAGCTAAAAAAAAACAAGAAAGAGTTCTTGTTGTGCCCTTTTTATTTCCATATCAATGTGAGGAAATTTCTTCTTTTATATAAATGTCTTTATATTTGCATGCATGTTACATAGATCATTAAATACTAAATTAACAAGTAATTTAGTAACTAATTAGAGAAGTCTAATTAAGGTCTATGGACTTTCAGTTTATAGACCCATTAAATCTAAAAATAGCAATTGGTTTTAATATCCCTCTTTAGACAACTTAATAACGGAGATTACTACTTATTTCCTCTAATATAGACAAGGTTTGAAAAATAGTCTTAACATTTAAGGTCTCCAAACTATATTTATTTCAAATCAGATGTCAATTTCTTTATCCTTAGTCATTATTTTATGTCTTAGTGATATTACACTGTGAATTTAGAAATATTTTTTTTAAAGCCCAGTTGTCCCGAAAACCGTAGATAATATCCTTTAAAATCAGCGGTTTTCAGCGATATTCGGAATTAAAAAGTATTTTTTTCCCTAAAGGTATTTATAGACTCGTTACGTCTATAAATAGCAATTGAATGTTAGTATCCCTTTTTGAACAACGTAAAAACGGAGATTACTACTTGTTTCCTCTAATACAGACAAGGTTTAAAAAGTTGTCTTAAGGTATCCAAAATATCTCTATTTTAAATCAGAGCCAATTTCGTTATCCTGAGTCATTATTAAAAGACTTAGAAATATTATAGTGCAAATTTAAGACATTTTATTTCAAGCCCCAGTTGTCGTGAAAACCGTGGATAATAACCTTCAAAATCTGCGGTTTTCAGCGATATTCGGAATCCAAAAATAAATTTTTCCTAAAAGTGTTTATAGACCCGTTAAATCTATAAATAGCAATTGGTTTTAGTATCCTTCTTTAAACAACGTAAAAACAGAGATTACTACTTGTTTACTCTAATACAGACAAGGTCTGAAAAGTGGTCTTAAGGTCTCCAAACTATTTTTTTTTTCAACTCAGATGCCAATTTCGTTATTCCGAGTCATTATTATTTGTCTTAGAGATATTACAATGCGAATTTAGAGACATTTTAATACAAGGCTCAGTTCTCCCGAAAACCGTGGATAATAACCTTTAAAATCAGCGAGTTTCAACAATATTCGGAATCCAATAATATTTTTTCCCTAATAGTATTTATAGACCAGTTAAGTCTATAAATAGCAATTGGTTTTAGAATCCCTCTTTAAGCAACGTAAAAACGGAGATTACTACTTGTTTACTCTAATACAAACTAGGTCTGAAAAGTGGTCTTAACTATTAAGGTCTCCAAACTATATTTATTTTAAATCAGATGCCAATTTTGTTATCTTGAGTCAGTATTATATATCTTAGAGATAATACACTGCGAGTCGTTTTCAGCGATATTCGGAAACCAAAAATTTTGTTTTTACCTAAAGATGTTAATAGACCCGTTACGTCTATAAATAGCAATTGGTTTTAGTATCCCACTTTAAACAACGTAAAAGCAAGATACTACTTGTTTCCTCTAATACACACAAGGTCTGAAAAGTGGTCTTAAGGTCTCCAAACTATATTTATTTCAAATCAGATGCAAATTTCTTTATCCTGAGTCCTTATTATATGTCTAAGAAATAATACACTGCGAATTTAGAGACATTTTTTTCAAGGCCCGGTTGTCCCGAAAACCGTGAATAATAACTTTCAAAATCAGCCATTTCCAGCGATATTCGGAAACCAAAAATTTTTTTTACCTAAAGATGTTTATAGACCCGTTACGTCTATAATTAGCAATTGGTTTTAGTATCCCTCTTTAAACAACGTAAAAATGAGATTACTACTAGTTTTCTCTAATACAGGCAAGGTATGAAAAGTGGTCTTAAGGTCTCCAAACTATATTTATTTCAAATCAGATGTCAATTTCGTTATCCTGAGTCATTATTATATGTCTTAGAGATAATACACTTAGAATTTAAAGACATTTTTGTTCAAGGCCCGGTTGTCCCGAAAACCGTTGATAATAACCTTCAAAATCAGCCGTTTTCAGAGATATTCGGAAACCAATTTTTTTTTTTTGCCTAAAGATGTTTATAGACCCGTTAAGTTTATAAATAGCAATTGATTTTATTATCCCTCTTTAAACAACGTAAAAACGAGATTACTACTTGTTTTCTCTAATACAGACAAGGTTTGAAAAGGGGTGTTAAGGTCTCAACACTATATTTATTTCAAATCAAATGTCAATTTCGTTATCCTGAGTCATTATTATATGTCTTAGAGATAATACACTTAGAATTTAAAGACATTTTTTTTCAAGGCCCGGTTGTCCCGAAAACCGTGGATAATAAATAACCTTCAAAATCAGCCGTTTTCAGCGATATTCGGTAACCAAAACTTTTTTTTTACCTAAAGATGTTTATAGATCCGTTACGTCTCTAAATAGCAAATGGTTTTTAGTATCCCTCTTTAAATAATGTAAAAACGAGATTACTACTTTTTTCCTCTAATACAGACAAGGTCTGAAATGTGGTCTTAAGGTCCCCAAACTATATTTATTTCAAATCAGATGCCAATTTTGTTATCTTGAGTAAGTATTATATATCTTAGAGATAATACACTGCGAGTTTAGAGATATTTTTTTTCAAGGCCCGGTTGTCCTGAAAACCGTGGATAATAGCCTTCAAAATCAGCCGTTTTCAGCGATGTTCGGAAACCAAAAATATTGTTTTTTCCTTAAAGATGTTAATAGACACGTTACGTCTATAAATAGCAATTGGTTTTAGTATCCCTCTTTAAACAACGTAAAAACAAGATTACTACTTGTTTCATATAATACAGACAAGGTCTAAAAATGGTCTTAAGGTTTCCAAACTATATTTTTTCAAATCAGATGCCAATTTCGTTATCCTGAATCATTATTATATGTCTTAGAGATAATACACTGCGAATTTAGAGACATTTTTTTTCAAGACCCGGTTGTCCCAAAAACCGTAGATAATAAACTTCAAAATCAGCCGTTTTCAGCGATATTCGGAAACAAAAAGTTTTTTTTTTACTGAAAGATGTTTATAGACCTGTTACGTCTATAAATAGCAATTTATTTTTAGTATCGCTCTTTAAAGAACGTAAAAACGAGATTACTACTTGTTTCCTCTAATTTAGACAAAGTCTGAAAAAAGGTGTTAAGCCGTTAAGGTCTCCAAACTATATTTATTTCAAATCAGATGCAAATTTCGTTATCCTGAGTCATTATTATATGTCTTAGAGATAATACACTGCGAATTAAGAGACTTTTTTTTTTCAAGGCCCGGTTGTCCCGAAAACCGTGGATAATAACTTTTAAAATCAGCCGTTTTCAGCGATATTCGGAAACCAATTTTTTTTTTTACCTAAAGATGTTTATAGTCCCGTTACATCTATAATTAGCAATTTGTTTTAGTATCCCTCTTTAAACAACGTAAAAACGAGATTATTACTTGTTTCCTCTAATACAGGCAAGGTTTGAAAAGTGGTCTTATGGTCTCCAAACTATATTTATTTCAAATCAGATGAAAATTTCGTTATCCTGAATCAGTATTATATGTCTTAGAGATAATACACTGCAAATTTAGAGACATTTTTTTTCAAGGCCCGGTTGTCCCGAAAACCGTGGATAATAACCTTCAAAATCAGCCGTTTTCAGCGATATTCGGAAACCATTTTTTTTTTACCTACATATGTTTATAGACCCGTCACGTCTATAATTAGCAATTGATTTTAGTATCCCTCTTTAAACAACGTAAAAACGAGATTATTAATTGTTTCCTCAAATACAGGCAAGGTTTGAAAAGTGGTCTTAAGGTTTTCAAACTATATTTATTACAAATCAGATGCCAATTTCGTTATCCTGAGTCATTATTATATGTCTTAGAGATAATACATTGCGAATTTAGATACATTTTTTTTCAAGGCCCGGTTGTCCCGAAAACCGTGGATAATAACCTTCAAAATCAGCCGTTTTCAGCGATATTCGGAAACCAATTTTTTTTTTTACCTAAAGATGTTTATAGACCCGTTACGTCTATAATTAGCAATTGATTTTAGTATCCCTCTTTAAACAACGTAAAAACGAGATTATTACTTGTTTTCTCTAATACAGGCAGGGTCAGAAAAGTGGTCTTAAGTTCTCCAAAATATATTTATTTCAAATCAGATTCCAATTTCGTTATCCTGAGTCATTATTATATGTCTTAGAGATAATACATTGCGAATTTAGAGACATTTTTTTTCAAGGCGCAGTTGTCCCGAAAACCGTGGATAATAACCTTCAAAATCAGCCTTTTTCAGCGATATTCGGTAACCAATTTTTTTTTTACCTAAATATGTTTATAGACCCTTTACGTCTATAATTAGCAATTGGTTTAGTATCCCTCTTTAAATAACGTAAAAACAAGATTATTACTTGTTTCCTCTAATACAGGCAAGGTCTGAAAAGTGGTCTTAAGGTCTCCAAACTATATTTATTTCAAATCAGATGTCAATTTCGTTATCCTGAGCCATTATTATATGTCTTAAAGATAATACATTGCGAATTTAGAGACATGTTTTTTCAAGGCCCGGTTGTCCCGAAAACCGTGGATAATAACCTTCAAATTTAGCCGTTTTCAGCGATATTCGGAAAAAAAAAATTTTTTTTTTACCTAAAGATGTTTAAAGACTCATTACAACTATATATATAAATTGGTTTTTAGTATGCCTCTTTAAACAACATAAAACGAGATTACTACTTGTTTCCTCTAATAAAGATAAGGTCTGAAAAGTGGTCTTAAGGTCTTCAAACTATATTTATTTCAAATCAGATGCCAATTTCGTTATCCTGAGTCATTATTATATGTCTTAGAGATAATACACTGTGAATTTAGAGACATTTTTTTTCAAGGTCCGGTTGTCTCGAAAACTGTGGATAATAAACTTCAAATCAGCCGTTTTCAACGATATTCGGAAACCAAATTTTTTTTTTACCTAAAGATGTTTATAGACCCGTTACGTCTATAAATAGTAATTGATTTTAGTATAACTATTTAAACAACGTAAAAACGAGATTACTAGTTGTTTACTTGTTTACTCTAATACAGACAAGGTCTGAAAAGTGATCTTAGGGTCTCCAAACTATATTTATTTCAAATCAGATGCCAATTTCGTTATCCTGAGTCATTATTATATGTCTTAGAGATAATTCATTGCGAATTTTGAGATATTTTTTTTCAAGGCCCGGTTGTCCTGAAAACCGTGGATAATATGATAGACCTGGCAAACGGGTCAACCAGGCCGAGTTCGGGTCGGGCCAGTTCGGGTCGGGTCAGTTCGGGTCTCTCGTTGATTTCGGGTTAATTCGGGTCGGGTCGGGTCATTTCGGGTTTCGGGTTTGTTTTGGGTTTGTTGTCGGGTCCGTTTCGGGTCAATCGGGTCGGGTTATTTTGGGTCGGGTCATTTTTCGGGTCAAAGAATAAGAGACAAAATGTCATTTTAAGTCTTTTCGGTTCAATTAAAGTTATGTTTTGTCGGGTCATTTTCGGGTTGAGTGGTTTTGGATCGGGTTATTTTTAGGTCGGGTCAGTTACGGGTCAAGAAAGATCGGGTCATGTTCGGGTCGGGTCGGGTCCAATCGGGTTTCGGGTCACATTTGGGTGTTGTAGTTCGGGTCAATTTCGGGTCACGGGTCGGGTCATTCGGGTCGGGTCAATCGGGTCGGGTTGCTTTTGCCAGGTCTAGATAATAACCTTCAAATACAGCCATTTTCAGCGATATTCGGAAATCAATTTTTTTTTTTTTTACCTAAAGATGTTTATAGACACGTTACGTCTATATATAGCAATTGGATTTAGTATACCTCTATAAACAACGTAAAAACGAGATTACTACTTGTTTCTTCTAATACAGAAAAGGTCTGAAAAGTGGTATTAAGGTCTCCAAACTATATTTTTTTCAAATCAGATGCTAATTTCGTTATCCTGAGTCATTATTATATGTCTTAGAGATAATACACTGTGAATTTAGAGACATTTTTTTTCAAGGTCCGGTTGTCCCGAAAACCGTGGATAATAACCTTCAAATCAGCCGTTTTCAACGATATTCAGAAACCAAAATTTTTTTTTACCTAAAGATGTTTATAGACCTGTTACGTCTATAAATAGCAATTGGTTTTTTAGTATCCCTATTTAAAAAACGTAAAAACGAGATTATTACTTATTTACTCTAATACAGACAAGGTCTGAAAAGTAGTCTTAAGTTCTCCAAACTATATATATTTTAAATCAGATGCCAATTTCGTTATCCTGAGTCATTATTATATGTCTTAGAGATAATACACTGCGAATTTAGAGTTATTTTTTTCAAGGCCCGGTTGTCCCGAAAACCGTGGATAATAACCTTCAAAATCAGCCGTTTTCAGCGATATTCGGAAAGCAATTTTTTATTTTTACCTAAAGTTATTTATAGACCCATTACGTCTATAAATAGCAATTGATTATTAGTATCTCTCTTTAAAGAACGTAAAAACGAGATTACTACTTGTTTCCTCTAATACAGACAAGGTCTGAAAAGTGGTGTTAAGGTCTCCAAACTATATTTATTTCAAATCAGATGCAAATTTCGTTATCCTGAGTAGATATAATCCTGAGTCATTATTATATGTCTAAGAGATAATACACTGCGAATTTAGAGACATTTTTTTTCAAGGCCCGATTGTCCCGAAAACCGTGGATAATAATCTTCAAAATCAGCCGTTTTCAGCGATATTCGGAAACCAAATTTTTTTTTTACCTAAAGATGTTTATAGACCAGTTACGTCTATAAATAACAATTGGTTTTAGTATCCCTCTTTAAACAACGTAAAAACGAGATTACTACTTGTTTACTCTAATACAAAGAAAGTCTGAAAAGTGGTCTTAAGGTCCCGAAACTATATTTCTTTCAAATCAGATGCCAATTTCGTAATCTTGAGTCATTATTATATGTTTAGACATATTACACGGCGAATTTAGAGATATTTTATTTCAAGGCCCGATTGTCCCGAAAACCGTGGATAATAACCTTCAAAATCAGCCGTTTTCAGTGATATTCGGAAAACTAAATTTTCTTTTTTACCTAAAGATGTTTATAGACCCGTTACGTCTATAAATTGCAATTGATTTTTAGTATCGCTCTCTAAAAAACGTAAAAACGAGATTTCTACTTGTTTTCTCTAATACAGATAAAGTCTGAAAAGTGGTGTTATATTCTCCAAACAATATTTATTTCAAATCAGATGCAAATTTCGTTATCCTGAGTCATTATTATATGTCTTATATATAATACACTGCGAATTTAGAGACATTTTTTTTTCAAGGCCCGGTTGTCCCAAAAACCGTGGATAATTACCTTCAAAATTAGCCTTTTTCAGCAATATTCGGAAACCAAAAGATTTTTTTTTTTTACCGAAATATGTTTATAGACCTGTTACGTCTATAATTAGGAATTTGTTTTTAAGATCCCTCTTTAAACAACGTAAAAACGAGATTACTACTTCTTTCCTCTAATACAGGCAAGTTCTGAAAAGTGGTCTTAAGTTCCCCAAACTATATTTATTTCAAATCAGATGCCAATTTCGTTATCCTGATTCATTATTATATGTCTTAGAGATAATCAGATAATATACTGCGAATTTAGAGACATTTTTTTTCATGACCCGGTTGTCCCGAAAACCGTGGATAATAACCTTCAAAATCATCTGTTTTCAGCGATATTCGGAAAACTAAATTTTCTTTTTTAACTAAAGATGTTTATAGACCCGTTACGTCTATAAATTGCAATTGATTTTTAGCATCCCTCTTTAAACAACGTAAAAACGAGATTAGTACTTGTTTTCTCTAATACAGGCAAGGTCTGAAAAGTGGTCTTAAGGTCCCCAAACTATATTTATTTCAAATTAGATGTCAATTTCGTTATCCTGATTCATTATTATATGTCTTAGAGATAATATACTACGAATTTAGAGACATTTTTTTTGTAACACCCGCAAATGTACCCTTTTTTTATAAGTAAAATATTTTACGGATACTTTTCAGCGAAATTTAGTTTTAATTTAGAATATAATTTTCCGAGTCGAATTTTGAATTTCCGAGTTCGTATTTGGATTTTTCGCGAGATTTCAAGTGAATCCTGTCTTAAGCCGTCTTTGACTTTTCTTGACTTTTTCCACTCACCTTTCATATATTCCTTCCTAACCCTAACCTAACTCACACAACTCAAACACTTCCTTCTTCTCTAAGAAACCCTAAACCCAATCTTCCATAATCTTTCCAAGCTTAGATTCGTCATAACTCATTCGTTTCTCGCTCAAATTCACGTAAGTTCGTCTTATTCTTCCCCTCTCAGCTTCCTCTATCCGTATTGGTAATAAAATTACCGTCTTTCTCGCTTTTTAAATTATCCGTCTTTCTCAAGGTGAATGATATTCATCTTTTGTTATCTAATTGTAGGTGGAGACTTTCTAGAAATCGATTAAAGATGCGAAAAGGTAACGGTGAAGGGTTACTCGATATCATTTACGTGTTTTTATTGTGTTTTCTATGTTAGTAATCGTATTTAGAATAAGATTAGTAATCATAGGAATTGGGTTGTTGATGATAGTTGTTAGTTGATAATTGATATGAGAATTGATGATTTATGATAATAGTTGATGATGGTTGAGTTTAAAACAAAATGGAGATGTCTTGACCCAAGTCACGGTCGTGAAACTCATGTCACGAGCGTTAAATAGTGGCTGACCATATACCCTTGCGTAACAGAGAGTTTCACGGGCGTGAAATACAAGTCACGGTCATGATTTGTGCAGTTTCACTGCACTGACCCCTTTTCGTAAAATGATCATATCTCCTTCGTTACTTGCTTGTTTTGGGCTTGTGACATCCCGTTGGAACCGTAAGAGGATAAGCTATGACCTCCATTTAGAATATCTGTATTTGCATATCTAGAACTCTATTTATGACCGTTTGAAGTGGACCCTTGTTTTAGTTGGTTTCTAAACAACGTTGTTTTGGAGAGGTGATCTATGTTCTTATTTATTATGCTTCATAAACTTGTTCAAATGATTATGTATCAGGTATTGATTCATTTTTATTATAGTTAAACTTATATAACTCCCTATTCTCATGTTTTGTGACGGTTTTTGCTATGTCCCACTTTGAGTCGGTTTTTACAAAGGTTACGGTTTGAGCACTATTTTTGTTATGTGCTTTGTACTCTCATTCCCTTGGCTACCTCCACGTTCGTAAGGCTGGAATGTCGGAACGGGGAGGTATCCTACTGCTTAAATGCATGTGTTTGTGGGCATACGACGACGTTGTTGGGAGTTGAACGCTATGCGTTGATCGACCCGGCCGTCAAATGTTGTGTACTTGCGAGGTGGTGTTATTTGCATGTAGCGTATCGCTTGTTATGTGGCTCGAGCTATTTTCCGCCTATTTCGTGAATTATTCTACCGAATTTGGGGTACTCGGCGTCAATGATTGACCGAGTCTTGGATGCAAAATGTTTATCGCATGTCGAATCGGAACACGTTTATTCCGAGAATCTGGCCAGGTTTAGACTAGGACCGTATTATTATCGTCGTGCTACCAGGAGGAAATTAGTCTACATATACGAAATGTAGCATCGTGTATGCGTTCAGGGAAATGTTATATCCCGTGGATGCCTTTTAATCATACTTGCCATGTACACGGTGCTAGTACGTTTCATTTACCGTGAGAGATGTCGTCTTTGTGTCGTTGTGTTTGGATGCGTGATTACATGATTGATTATTCATGATCATTGCATGACTTGGCATGGTTTGTTTGTCGAGTCTCAATCTTATCAAACTTATACCGTTAACAGTGAGATGCAAGCCCTAGTGAGCGTATTCGGTTGCCTAAGAGTGTCTTCCCCGAGTCTTTGTATAACATGATGGATTCGGATTTGTATTATATATGCTCTTATCGTTATATAATGAATTACCTATCTATCCTTATCGTATTTCACATGTATATTCATATATGCATGTTTCTACTTTTGTATTTCCTTTTATGTACGTTTAATGTGATATGGCTGGGAGAACCCGGAGTTACTCCCCACTGACTGTGGCGTTCATATTTTTCATGGATGAACAGGTTGCTTGATTTAGATGGCTTTTTGATTGGTATTTTGGGTTCGGGTGTGAGCTAGCGGGCGTTGTCCCTGGAAGATTCACCTCTAGTCGTTAATTAGCTTTTTGCTAATCACTTTGACATTGTTAACCTTTTGAGAGACTACGTCTCTTATCTTATAGTATTTTGTATTCGGTTTGTAATTTGACACTCCTCGTATACTTATCTTGCATGTATAAAGGTTTTTAAAATACCTTATTTCCGCTTATTATATCACATGCTTGTATGTTTTATTTCCGCATTCGCGAGGGTTGTCACATTTTTTCAAGGCCCGGTTGTCCCGAAAACCGTGGATAATAACCTTCAAAATCAGCCGTTTTCAGCGATATTCTGAAACCAATTTTTTTTTTTACCTAAAGATGTTTATAGACCAGTTACATCTATAAATAGCAATTGGTTATTTAGTATCCCTCTTTAAACAACGTAAAAACGAGATTACTACTTGTTTCCTCTAATACAAACAAGGTCTGAAAAGTGGTCTTAAGGTCCCGAAACTATATTTATTTCAAATCAGATGCCAATTTCGTAATCTTGAGTCATTATTATATGTTTAGAGATATTACACTGCAAATGTAGAGATATTTTATTTCAAGGCCCGATTGTCCCGAAAACCGTGGATAATAACCTTCAAAATCAGCCGTTTTCAGCGATATTCGGAAAACTAAATTTTCTTTTTAACCTAAAGATGTTTATAGACCCGTTACGTCTATAAATTGCAATTGTTTTTTAGTATCCCACTTTAAACAACGTAAAAACGAGATTACTACTTGTTTCCTATAATACAGACAAGGTCTGAAAAGTGGTCTTAAGGTCTCCAAACTCAATTTATTTCAAATAAAATGCCAATTTTGTTATCCTGAGTCCTTATTATATGTCTTAGACATAATAGACTGCGAATTTAGAAACATTTTTTTTCAAGACCCGAATGTCCCGAAAACCGTGGATTATAACCTTCAAAATATGCCGTTTTGAGCGATATTCGGAAACCAAATTTTTTTTTTACCTATAGACCTGTTATGTCTATATATAGCAATTGGTTTTAGTATCCCTCTTTAAACAACGTAAAAATGAGATTACTACTTGTTTCCTCTAATACAAGCAAGGTCTGAAAAGGGATCTTAAGGTCCCCAAACTATATTTATTTCAAATCAGATGTCAATTTCGTTATCATGAGTCATTATTATATGTCTTAGAGATAATACTTTGCGAATTTAAAGACATTTTTTTTCAAGGCCCGATTGTTTCGAAAACCGTGGATACCTTCAAAATCAGCCGTTTTCAGCGATATTTAGAAACCAAATTTTTTTTTTTTACCTATAGACCCGTTACGTCTATATATAGCAATTGTTTTTAGTATCCCTCTTTAAACAACGTAAAAACGAGATCACTACTTGTTTCCTCTAATACAGACAAGGTCTGAAAAGTGGTCTTAAGGTTCCCAAACTATATTTATTTCAAATCAGATGCCAATTTCATTATCCTGAGTCATTATTATATGTCTTAGAGAAAATACACTGCAAATTTAGAGACATTTTTTTTCAAGGCCCGTTGTCCCGAAAACAGGGGATACCTTCAAAATCAGCCGTTTTGAGCGATATTCGGAAATCAAAATTTTTTTTTTACCTAAAGATGTTTATAGACACGTTACGTCTATAAATACCAATTGGTTTTATTATCCCTCTTTAAACAACGTAAAAACGAGATTACTACTTGTTTCTTCTAACACAGGCAAAGTCTGAATAGTAGTCTTAAGGTCCCCAAACTATATTTATTTCAAATTAGATGCCAATTTCGTTATTCTGAATCATTATTATATGTCTTAGAGATAATACACTGCGAATTTGAGACATTTTTTTTCAAGGACCGGTTGTCCCGAAAAACGTGGATAATAACCTTCAAAATCAGCCGTTTTCAGCGATATTCGGAAACATTTTTTTTTTACCTAAAGATGTTTATAGACCCGTTACGTCTATAATTAGCAATTGATTTTAGTATCCCTCTTTAAACAACGTAAAAACGAGATTATTACTTGTTTCCTCTAATACAGGCAAGGTCTGAAAAGTGGTCTTAAGGTCTCCAAACTATATTTATTTCAAATCAGATGCCAATTTCGTTATCCTGAGTCATTATTATATGTCTTAGAGATAATACATTGCAAATTTAGAAACATTTTTTTTCAAGGCCCGGTTGGCCCGAAAACCGTGGATAATAACCTTCAAAATCAGCCGTTTTTAGAGATATTCTGAAACCAAAATTCTTTTTTACCTAAAGATGTTTATAGACCTGTTACGTCTGTAAATAGCAATTGGTTTTAGTATCCCTCTTTAAACAACGTAAAAACGATATTAATACTTGTCTCCTCTAATACAGGCAAGGTCTAAAAAGTGTTCTTAATGTCCCCAAACTATATTTATTTAAAATCAGATGCCAATTTCGTTATCCTGAGTCATTATTATATGTCTTAGAGATAATACACTGCGAATTTAGAGACATTTTTTTTCAAGGCCCAGTTGTCCCGAAAAACGTGGATAAATAAACCTTCAAAATCAGCCGTTTTCAGTGATATTCGAAAACCAATTTTTTTTTTACCTATAGACCCGTTACGTCTATATATAACAATTGATTTTTAGTATTCCTCTTTAAATAACGTAAAAACGAGATTACTACTTGTTTCCTCTAATAAAGGCAAGGTCTGAAAAGTGGTGTTAAGGTCCCCAAACTATATTTATTTCAAATCAGATGCCAATTTTGTTATCCTTAGTCATTATTATATGTCTTAGAGATAATACTCTGCGAATTTAGAGACATTTTTTTTCAAGGCCCGATTGTCCCGAAAACCGTGGATAATAACCTTCAAAATCAGCCGATTTCAGCGATATTCGGAAACAAAATTTTTTTTTTCGGAAAATTCACGTGGTACCTTTTAACTTTGTCACTTTGCACATGGTACCCACCATTTTAAGTTTGTGCACATGTCACCCTTCACGTTTTATTTCTATGCACAACATGTCCTTTTTGTCGCTTTAAAAAACTTCAATTAAGCATAACCCTTGCACCGAAATTCGGATTTGGCCAATTTTTTGTCCTAAAACATTTTCTTTTAATAATCTACGATTTGAGAAAAAAAATTCCGACTGACGTTTTCTAAGGTTTTTTTTCTCGCAAAAACCTAAAATCGTCCCCAACTTCAATCTTAAATTTTCGAATGACCATTTTTTGTTCGATCAATTTATAGATCTCGGAGAGTTATTCAATTTAAATTTTTGTTTAGCAAATTTCGATTTCTGGTCTATGATTTATGCTCATTTGAAGATTTTAAGAACAATAAAAAGAGTATGTCATACTCAAAAATTAAATCTCAAGGTTACTATGTGCACAAACTTAAAACATTGTCTACTACGTGCAAATTGACAAAGTTTAGGGGTACCACGTGAATTTTACGTTTTTTTTACCTAAAAATGTGTATAGACCCGTTACGTCTATAATTAGCAATTGGTTTTAGTATCCCTCTTTAAACAACGTAAAAACGAGATTACTACTTGTTTCCTCTAATACAGGCAAGGTATAAAAAGTGGTCTTAAGGTCTCCAAACTATGTTTATTTCAAATCAGATGCAAATTTCGTTATCCTGAATCATTATTATATGTCTTAGAGATAATACACTGCGAATTTAGAGACATTTTCTTTCAAAGCCCGGTTGTCCCGAAAACCGTGGATAATAACCTTCAAAATCAGCCGTTTTCAGCGATATTCGGAAACCAAAATTTTTTTTACCTAAAGATGTTTATAGACCCGTTACGTCTAAAAATAGCAATTGGTTTTTAGTATCCCTCTTTAAACAACGTAAAAACGAGACTACTCGTTTCCTCTAATACAGGCAAGGTTTGAAAAGTGGTCTTAAGGTCCCGAAACTATAATTATTTCAAATCAGATGTCAATATCGTTATCCTGAATCATTATTATATGTTTTAGAGATAATACACTGCGAATTTAGGGACATTTTTTTTCAGGCCCCGGTTGTCCCGAAAACCGTGGTAAATAACCTTCAAAATCATCCGTTTTCAGCGATATTAGGAAACAAATATTTTTTTACCTAAAGATGTTTATAGACCCGTTACATCTATAATTAGCAATTCGTTTTAGTTACCCTCTTTAAACAACGTTAAAACGAGATTACTACATGTTTCCTCTAATACTCACAAGGTCTTAAAAGTGGTATTAAGGTCTCCAAACTATATTTATATCAAATCAGATGTCAATTTCGTTATACTGAGTCATTAGTATATGTCTTAGAGATAATACACTACGGATTTAGAGACTTTTTTTTTCAAGTCCCGGTTGTCCTGAAAACCGTGGATAATATCTAGACCTAGCAAACGGGTCAACCAGGTCGGGTTCTGGTCGGGCCAGCTTGGGTCGGGTCAGTTCGGGTCTTTCGTTGGTTTTGGGTTAATTCGGGTAGGGTCATATCATTTCGGGTTTCGGGTTTGTTTCGGGTTAGTTGTCGGGTCCGTTTCGGGTCAACCGACTAAGGTTATTTCGGGTCGGGTCATTTTCGGGTCAAAGAATAAGAGACAAAAAGCCATTTTAAGTCTTTTCGTTTCAATTAAAGTTATGTTTTGTCGGGTCATTTTCGGGTTGAGTGGTTTTGGATTGAGTTATTTTCGGACCAGGTCAGTTACGGGTCAAGAAAGATCAGGTCATGTTCGGATCGGGTCAGGTCCAATCGGGTTTTGGGTCACATTCGGGTGTTGTAGTTCGGGTCAATTTTGGGTCACGGGTCGGGTCATTCGGGTCGGGTCAATCGGGTCGGGTTTCTTTTGCCAGGTCTAATAATATCTTTCAAAATCAGCCGTTTTCAGCAGTATTCGGAAACCAAATTTTTTTTTTACCTAAAGATGTTTATAGACATGTTACGTCTATAAATAACAATTGATTTTTAGTATCCCTCTTTAAACAACGTAAAAACGAGATTACTACTTGTTTCCTCTAATACAGACAAGGTCTGAAAAGTGGTCTTAAGGTCCCCAAACTATATTTATTTCAAATCAGATACCAATTTCGTTATCCTAAGTCATTATTATATGTCTTAGAGATAATACACTACGAATTTAGGGACATTTTTTTTTCAAGGCCCGGTTGTCCCGAAACTGTATTTAATAACTTTCAAAATCAGCCGTTTTCAGCGATATTCGGAAACCTCTTTAAACAACGTAAAAACGAGATTACTACTTGTTTCCTCTAATACAGACAAGGTCTGAAAAGTGGTCTTAAGGTCTCCAAACTATATTTATTTCAAATCAGATGTCAATTTCGTTATCCTTAGTCATTATTATATGTCTTAGAGGTAATACACTGCGAATTTAGAGACATTTTTTTTCAAGGCCCGGTTATCCCGAAAACCGTAGATAATAACCTTAAAAATCAGCCGTTTTCAGCGATATTCGGAAACCATATTTTTTTTTTTACCTAAAGATGTTTATAGACATGTTACGTCTATAAATAGAAATTGGTTTTAGTATCCCTCTTTAAACAACGTAAAAGCGAGATTACTGCTTGTTTCCTCTAATACATACAAGATTTGAAAAGTGGTCTTAAGATCTGTAAACTATATTTATTTCAAATCAGATGGCAATTTCGTTATCCTGAGTCATTATTATATGTCTTAGAGATAATACACTGCGAATTTAGAGACATGTTTTTTCAATGCCCGGTTCACCCAAAAACCGTGGATAGTAACCTTCAAAATCAGCCGTTTTCAGCGATATTCGGAAACCAAATTTTTTTTTTTACCTAAAGATGTTTATAGACCTGTTACATCTATAAATAGCAATTGGTTTTTGTATCTTTATTTAAACAACGTAAAAATGAGATTACTACTTGTTTCCTCTAATACAGGCAAGGTCTGAAAAGGAATCTTAAGGTCCCCAAACTATATTTATTTCAAATCAGATGTCAATTTCGTTATCCTGAGTCATTATTATATGTCTTAGAGATAATACACTACGAAATTAGAGACATTTTTTTTCAAAGTCCGTTGTCCCGAAAACCGTGGATAATAACCTTCAAAATCAGCCGTTTTAAGCGATATTCGGAAATCAAATTTTTTTTTTTACCTAAAGATGTTTATAGACCTGTTACGTCTATAAATAGCAATTGGTTTTTAGTATTCCTATTTAAACAACGTAAAAACGAGATTACTACTTGTTTACTCTAATACAGACAAGGTCTGAAAAGTGGTCTTAAGGTCTCCAAACTATATTTATTTCAAATCAGATGCCAATTTCGTTATCCTGAGTCATTATTATATGTCTTAGAGATAATACACTGTGAATTTTGAGAAATTATTTTTCAAGGCCCGGTTGTCCCGAAAACCGTGGATAATAACCTTTAAAATCAGTCGTTTTCAACGATATTCGGAAACCAAAATTTTTTTTTCCTAAAGATGTTTATAGACCTGTTACGTATATAAATAGCAATTGATTTTTAGTATCCCTCTTTAAACAACGTAAAAGCGAGATTACTACATGTTTCCTCTAATACAAACAAGGTTTGAAAAGTGGTCTTAAGGTCTCCAAACTATATTTATTGCAAATCAGATGCCAATTTCGTTATTCCTGAGTCATTATTATATGTCTTAGAGATAAAACACTGTGGATTTAGAGACATTTTTTTTCAAAGCCCGGTTGTCCCGAAAACCGTGGATAATAACCTTCAAAATCACCCGTTCTCAGCGATATTCGGAAACCAAATTTTTATTTTTTTACCTAAAGATGTATATAGACCTGTTACGTCTATAAATAGTAATTATTTTTTAGTATCTCTCTTTAAACAACGTAAAAACGAGATTACTACTTTTTTCTCTAATATAGAAAAGTTTTGAAAAGTGGTCTTAAGGTCTCCAAACTATATTTACTTCAAATCAGATGTCAATTTCGTTTTCCTGAGTCATTATTATATGTCTTAGAGATAATACACTGCGAAATTAGAGACATTTTATTTCAAGGCCCGGTTGTCCCGAAAACCGTAGATAATAACCTTCAAAATCAGCCGTTTTCAACGATATTCGGAAACCAAAATTGTTTTTTCCTAAAGATGTTTATAGACCCGTTACTCTATAAATAGCAATTGATTTTTAGTATCACTTTTTAAACAACGTAAAAGCGAGATTTCTACTTGTTTCCTCTAATACAGACAATGTCTGAAAAGTGGTCTTAAGGTCTCCAAACTCTATTTATTTCAAATCAGATGTCAAATTCGTTATTCCTGAGTCATTATTATATGTCTTAGAGATAATACACTGCGAATTTAGAGACATTTTTTTTTCAAAGCCCAGTTGTCCCGAAAACAACGTAAAAGTAAGATTAATACTTGTTTTCTCTAATACAGACAAGGTCTGAAAAGTGGTTTTAAGGTCTCCAAACTATCATTATTTTAAATCAGATGCCAATTTCGTTATCCTGAATCATTATTATATGTCTTAGAGATAATACACTACGAATTCAGAGACATTTTTTTTTCAAAACCCGATTGTCCCGAAAACCGTGGATACCTTCAAAATCAGCCGTTTTCAGCGATATTCGGAAACCAAATTTTTTTTTTTACCTAAAGATGTTTATAGACCTCTTACATCTATAAATAGCAATTGGTTTTAGTATCCCTATTTAAACAACTTAAAAACTAGATTATTACTTGTTTACTCTAATACAGACAAGGTCTGAAAAGTGGTCTTAAGGTCTCCAAACTATATTTATTTCAAATCAGAGGCCAATTTTGTTATCCTGAGTCATTATTATATGTCTTAGAGATAATACACTGCGAATTTAGAGAAATTATATTTCAAGGCCCGGTTGTCACGAAAACCGTGGATAATAACCTTCAAAATCAGTCGTTTTCAACGATATTCGGAAACCAAATTTTTTTTTCCTAAAGATGTTTATAGACCCGTTACGTATATAAATAGCAATTGATTTTTAGTATCCCTCTTTAAGCAACGTAAAAGCGAGATTACTACTTGTTTCCTTTAATAGGGACAAGGTTTGAAAAGTGGTCTTAAGGTCTCCAACCAATATTTATTGCATATCAGTTGCCAATTTTGTTATTCCTTAGTCATTATTATATGTCTTAGAGATAATACACTGTGAATTTAGTGACATTTTTTTTCAAAGCCCGGTTGTCCCGAAAACCGTGGATAATAACCTTCAAAATCAGCCGTTTTCAGCGATATTCGGAAACTAAATTTTTTTTTTTTACCTAAAGATGTATATAGACCCGTTACATCTATAAATAGCAATTGGTTTTTAGTATCCCTATTTAAACAACGTAAAAACGAGATTTCTACTTGTTTCATATAATACAGACAAGGTCTGAAAACTGGTCTTAAGGTCTCTAAACTATATTTATTTTAAATCAGATGTCAATTTTGTTATCCTTAGTCATTATTATATGTCTTAGAGATAATACACTGCGAATTTAGAAGCATTTTATTTCAAGGCCCGGTTGTCCCGAAAACCGTGGATAATAACCTTCAAAATCAGCCGTTTTAAACGATATTCGGAAACCAAAATTGTTTTTTCCTAAAGATGTTTATAGATTCGTTACTCTATAAATAACAATTGATTTTTAGTATCACTCTTTAAACAAAGTAAAAGCGAGATTTCTACTTTTTTTTCTTTAATACAGACAAGGTCTGAAAACTGGTCTTAAGGTCTCCAAACTATATTTATTTCAAATCAGATGCCAATTTCGTTATTCCTGAGTCATTATTATATGTCTTAGAAATAATACACTACGAATTTAGAGACATTTTTTTTTCAAAGCCCGGTTGTCCCGAAAACCGTGGATAATAATTATCAAAATCAGCCGTTTTCAACGATATTCGGACACCAACATTTTTTTTCCCTAAAGAGGTTTATAAACCCGTTACGTCTACAAATAGTAATTGATTTTTAGTATCCCTATTTAAACAACGTAAAAGTAAGATTACTACTTAATTTCTCTAATACAGACAAGGTCTGAAAAGTGGTCTTAAGGTCTCCAAACTATCTTTATTTCAAATCAGATGTCAATTTCGTTATCATGAATCATTATTATATGTCTTAGAGATAATACACTACGAAATTAGAGACATTTTTTTTCAAAGTCCGATTGTCCCGAAAACCGTGGATAATAACCTTCAAAATCATCCGTTTTAAGCGATATTCGGAAATCAAATTTTTTTTTTTTACCTAAAGATGTTTATAGACCTTTTACGTCTATAAATAGCAATTGGTTTTTAGTATTCCTATTTAAACAACGTAAAAACGAGATTACTACTTGTTTACTCTAATACAGACAAGGTCTGAAAAGTGGTCTTAAGGTCTCCAAACTATATTTATTTCAAATCAGATGCCAATTTCGTTATCCTGAGTCATTATTATATGTCTTAGAGATAATACACTGCGAATTTAGAGAAATTATATTTCAAGGCCCGGTTGTCCCGAAAACCGTGGATAATAACCTTTAAAATCAGTCGTTTTCAACGATATTCGGAAACCAAAATTTTTTTTTCCTAAAGATGTTTATAGACCTGTTACGTATATAAATAGCAATTGATTTTTAGTATCCCTCTTTAAACAACGTAAAAGCGAGATTAATACATGTTTCCTCTAATACAAACAAGGTTTGAAAAGTGGTCTTAAGGTCTCCAAACTATATTTATTGCAAATCAGATGCCAATTTCGTTATTCCTGAGTCATTATTATATGTCTTAGAGATAATACACTGTGGATTTAGAGACATTTTTTTTCAAAGCCCGGTTGTCCCGAAAACCGTGGATAATAACCTTCAAAATCACCCGTTCTCAGCGATATTCGGAAACCAAATTTTTTTTTTGTTACCTAAAGATGTATATAGACCTGTTACGTCTATAAATAGTAATTATTTTTTAGTATCTCTCTTTAAACAACGTAAAAACGAGATTACTACTTTTTTCTCTAATATAGAAAAGTTTTGAAAAGTGGTCTTAAGGTCTCCAAACTATATTTACTTCAAATCAGATGTCAATTTCGTTTTCCTGAGTCATTATTATATGTCTTAGAGATAATACACTGCGAATTTAGAGACATTTTATATCAAGGCCCGGTTGTCCCGAAAACCGTAGATAATAACCTTCAAAATCAGCCGTTTTCAACGATATTCGGAAACCAAAATTGTTTTTTCCTAAAGATGTTTATAGACCCGTTACTCTATAAATAGCAATTGATTTTTAGTATCACTTTTTAAACAACGTAAAAGCGAGATTTCTACTCGTTTCCTCTAATACAGACAAGGTCTGAAAAGTGGTCTTAAGGTCTCCAAACTCTATTTATTTCAAATCAGATGTCAAATTCGTTATTCCTGAGTCATTATTATATGTCTTAGAGATTATACACTGCGAATTTAGAGACATTTTTTTTTCAAAGCCCGGTTGTCCCGAAAACCGTGGATAATAACCTTCAAAATAAGCCGTTTTCAACGATATTCGGAAACCAAAATTTTTTTTCCCTAAAGAAGTTTATAGACCCCTTACGTCTATAAATAGTTACTGATTTTTAGTATCCCTATTTAAACAACGTAAAAGTAAGATTAATACTTGTTTTCTCTAATACAGACAAGGTCTGAAAAGTGGTCTTAAGGTCTCCAAACTATCATTATTTTAAATCAGATGCCAATTTCGTTATCCTGAATCATTATTATATGTCTTAGAGATAATACACTACGAATTTAGAGACATTTTTTTTTTCAAAACCCGATTGTCCCGAAAACCGTGGATAATTGCCTTCAAAATCAGCCGTTTTCAGCGATATTCGGAAACCAAAATTTTTTTTTTACCTAAAGATGTTTATAGACCTCTTACGTCTATAAATAGCAATTGGTTTTAGTATCCCTATTTAAACAACTTAAAAACTAGATTACTACTTGTTTACTCTAATACAGACAAGGTCTGAAAAGTGGTCTTAAGGTCTCCAAACTATATTTATTTCAAATCAGATGCCAATTTCGTTATCCTGAGTCATTATTATATGTCTTAGAGATAATACACTGCGAATTTAGAGAAATTATATTTCAAGGCCCGGTTGTCACGAAAACCGTGGATAATAACCTTCAAAATCAGTCGTTTTCAACGATATTCGGAAACCAAATTTTTTTTTCCTAAAGATGTTTATAGACCCGTTACGTATATAAATAGCAATTGATTTTTAGTATCCCTCTTTAAGCAACGTAAAAGCGAGATTACTACTTGTTTCCTTTAATACAGACAAGGATTGAAAAGTGGTCTTAAGGTCTCCAACCAATATTTATTGCATATCAGTTGCCAATTTTGTTATTCCTTAGTCATTATTATATGTCTTAGAGATAATACACTGTGAATTTAGTGACATTTTTTTTCAAAGCCCGGTTGTCCCGAAAACCGTGGATAATAACCTTCAAAATCAGCCGTTTTCAGCGATATTCGGAAACCAAATTTTTTTTTTTACCTAAAGATGTATATAGACCCGTTACATCTATAAATAGCAATTGGTTTTTAGTATCCCTATTTAAACAACGTAAAAACGAGATTTCTACTTGTTTCATATAATACAGACAAGGTCTGAAAACTGGTCTTAAGGTCTCTAAACTATATTTATTTTAAATCAGATGTCAATTTCGTTATCCTGAGTCATTATTATATGTCTTAGAGATAATACACTGCGAATTTAGAAGCATTTTATTTCAAGGCCCGGTTGTCCCGAAAACCGTGGATAATAACCTTCAAAATCAGCCGTTTTCAACGATATTCGGAAACCAAAATTGTTTTTTCCTAAAGATGTTTATAGATCCGTTACTCTATAAATAGCAATTGATTTTTAGTATCCCTCTTTAAACAAAGTAAAAGCGAGATTTCTACTTTTTTTCCTTTAATACAGACAAGGTCTGAAAAGTGGTCTTAAGGTCTCTAAACTATATTTATTTCAAATCAGATGCCAATTTCGTTATTCCTGAGTCATTATTATATGTCTTAGAAATAATACACTACGAATTTAGAGACATTTTTTTTTCAAAGCCCGGTTGTCCTGAAAACCGTGGATAATAACCATCAAAATCAGCCGTTTTCAACGATATTCGGAAATCAAATTTTTTTTTCCCTAAAGAGGTTTATAAACCCGTTACGTTTATAAATAATAATTGATTTTTAGTATCCCTATTTAAACAACGTAAAAGTAAGATTACTACTTAATTTCTCTAATACAGATAAGGTCTGAAAAGTGGTCTTAAGGTCTCCAAACTATCTTTATTTCAAATCAGATGTCAATTTCGTTATCCTGAGTCATTATTATATGTCTTAGAGATAATACACTGCGAATTTAGAGAAATTATATTTCAAGGCCCGGTTGTCCCGAAAACCGTGGATAATAACCTTTAAAATCAGTCGTTTTCAACGATATTCGGAAACCAAAAATTATTTTTCCTAAAGATGTTTATAGACCCGTTACGTATATAAATAGCAATTGATTTTTAGTATCCCTCTTTAAACAACGTAAAAGCGAGATTTTTACTTGTTTCCTCTAATCCAGACAAGGTCTGAAAAGTGGTTTTAAGGTCTCCAAACTCTATTTATTTCAAATCAGATGTCAATTTCGTTATTCCTGAG
Organism: Heliosperma pusillum; assembly: GCA_022085475.1. Classification (NCBI taxonomy): domain Eukaryota; kingdom Viridiplantae; phylum Streptophyta; class Magnoliopsida; order Caryophyllales; family Caryophyllaceae; genus Heliosperma; species Heliosperma pusillum. The sequence goes on along the minus strand of JAIUZE010045405.1, from coordinate 484,864 downwards.
TCATTATTATATGTCTTAGAGATAATACACTGCGACTTTAGAGACATTTTTTTTTCAAAGCCCGGTTGTCCCGAAAACCGTGGATAATAACCTTCAAAATCAGCCGTTTTCAACGATATTCGGAAACCAAAATTTTTTTTCCCTAAGGAAGTTTATAGACCCGTTACGTCTATAAATAGTAATTGATTTTTAGTATCCCTATTTAAACAACGTAAAAGTAAGATTAATACTTGTTTTCTCTAATACAGATAAGGTCTGAAAAGTGGTCTTAATGTGACAAACCTCGCGAATGCGGAAATATAAAACAAACAAGCATGTGAATTATATAGCGGAAATATGAAGTTTTAAAAACTTTTATACATGGAAGGAAAGAATACGAGGAGTGTCAAATATTACAAAGTAAAGTACAAATTATACTACATCAAGAGACGAAGTCTCTTCAAAATGTTAACAAGTAAAAGTGTTTAGCAAACAAGCTAAAATCGTCTAGAGGTGTTTTAATCCAGGGACAACGCCCGCTAGCTCACACCTGAACCCAAAATGTCAAGCAAAAAGCCATCCATGCAAGCAACCTGTTCATTCATGAAAAACATGAACGCCACAGTCAGTGGGGAGTAACTCCGGGTTCTCCCAGCCATATCACATTAAACGTACATAAAGGAAATACAAAAGTAGAAGCATGCATATATAGATATACATGTGGATACGATAGATAGATAGACAATTCAATATATAATGATAGAGCATATAGAATACAAAATCCGAATCCATCATGTTATACAAAGACTCGGGGAAGACACTCTTAGGCAACTATATACTCACTAGGGCTTACATCTCACCGTTAGCGGCATATACTTGATAAGATAGAGACTCGACATATAAACCACGTCAATCATCTATTTCATGCATGAGTTCAACTCAATGTTCACATATAATTCAACTTACAAACAACCGTCCAATCATACAATTTGGTGTAGTAAAAAAAATAGTTGTGAAGTAGGGATGTCGATCTCAGGGACGGTTGTTGCTTGGAAATGATCTAAAAGTTGGCTAGAGTCTCTTGCAAGTCACAAAGTAATTGGGTTTGGGTTTGTTGGCTAAACTAAGGTAACAATAATTAAAAACAATCAAAAGCGACAAAAGAAGTCTAAGACGAGAAAGATAATCAAGTAAGAATCAATAAAAGGAAGGTCTAGGATTGATGGGTTCAAATGGGTAATTCGGGTTCTAGTGAGTCGGGTTCATAGTTGATGGGTAGTCAACTTGGGCGCGGTGGATTGAGACTCTCGAACTTACAATCCCTCCCATATACCAAACCAAGCTAGCTCTCGCGTACACGCGGTCGATACACCAACTATATGCAAATCCTAACATATTCCGAGGCTATTGATCTTACGGAAATGTACGAAAAACATGAATCATGCAAGATTGTCAAGCAAGCATTTCATCAAACATATTGCATGCAAAAGTTGGGAGAAAGATAATTAATCAACAAATCAACCCAACCAACAAAGATTAACCCTCATTAAAACCCATTATCCCCCACTAATCCTAGATAAAACACTACTCACTCATATTCAAAGGGAAATAAACATTCACTAAAGATTGCATAAGGAAATCAACAACAACATTAAATATTTCTAATTAACAATAAGTAGATAACGATAATTGAAACGAAAACTTAATTAAAGACAAGATTAAGTAGAGAAATTATACCAACTTGGAGAAAGATTAGAACTTTGATATAAATACCAAGATTTCGTCACAAATCTTCGAATATAACCTGAGTTCATACACTAAACCAAGTTGTAATAACTAATTAACCGACTAATTATCTTAATTAAGAAAGATTAATACAAGATTAAATACTAATTATATGAAAGTTTCAGATCTAGGGTTTCGTGCCCTTTAATTACATAAGAGGGTCTATATATAGGTTTACAAAATGAAGGAAAGATGGGCCTCGAGAAGCTTCATGGACTGACAAAGTCACGACCGTGAAATGGGTTTCACGGTCGTGAAAGACGTCTCACGACCGTGAAACTCCATTTCACGGTCGTGAAGGAGTTGGCAGAGCAAGGTCACATTTCACTGATAAGTCACGACCGTGAAGTTCATTTCACGACCGTGACATAGGTTTCACGACCGTGAAATGGGGTTTCACGGTCGTGAGACCAAACTCACGATTTTCTTCCTTTTTGGCAAAGCATCTCACGACCGTGAGATGCATTTCACGACCGTGAGATGCTCATCCTCCTTCTTCCTTCGCTTGACTTTGTTGTTTCCTTCTCGGTTCGCTTGCCTTGACTCGGGAGGGCTTTGGCGCGTCGAGTAGGGCCCCCAAGGGTATGTGGGGCCCCCAAGGTGTGCCGTGGGTCCTCCGAATGATTCACCTTCTTCTTTGTTGATCAAAAGTAGGTAGAAATCGCCCCAATTGACGGTTTACCTACAAAAGCACGATAAAAGAGAGAAATATGCTAGAAGAAGGTAAAACACGTGGAAACGCTCCTAGGGAGCGTTAAAGGCAAACAAAACGAGATGAAAAGGGGTGGAAATGTGGGGTGAAATGACACTATATCAAATCTCCCCAAACCAAACCCTTACTCGTCCCGAGTAAGGATGAACAATAGTCAAGACCCTTAATTAACTACGCTAAACCTAACCGATACAAGGCAATTAACGGGCCTTGCTCCGTCCCTTCAACTCACAACAAGGTATCCATGAGGTAGGACACCTTCTTGCAAGGCAAGTGGGGTCTTGCCAAAACTTCGATGCATTCTAGGCAATAAAGCACACAAAACAAATGAGAATGCATCAACAAAAGCAAATGGCAACATGCCTCATCCATGCGCCGGGATTCATCTAAAATGGAAAAATCTCAAGCATGCAAATTCCTATGTAATTACTAGTTTTACAAAGAACTAGGCCTAGAAAGATAGAAATAAATCACCTCTTTATTGTGTAAAGTTAGTATATTCGTTCACGTTTACTAGAAAACTTTGTCAAGGGTGGTAAAGGCGGGATGGAAAGTGAGGGCCCCAAGGTGTTAGAAGACACTGTAGGATCGGAATTCCGCCTCTCACCTAAGTGAGAGGAAGGGTCGTCCCCTCTTAGCCAGGAAACGAGATGTTTGAGTTCTTATTTTGCTTCTTTTTTTTTTTCTTTTCTTTTTCTTTCTTTTTGTTTTTGATTTTTTTGGTGCTTGATTTGGGTGCCTTTTGAGAGCAAGGTGGCCTAGCGAAAGGTGTGCGGCGGAGACCAACAATAGGCAAATCCTCGCCGTAGCGACATCGAGAGCGACCCCATATGTATTGAGGGTACTCTAGAAGAGCCTAGAAGTCTCCATATGCACTCCCTAAGCTAGGACTAAGGCAAAGAATGTGCAAAATTTCAAGCTTTTCTTTTTCTATTATGTTTGAACTCAATTTTTGGACTTTTGATGGGAAAATTTCCTTTTTGTCAAATATAGTGAAATGTGATGATTGGACAATTACATGGCCTCGAGAGTCACCTAGGAAAGCGTTCACCAAGGAATTTTCACACCATGGGGATGGTCAAGATGATAAATGCAAGCCCTTGACTAGGCTTTAGGAAACGGTGCGAAATTTATACTAAAAATACACATTAAAAGGTGTTTCAAAATCTATTTTAATAGGCAAAATGCTAAGCAAAAAGAGTATCTACAAGGGCCTATTCAAACTTGTTCAATTTCCAAATTAGGCATTCCAAAAAGTTTTCCTAAATGCAACTACATGCCATGATCTAGAATTTAACAACAAATATACAAACTAATGCAAATGCTCTAGTGAACTACGTGACAATTAATCTAATGAAACCCCCTAACAGCACATAAGTCACACAACCGCCAATTCATCAAAATCAACATCGCAATCATCAACCATTCCTCCAAACTCCTCATGTGATAAGAAGTAAAGAAAGAAAGAAGGGGAAGAAATAAGAACGATCATACCATGGCGGTCTTCTTAATCCCTTCTATAAGTCTCTTGAGCGATGTGTAGCGGACCTATGTATGGAGGTTAGAAGAAAAAGCAATGCAAATATATACAAAGTAAGATATAAACAAGCTAATTTTTAGGATTTTTCAAAATTTTCAATTTTTTTGGATTTTTTTTTTTTTTTGTTTAAATGCAAAAAATAAAAATAAAAAATAAAAACTATGAGAATAGTTTCCTATCCCCCACATTGGAACAAACATTGTCCTCAATGTATGAAATAGGATTATTGAAAGCAAAATGAATACATGTTTTTGGGTTTTTTGAATATTTTCTAAAAGGAAAGAACATGTTTTTGGATTTTTTTTATATTTTGAAGAAATAAAAACTTGTTTTTGGGATTTTTGATTTTTTTGATGAATATTCACAAAATGAACAATGTATACAAGATGGTTAGTTATGCAAATGAACTAATCTATATGAAATGCATGAACTAAATAAAAATCCTAAAACTAAATGCAAAATGATATAATACAAGTGCATGATCTAAGTAAATGCAACTAAACTATATGCTAATCTAGAGTCCCGTTGTGGTGGTAAGGTGCATAAATGCAAGCCCCTCATGGGGGTACCTCCCACAAGAAAGTCTAGTGTGCCATATCGGAGTCTCATCGTGGCGGTAAAATGCATAAATGCACGCCCCTCATGGGGGTACCAACCACGGGAAAGTCTAAAAATGACATCTAACTACGTGATGTATGAACTAAGCTAAATGCAAGGTTGTTTGTCAATTTGGATTTTTCATGGGGAGCAAAAATATTGGTGTCCGATGGGATGGACACCCGCCTCCAATGTTGCCGAGGCCAACCAATAAAACACACAAATTACAAGTTAGAAAAAAACAAATTATACAAATCAAAGAGAGGAGAGGAGGAGACATACACTAGAGGGGAGGGGGAAGATGCTAAACAAGCCACCTAGACACCACTCCGACTCTTCCAATTATCAAACAAAAACAAAAAACCTCTCAAAAGGTCTCCATCACATCCTCATCCTCATCACCATCCTCATCATCATCCTCATCATCATCATCTCCACCACCACCACCACCACCCTCTTCCCTATTCCCTTGGTCGCCCCCGGTCTCCATGCCCCCTCCCCGGTTTCCTTGGTTGGGAAACAAAAAATTGGGTTGAGCCCAGCTTGGCATCAAACCGTTAGGGTCAATGTACCCTTGGTTGGCCAGCAAAAAGTAGTTAGGGTAGGAGGCATAATAGTTGTTGACCCAGTCTTCATGCATGTTCTGCATCAGACCGATTAAGTAGTCGCCCTGGGGGGAGATGGTCGGGTCGGGGTGAGTATACCCCTGGTAGTCAAAGGGGTAGGGGGGATGGTCACGTAACTGGGTGGGGGGTAGGGAAACTGCATATGCGGTAGGGGGAAAGGGGGAACAGGCGCTGCTACCTGGGGTGCACTCGGACTCGGTCTAGAAACGGGTCGGGGTCGAGGCTGGGAAGACTCTCCCTCCTCCCTAGCACCACTGGAAGCGGCCCTACCACCTGCCGCCGTCACTGGCAACAGGTAGCTGGGTCGCCTCTCCATAGTGTTGTCCCTAGGGTAAAAGAGTGGGAGTCTATGACAAGGAAGGTAAAAAGGGGTTGCACCCTTAATCACCCAAAGAAAACCCTTATCCCGGTCAAGCCTAATCCAATTTGAGTAGATTAGGGAATTCTCGTCAAGAAGGGTCCCCCCGTCAAAGCCACGTACCTCCCGTCGCTGTTAAAATTTGGGTCAAAGTGTTTGGCAAAAAAAGTAACCAAACCCCCATGGTCACCGTCTGCCGACGGGCTATGGTGTTTCTACCCAACTTCCTCCACCTCCTATAGATTTCATTCATTAAGGGGAAGGTGAAGGCAACCCTATGTCCTTGCACATTTAAGTGCGACTCTAGAAGGGTCAAGTCTAGTTGGGTGAGGTAGTTTGGCTCTTGCCGCCCTAGGAAGGTGCCCGACACTAACCTATGCCAAAAACGAGGCACAAGGTGGTGAATTAGGAGGGCCGAATTCCTACGGAAATCGACCAAAGTCCTACCGGTCAAAGCCATCCAAAGAGGGCTCAAATCATAGCCCTTTGGCTCTACAGTATCCCTCCTAGGGGGAAAATCTAACCCCAGAATAGCAGCAAATTCAACCATTGGGACAACATGTGAGGTATTAGCAAGACGGAAACTGAAACACGGTACTTTCTCAGCATTTACCAAGCTATTTAGACTACTTAGAAATTCTAGCTTGAGACTCCGGTAGGAGAGCTCATGCATGGAATAAAGAGTAGTCATACCTGAGACCGCGAAAAATTTTTGCAGGGCTTCCGTCAAGCCAAGACGACGTATGATGTCATGGCATAGAAAAACAGTGGGTTCCATCTCTAACCCCTGAATGGCAGCGAAGGCTTGTCTTTGAGCCTCCGTCTCAAAGACGACTTCCGGAAAACCCGGAAGTTGCTCAATCTCTAAGTCTTCGTTAGCGTCCGGGTTGTTGGACCCGCTGCCTCTCCGTCTCTTTGTTGCTCTTGCCGCTGCTCCTTTCCCTTTTCCTTGTCCCACCATTGTTATCAAGCTTTTTCCCAAAAAAAAAAAAAAAAATTTCTCAAAGGAAGCTTCTAAAACAATTAAAAATGCTAGAAAAACCTTCAATTAGCCCCTAAACAACTTTCTATTGGAGTAGAAAGCAAAAAAAAATAACCCAAAAAATAGATCTCAAATTTTCGGATTTTTGAAAAACCAAGGTTGAAAATCGATTTTTTTTTGTTTTTTGGTGTTTATAAGGGAAAAAAATGGTTCTCAAAGTGTTTTTGATTGAAGAAAGAAGCTTTTTGTGATAATTTGGGAGAGATTTGAGTGAGTTTGGTGAGGATTTGAGGGAGTTTTGATGATTTTTGGAGAGATAAGGGTTATGTGAGATGTGTTTGTGTTTGTGAAATGAGAAGATGAGGAAAGATAAGAAGATAAGAAAGGGTAGAAGTCACGGTTTGAGAATCACGGTTAAGCTTGTTTCACGACCGTGAAATGAATCTCACGACCGTGAGATCCCATTTCACGACCGTGAGACTCAAGTCACGACCGTGACTTGTTCGAGATAGGCTACTGCATAGTTTTTCACAGTTTCACGACCGTGAAGTGCCATTTCACGACCGTGAAACTGGGAACTCGTGATTTCCTTGCTTTTCTTGAACTTTCACGGGCGTGGAACCAATTTTACGAGTGTGACTCGTCTTTTTCGACCCTTTTTCTTCAAAATCTTCACCCTTAGCTCGATTTCTCGCTCCTTCTTTAGCATTCCGCTACGTTTCGTTCATTTCAACTTACAAAAATAATCACAAACACATTAAATCCCTCCCTCACACTCTCTTGGACAAAAATTACACTAAAAATGTACAAAATTAACTAAGTAACGGGAAATTGATTTAATTAACGATTCAATTAGCCAAACGAAATTCGACCTTATTATCGTCAATTTAATTAATTTCCATGCAAACTAATATCTATCGAACACTAGTCAAGTGAGTTAGAATTATTTACAAATTTGTGATTCTTAGGGGACTTCACAAAACCCGTTCTTGTTCAAAAATTAATGAGGAGTAGTCGGCTTGAGGTACAAAGCCTCGACTACTCCTACGAGAGAACCTTCCTTATAAAGCTTGATTCGTTGCCCATTCACTTTGAATTTTTGACCATCTTTGCTTGCCAACTCAAAGTCCCCATATTTCCCTACCTCGGTGATCAAGAATGGTCCCGACCACCGGGATTTGAGCTTCCCGGGAAATAGCTTGTACCTTGAGTTGAATAGAAGAACCTTGTCTCCACATTGGAGATCCCTTTTGAGGATCTTCTTGTCATGAATGAGTTTGGTCTTTTCCTTGTAAGATTGGGCATTTTCATAAGATTTGAGCCGGAACTCCTCAAGCTCTTGTAGTTGGAGTAATCTCTTGTCACCGCTCAATTTTGCATCAAGATTTAGTTCTTTGATCGCCCAATATGCCTTGTATTCGAGCTCTATGGGCAAATGGCAAGATTTGCCATACACCAACTTATAAGGCGACATTCCAATAGGAGTTTTGAATGCCGTCCTATATGCCCATAATGTGTCATCGAGCTTTGAACTCCAATCTTTGCGGTGCTTTGAGACCACTTTTTCAAGGATAGATTTGATTTCTTTGTTGGAGATTTCAACTTGCCCACTCGTTTGTTGATGATACCCCAAACCGGTACGATGATGAACACCATATTTGAGAAGTAGTGAGTCAAGTCGTATTTCATGAAAGTGCTTTCCTCCATCACTTATTAGAGCTCTAGGTACTCCAAACCGGGGAAAAATAATCTTCTTTAAGAAATTGATGACAACTTTGGCATCGTTGGTAGGGGAGGCCACCGCCTCCACCCATTTGGACACGTAGTCTACGGCCACAAGAATGTACCTATTCCCTCTTGAAGAAATAAAGGGGCCTTGATAATCTATTCCCCACACATCAAACACTTCCACCTCAAGAATCCCCCTTTGGGGCATCTCATTCCTCCAAGAAATGTTGCCGGTGCGTTGACAAGCATCGCAACTTTGGACAAAGTGCTTGACATCATGGAACATAGAGGGCCAAAAGAACCCGGATTGAAGTATTTTAGCAACGGTTTTGCTTGCCCCATGGTGCCCTCCATAAGGAGAGGAGTGGCATCCCTTCACGATTTCATCATACTCCCATTGTGGAACACATCTTCTATACATCCCATCGCCACACTCCTTGAACAACAAGGGATCATCCCAAAAGTATCTCTTGGCTTCAAATAAAAATCTCTTCTTTTGATTGTGGTTGATGCCCGGTGGAAGAACACCACCCACAATATAGTTGGCAAAATCCGCAAACCAAGGTGCTTGATTTTGGATTGTTTCATGAATTGCAAAGAGAAAATCATCCGGGAATGAATCGTTGATAGGCATGTCATCCTTACTTCCATCATTGCTTAGCCGGGACAAGTGGTCCGCCACCGCATTTTCGCACCCTTCTTATCTCTTATCTCCAAATCGAATTCTTGTAAGAGAAGGATCCATCTAATGAGGCGGGGCTTAGCTTAAATGCACAAACATTACACTTCAAATGGCGGACCGATCAACAAAGCAACCTTTGGGTGTGTTGGAGGATGTCCCGGTTCGAATTGGGAAATTTTTCATCCCGGTGGACTTCATTGTTCTTGATATGGCGGAGGATTCTCAAATCCCCATAATCCTCGGGAGGCCCTTCTTGCACACCGCCGGAGCGGTAATTGATGTGAAACAAGGGAGGCTTACTCTTGAAGGTGGGGGTAATTGCTCAATCACTTCCACCTTTGCTCTATCAACTTGGATACCCTTTTCCGATATAAGATGACCGAGAACCACCCCTTCATTAACCATGAAGTGGCACTTCTCCCAATTCAAAACAAGACTAACTTCTTCACATTTTTGCAACACCAAGGACAAATTATGCAAGCACAAATCAAAATCTTTCCCATATACACTAAAATCATCCATAAAAACTTCCATGATAGATTCAATGTAATCGGAAAAAATGCTCATCATGCATCGTTGAAATGTAGCCGGGGCATTGCAAAGACCGAAAGGCATTCTCCTATAGGCAAAAGTGCCATAAGGGCATGTGAATGTGGTCTTAGATTGGTCAATCGGGTCAATTGGGATTTGGAAGAATCCCGAATATCCATCTAAATAGCAAAAATACTTGTTTGAGGCAAGTCTCTCTAAGAGTTGGTCAATGAAGGGAAGGGGGAAATGATCCTTTCTTGTTGAGGCATTCAACCTCCTATAATCTATGCACATTCTCCATCCCGTCACTAACCTAGTGGGCACTAGTTCATCCTTATCATTCTTCACTACCGTGGTGCCACCTTTCTTTGGCACCACTTGCACGGGGCTAACCCAATCGGAGTAAGAGATTGGGTAGATGATCCCGGCATCTAGTAGCTTCATGACTTCACCTTTGACAACCTCTTGCAAGGTGGGGTTTAATCTTCTTTGGGGTTGCCTTCTTGGCTCATGGTCATCTTGCATATGAATTCTATGCATACACAATTCGGGGCTAACCCCCTTCAAATCATCCAAGCTATAGCCTATAGCTTTCTCATGTTTTCTCAACACACACAACAATGCATTCAATTGATCATCATCAAGGCTAGCATTTACAATTACCGGTTTGCACTTCGACTCATCAAGATAAGCATATACTAAGTTAGAAGGAAGGGGTTTAAGAGAAGGAGCTTGTACCTCTACCGCAATGTCTACCGCACAAGAAGTTTGGATGATAGACTCAAGTCTTAAGAGTTGTTCTTCATCAAGCTCTTCTCCCTCCAAAGTTGCTTCAAGCAAGTCGAACTCAAACCCATGTAGCTCCTCCATGATATCCCTTGGCTCTAAAGTCAATATAGCCTCCAAAGGGTCCCTCATATAGAAGCTAGGTGTAACTTCTTCAACGAAGGCATCAATAATGTCAATGAAATAGCATGCTTCTCCAAGATTGGGGGCTTTCATGGCATTTTGCAAATTGAAAGTGATTTTCTCATCCCCCACTTCAAGAGTAAGCCTCCCTTGTTTCACATCAATTACCGCTCCGGCGGTGTGCAAGAAGGGCCTCCCGAGGATTATGGGGATTTGAGAATCCTCCGCCATATCAAGAACAATGAAGTCCACCGGGATGAAAAATTTCCCAATTCGAACCGGGACATCCTCCAACACACCCAAAGGTTGCTTTGTTGATCGGTCCGCCATTTGAAGTGTAATGTTTGTGCATTTAAGCTCTCCCATGCCAAGTTTTTCACATATGGAGTATGGCATCACACTCACACTAGCTCCCAAATCACACAAGGCCTTGTCAATGGTAATGTTGCCTATGGTGCATGGGATGGAGAAACTACCCGGATCCTTCAATTTTGGAGGGGTTGGGTTTTGTAGAAATGCACTACATTCACCGGTGAATGCCACGGTTTCAACTCCACTCAATGACTTCTTCCTTGTAAGAATGTCCTTCATAAATTTTGCATAGGCGGGGATTTGAGTGATGAGGTCGGTGAAAGGAATAGAGACCTCCAAGTTCTTTACAATTTCCATGAACTTGCCTAGTTGCTTATCAAGTTTTGTTTTGGCTTGTCTAGAAGGAAAAGGTAGCCTTATCACAATAGGCTCCTCAACCTTCTTGTTTGTTGTTATCACATCATCATTCTTCTCAACAACAACTTGCTCACTTGAAGAGCACTCTTCCTCCTTATCATCCAATTCAACAACCTCAATTTCAATTTGCCCATCATCTTCCACTTTGTCTCCCTCTCCATTATCATCTTCAATTGGCATTCTTGGCCCCTCATAACTCTTTCCACACCTCAAATGTATGGCATTGGCGATTTCATTTCTAGGTGGGTTACCTTGAGTAGGTAATTGACCCTTTCCCCTAGAGGAACTCCCCGAGGCTATTTGAGTCACTTGAGTTTCAAGCATTTTATTGTGGGCAAGGATGTTATTGATGATAATATCTTTGGCTTGGTTATCTTTTTGCAATTGGAGAATCGCTTTGTGAATGTCCAAGTTTGGATCCCCAACTTGTGGTTGCATGGGAGGTTGATTTTGTGGTGGTGGGTTGTATTGATTTTGGTTGTATTGTGGTTGATTGTAGGAAGGTTGGTTTTGATTGTATTGTTGTCTTTGGAAATTTTGTTGATTGTTTCTCATGGGTGGGGCAACATATGGTTGTGGTTGAGGGTTTTGAACATTTTGGCTTTTGTATGAGAGATTTGGGTGGTTCTTTGTGTTCTCATTGTAGAAGTTGGAGTAAGGGGTTCCTTGCCTATAAGATTGAAAGGCATTTACTTGTTCCACGGATCCTCTACATTCTTGGGGATCATGACCAAATGTTCCACAACATTCACAAACCCCTTGAGGTAAGCTTGGTGCCATCACCATAGCATTCACTTGTTGCATAGGAGGTTGAGTTAATGAACTTTGAGCTTGTTGGAATAGAGCCGTTTGTTGGTCCATTTTGAGGTTCATTGCTTCCATATAAGAGCTAAGTTGAGCTCCAAAATCGGCTCCCATTTGGGTAACGGAGCTCACTTCATGTCTTCCCCTAGGAGTTTGCCTTGGCCTACTAAATTGTGAGTTATGGGCCGTCATCTCCTCTATTCTTTCCCAAGTTTGAGCATCATCTACTTCCGTGAACCTTCCATTTGATCCCATGTTCAAAATTCCTCTAGCATCTTCATAAAGTCCATTCCAAAATTGTTGCACCAAGAACCACTCACTCAAACCATGGTGAGGGCAAGAACGAATAATCTCCTTGAATCGGTCCCAAGCTTCATAGAGTGACTCTTCATCCCTTTGCTTGAACCCGGTTATCTTAGCTCTCAACATATTTGTCTTTTCCGGTGGATAGAACTTTTGATAAAAAGCTAGAGCTAGCTTCTTCCATGAGTCAATACCTAGAGCGACCTTGTCAAGACTCTTCAACCATCGTTTTGCCGCTCCAATAAGAGAGAAAGGAAACAAGACCCATCGGATTTGGTCTTGAGTCACTCCCGTTTGAGAAACGGCATCACAATAATCACAAAAAGTCTCCATGTGTAGATGAGGGTCTTCACTTGGCATACCTCCAAATTGGTTTCTCTCTACCAATTGGATAAAAGCGGTTTTAGCAATGAAATTTCCGGTGAGATTTTGTGGTACGGGGGTGGTGTTTGGAAGAGTATCCTCCGTGGGAATGGAGTGAGATGAGAATTTAGGCATTGTTAGAAGAGTGGGTGGTTGGATGTCTTGTGGGATGGTTGGTGGGATTCCAAAAGGATTCACAAATTCCGCAATCGGCACAATATCCTCCCAATTCTCTACACTTGGATGCTCAATATCTATCTCGTTACTTTCCCGGATTTCCCTTTCTTCAATTGAAGGTAAAAGCTCCTCCGTTGTGATAATCGGGTTTGAAGAAGAGCCTCTACTTGCGGTTTTGAAGACTTTGCGAAGTCTCCTAAAGGTCTTTTCGATCTCGGGATCGATTGGAGGTTGATTCTTTGGGGGAGCTCGCCTGGGCATACAAGAAAACTAAATGTAAACGGTGAGAATGCCTTGAGAAACTAGGTTTCTCAAGACAAGAGGCAAAAAACTAAAGCAAACTAAAAACAATCAAATTAAACATACACCTTCCCCGGCAACGGCGCCATTTTGGTGTAGTAAAAAAAATAGTTGTGAAGTAGGGATGTCGATCTCAGGGACGGTTGTTGCTTGGAAATGATCTAAAAGTTGGCTAGAGTCTCTTGCAAGTCACAAAGTAATTGGGTTTGGGTTTGTTGGCTAAACTAAGGTAACAATAATTAAAAACAATCAAAAGCGACAAAAGAAGTCTAAGACGAGAAAGATAATCAAGTAAGAATCAATAAAAGGAAGGTCTAGGATTGATGGGTTCAAATGGGTAATTCGGGTTCTAGTGAGTCGGGTTCATAGTTGATGGGTAGTCAACTTGGGCGCGGTGGATTGAGACTCTCGAACTTACAATCCCTCCCATATACCAAACCAAGCTAGCTCTCGCGTACACGCGGTCGATACACCAACTATATGCAAATCCTAACATATTCCGAGGCTATTGATCTTACGGAAATGTACGAAAAACATGAATCATGCAAGATTGTCAAGCAAGCATTTCATCAAACATATAGCATGCAAAAGTTGGGAGAAAGACAATTAATCAACAAATCAACCCAACCAACAAAGATTAACCCTCATTAAAACCCATTATCCCCCACTAATCCTAGATAAAACACTACTCACTCATATTCAAAGGGAAATAAACATTCACTAAAGATTGCATAAGGAAATCAACAACAACATTAAACATTTCTAATTAACAATAAGTAGATAACGATAATTGAAACGAAAACTTAATTAAAGACAAGATTAAGTAGAGAAATTATACCAACTTGGAGAAAGATTAGAACTTTGATATAAATACCAAGATTTCGTCACAAATCTTCGAATATAACCCGAGTTCATACACTAAACCAAGTTGTAATCACTAATTAACCGACTAATTAGCTTAATTAAGAAAGATTAATACAAGATTAAATACTAATTATATGAAAGTTTCAGATCTAGGGTTTCGTGCCCTTTAATTACATAAGAGGGTCTATATATAGGTTTACAAAATGAAGGAAAGATGGGCCTCGAGAAGCTTCATGGACTGACAAAGTCACGACCGTGAAATGGGTTTCACGGTCGTGAAAGACGTCTCACGACCGTGAAACTCCATTTCACGGTCGTGAAGGAGTTGGCAGAGCAAGGTCACATTTCACTGATAAGTCACGACCGTGAAGTTCATTTCACGACCGTGACATAGGTTTCACGACCGTGAAATGGGGTTTCACGGTCGTGAGACCAAACTCACGATTTTCTTCCTTTTTGGCAAAGCATCTCACGACCGTGAGATGCATTTCACGACCGTGAGATGCATTTCACGACCGTGAGATGCTCATCCTCCTTCTTCCTTCGCTTGACTTTGTTGTTTCCTTCTCGGTTCCGCTTGCCTTGACTCGGGAGGGCTTTGGCGCGTCGAGTAGGGCCCCCAAGGGTATGTGGGGCCCCCAAGGTGTGCCGTGGGTCCTCCGAATGATTCACCTTCTTCTTTGTTGATCAAAAGTAGGTAGAAATCGCCCCAATTGACGGTTTACCTACAAAAGCACGATAAAAGCGAGAAATATGCTAGAAGAAGGTAAAACACGTGGAAACGCTCCTAGGGAGCGTTAAAGGCAAACAAAACGAGATGAAAAAGGGTGGAAATGTGGGGTGAAATGACACTATATCACAAATATAACAACATATCCTCTCACGGTTAATGGCACGCACTAGCATCATGTACAATAGCAAGACAAGTCAATGGAAGTCCACAGGATAAGACGTTTCCCTGAACCGTATACGTTAAGACGTTTTGTATACTCATGACCCAGACAAACAAGTTCACGGGATAAGACGTTTCCCGGAATCATGTACGATAAGACGTTTCGTACACCCAAGACTCTAATCCTCTCGGTAGGACGACGATAATAATACGGTCCTATTCTAAACCTGGCCAGACTCTCGGAATAAGACATGTTCCGATTCGACATGTGGTAAGACGTTCCACATCCAAAACTAAACCTGGCCAGACTCTCGGAATAAGACATGTTCCGATTCGACATGTGGTAAGACGTTCCACATCCAAGACTCGGTCAATCATAGACGCCGAGTACCCCAAATTCGGTCAACCTTCACGAAAGAGGCGGAAAGAGATCTATAGTCAAAAGTCAAGCTAGTACGCTACATGCAATGACACCACCTCGCAAAGATACAACATTTGACGGCCGGGTCGATCAACGCATTGCGTTCACCTCCTAACAACGTCGTCATATCCCCACTAAAACATGCATACAAGCATCAAGGATACACCCCATCGCTCCGACATTCCAGTCTAACGAGTATAAGGGTGTAGCCGGGAAATGAGAGTACAAAGCACATAGGAAGTTTGTGCTCAAACCGTAACATTTGTAAAAACCGACTCAAAGTGGGAACATACCAAAAACCGTCACAAAACATGAGAATAGGGAATCATATAAGTTTAAATATGATAAACATGAGTCAATACATGATACATAAGCATTAGAACAAGTTTATGAAGCATAATGAATAAAAACATAGATCACCTCTCCAAAACAACGTTGTTTGGAAACCAACGAAAACAAGGGTCCACTTCAAACGGTCATAACTAGAGTTCTAGACATGCAAATGCAGAAATTCCAAATGGAGGTGATAGCTTATCCTCTTACGGTTCCAACGGGATGTCACACGCCCAAAACAACGCAAGTAACGAAGGCGATATGATCATTTTACGAAAAGAGGTCAGTGCAGGAAAATTTCAGTCGGCAGAGAATGACGCAGCCTGCGTCACCACGACGCAGCCTGCGTCACCACGACGCAGCCTGCGTCACCACGACGCAGCCTGCGTCCCCCAACGCAGCCTGCGTCCTTCACGGGATTCAAGGACAATCAAAAATCAACATGTTATTAACAACAAAATCCCCATTTATCATCACAAATCATCAATTCTCATATCAATTAACAACTAACAACATCCATCAACAACAACACAAGTCCTAAGCATACAACCATAATCTAAATACGGTATCTCCTAGAAACACATAAAACACGTAAATGATATCGAGTAACCCTTCACCGTTACCTTTTCGCGTCTTTAACGTTTCTAAACCTTCCTAGTCTCCACCTACATACAATTAGATAATAAAAGATGAATATCATTCACCTTGAGAAAGACGGATAATTTAAAAAGCGAGAAAGACGATAATTTTATTACCAATACGGATAGAGGAAGATAAGAGGGGAAGAATAAGACGAACTTACGTGAATTTGAGCAAGAAATGAAGACGTAGCGATCATCTTAAGATCGATCATGGAAGGGGGTTTAGGTTTTGGTGGTTTGATAAGGAAGAAGGAGATGTTGAATTGTGTTGTGAATGAAAATAGGTTAAGTGGTAGTATGATATTTATAAGGAAAAAGTCAACAAAAGTCAAACTCGCCTTAAGACGGGATTCTCATGGAATCTCGCGGAAATTCCAAATACGAACTTGGAAATTCTAAATTCGACTCGAAACATTAAATTCTAAATTAAAACTTAAATTCGCTGAAAAGAATCCGTAAAATATTTTCACTATAAAAATAGGGTACATTTACGGGTGTTACACTTAAGGTCTCCAAACTATCTTTATTTTAAATCAGATGCCAATTTCGTTATCCTGAATCATTATTATATGTCTTAGAAATAATACACTACGAATTTAGAGAAATTTAATTTCAAAACCCGATTGTCTCGAAAACCGTGGATAATAACCTTCAAAATCAGCCGTTTTCAACGATATTCGGAACCCAAATTTTTTTTTTACCTAAAGATGTTTATAGACCTCTTATGTCTATAAATAGCAATTGGTTTTAGTATCCCTATTTAAACAACGTAAAAACTAGATTACTACTTGTTTACTCTAATACAGACAAGGTCTGAAAAGTGGTCTTAAGGTCTCCAAACTATATTTATTTCAAATCAGATGCCAATTTCGTTATCCTGAGTCATTATTATATGTCTTAGAGATAATACACTACGAATTTAGAGAAATTATATTTCAAGGCCCGGTTGTCCCGAAAACCGTGGATAATAACCTTCAAAATCAGTCGTTTTCAACGATATTCGGAAACCAAATTTTTTTTCCTAAAGATGTTTATAGACCCGTTACATATATAAATAGCAATTGATTTTTAGTGTCCCTCTTTAAACAACGTAAAAGCGAGATTACTACTTGTTTCCTCTAATACAGACAAGGTTTGAAAAGTGGTCTTAAGGTCTCCAACCTATATTTATTGCATATCAGTTGCCAATTTTGTTATTCCTTAGTCATTATTATATGTCTTAGAGATAATACACTGTGAATTTAGAGACATTTTTTTTCAAATCCCGGTTGTCCTGAAAACCGTGGATAATAACCTTCAAAATCAGCCGTTTTCAGCGATATTCGAAAACTAATTTTTTTTTTTTTTTAACCTAAAGATGTATATAGACCTGTTACGTCTATAAATAGTAATTGGTTTTTAGTATCTCTCTTTAAACAACGTAAAAACGAGATTACTACTTTTTTCTCTAATATAGAAAAGTTATGAAAAATGGTCTTAAGGTCTCCAAACTATATTTATTTCAAATCAGATGCCAATTTCGTTATCCTGAGTCATTATTATATGTCTTAGAGATAATACACTACGAATTTAGAGACATTTTATTTCAAGGCCCGGTTGTCCCAAAAACCGTGGATAAAAATAACCTTCAAAATCAGCCGTTTTCAACGATATTCGGAAACCAAAATTGTTTTTTCCTAAACATGTTTGTTTATAAACCCGTTACTCTATAAATAGCAATTGATTTTTAGTATCACTCTTTAAACAAAGTAAAAGCGAGATTTCTACTTGTTTTCTTTAATACAGACAAGGTCTGAAAAGTGGTCTTAAGGTCTCCAAACAATATTTATTTCAAATCAGATGTCAATTTCGTTATTCCTGAGTCATTATTATATGTCTTAGAAATAATACACTGCGAATTTAGAGACATTTTTTTTTCAAAGCCCGGTTGTCCCGAAAACCGTGGATTACTACTTAATTTTTTATAGACATTTTTTTTCAAACCATCAAAATCAGCCGTTTTCAACGGTATTCAGAAACCAAAATTTTTTTTCCTAAAGAAGTTTATAAACATGTTACGTCTATAAATAGTAATTGATTTTTAGTATCCCTATTTAAACAACGCAAAAGTAAGATTACTACTTAATTTCTCTAATATAGACAAGGTCTGAAAAGTGCCTTAAGGTCTGCAAACTATCTTTATTTCAAATCAGATGTCAATTTCGTTATCATGAATCATTATTATATGTCTTAGAGATAATACACTACGAAATTAGAGACATTTTTTTTCAAAGCCCGATTGTCCCGAAAACCGTGGATAATACCTTCAAAATCAGCCGTTTTCAGCGATATTCGGAAATCAAATTTTTTTTTTTTTTTACCTAAAGATGTTTATAGACCTGTTACGTCTATAAATAGCAATTGGTTTTTAGTATCCCAATTTAAACAACGTAAAAACGAGATTACTACTTGTTTATTCTAATATAGACAAGTTCTGAAAAGTGGTCTTAAGGTCTCCAAACTATATTTATTTCAAATCAGATGTCAATTTCGTTATCCTGAGTCATTATTATATGTCTTAGAGATAATACACTGCGAATTTAGAGAAATTATATTTCAAGGCCCGGTTGTCCTGAAAACCGTGGATAATAACCTTTAAAATCAGTCGTTTTCAACGATATTCGGAAACCAAAATTTTTTTTTCCTAAAGATGTTTATAGACCCGTTACGTATATAAATAGCAATTGATTTTTAGTATCCCTCTTTAAACAACGTAAAAGCGAGATTACTACATGTTTCCTCTAATACAGACAAGGTTTGAAAAGTGGTCTTAAGATCTCCAAACTATATTTACTGCAAATCAGATGCCAATTTCGTTATTCCTGAGTCATTATTATATGTCTTAGAGATAATACACTGTGAATTTAGAGACATCTTTTTTCAAAGCCCGGTTGTCCCGAAAATCGTGGATAATAACTTTCAAAATCAGCCGTTTTCAGCGATATTCGGAAACCAATTTTTTTTTTTTTTACCTAAAGATGTATATAGACCTGTTACGTCTATAAATAGTAATTGGTTTTAGTATCTCTCTTTAAACAACGTCTATAAATAGTAATTGGTCTATAATGTTTATAGACACGTTACGTCTCCAAACTATATTTATTGCAAATCAGATGTCAATTTCGTTATTCCTGAGTCATTATTAGACCTGGCAAAAGCAACCTGACCCGATTGACCCGACCCGAATGACCTGACCCTGACCCGAAATTGACCCGAACTACAACACCTGAATGTGACCCGAAACCCGATTAGACCCGACCCAATCCGAACATGACCCGATCTTTCTTGACCCGTAACTGACCCGACCCGAAAATAACCCGATCCAAAACCACTCAACCCGAAAATGACCCGACAAAACATAACTTTAATTGAACCAAAAAGACTTAAAATGGCCTTTTATCTCTTATTCTTTGACCCGAAAATGACACGACCCGAAATAACCCGACCCGGTTGACCTGAAACGGACCCGACAACTAACCCGAAACAAACCCGAAACCCAAAATAACCCGACCCGACCCGAATTAACCCGAAAACAACGAAAGACCCGAACTGACCCGACCCAAACTGGCCTGACCCGAACCCGACCCGGTTGACCCGTTTGCCAGGTCTAGTCATTATTATATGTCTTAGAGATAATACACTGTGAATTTAGAGACATTTTTTTTCAAAGCCCGGTTGTCTTTAAAATCGTGGATAATAACCTTCAAAATCAGCCGTTTTCAGCGATATTCGGAAACCAAATTTTTTTTTTTACCTAAAGATGTATATAGACTTGTTACGTCTATAAATAGTAATTGGTTTTAGTATCTCTCTTTAAACAACGTAAAAACGAGATTACTACTTTTTCCTCTATTATAAAAAAGTTATGAAAAGTGGTTTTAAGGTCTCCAAACTATATTTATTTCAAATCAGATGCCAATTTCGTTATCCTGAGTCATTATTATATGTCTTAGAGATAATACACTGCGAATTTAGAGACATTTTATTTCAAGGCCCTGTTGTCCCGAAAACCGTGGATAATAACCTTCAAAATCAGCCGTTTTCAACAATATTCGGAAACCAAAATTGTTTTTTCCTAAAGATGTTTATAGACCCGTTACTCTATAAATAGCAATTGATTGTTTTGTAGTATCACTCTTTAAACAAAGTAAAAGCGAGATTTCTACTTGTTTTCTTTAATACAGACAAGGTCTGAAAAGTGGTCTTAAGGTCTCCAAACTATATTTATTTCAAATCAGAGGCCAATTTCGTTATTCCTGAGTCATTATTATATGTCTTAGAAATAATACACTGCGAATTTAGAGACATTTTTTTTTCAAAGCCCGGTTGACCCGAAAACCGTGGATAATAACCTTCAAAATCTGCCGTTTTCAACGATATTCGGAAACCAAAATTTTTTTTCCCTAAAGAGGTTTATAGACCCGTTACGTCTATAAATAGTAATTGATTTTTAGTATCCCTATTTAAACAACGTAAAAGTAAGATTACTACTTGTTTTCTCTAATACAGACAAGGTCTGAAAAGTGGTCTTAAGGTCTCCAAACTATCTTTATTTGAAATCAGATATCAATTTCGTTATCCTGAATCATTATTATATGTCTTAGAGATAATACACTACGAATTTAAAGACATTTTTTTTCAAAGCCCGATTGTCCCGAAAACCGTGGATAATAACCTTCAAAATCAGCCGTTTTCCACGATATTCGGAAACCAATTTTTTTTTTCCTAAAGATGTTTATAGACCTGTTACGTCTATAAATAGCAATTGGTTTTAGTATCCCTATTTAAACAACGTAAAAACGAGATTACTACTTGTTTACTCTAATACAGATAAGGTCTGAAAAGTGGTCATAAGGTCTCCAAACTATATTTATTTCAAATCAGATGACAATTTCGTTATCCTGAGTCATTATTATATGTCTTAGAGATAATACACTGCGAATTTAGAGAAATTATATTTCAAGGCCCGGTTGTCCCGAAACTAGACCCGGCAAAAGCAACCCGACCCGATTGACCCGACCCGTGACCCGAAATTGACCCGAACTACAACACCCGAATGTGACCCGAAACCCGATTAGACCCGACCCGACCCGAACATGACCCGATCTTTCTTGACCCGTAGTTGACCCGACCCGAAAATAACCCGATCCAAAACCACTCAACCCGAAAATGACCCGATAAAACATAACTTTAATTGAACCGAAAAGACTTAAAATGACCTTTTGTCTCTTATTCTTTGACCCGAAAATGACCCAACCCGAAATAACCCGACCCGGTTGACCCGAAACGGACCCGACAACTAACCCAAAACAAACCCGAAACCCGAAATGACCCGACCCGACCCGAATTAACCCGAAATCAACGAAAGACCCGAAATGACCCGACCCGAACTGGCCCGACCCGAACCCGACCCGGTTGACCCGTTTGCCAGGTCTACCTGAAACCGTGGATAATAACCTTCAAAATCAGTCGTTTTCAACGATATTCGGAAACCAAAATTTTTTTTCCTAAAGATGTTTATAGACCCGTTACGTATATAAATAGCAATTGATTTTTAGTATCACTTTTTAAACAACGTAAAAGCGAGATTACTACTTGTTTCCTCTAATACAGACAAGGTTTGAAAAGTGGTTTTAAGGTCTCCAAACTATATTTATTGCAAATCAGATGTCAATTTCGTTATTCCTGAATCATTATTATATGTCTTAGAGATAATACACTTTGAATTTAGAGACATTTTTTTTCAAAGCTCGGTTGTCCCGAAAACCGTGGATAATAACCTTCAAAATCAGCCGTTTTTAGCGATATTCGGAAACCAAATTTTTTTTTTTTACCTTAAGATGTATATAGACCTGTTACGTCTATAAATAGTAATTGGTTTTTAGTATCTCTCTTTAAACAACGTAAAAACGAGATTACTACTTTTTTCTCTAGTACAGAAAAGTTTTGAAAAGTGGTCTTAAGGTCTCCAAACTTTATTTATTTCAAATCAGATGCCAATTTCGTTATCCTGAGTCATTATTATATGTCTTAGAGATAATACAATGCGAATTTAGAGACATTTTATTTCAAGGCCCGGTTGTCCCGAAAACCGTGGATAATAACCTTCAAAATCAGCCGTTTTCAACGATATTCGGAAACCAAAATTGTTTTTTCCTAAAGATGATTATAGACTAGTTACTCTATAAATATCAATTGATTTTTAGTATGACTCTTTAAAAAACTTAAAAGCGAGATTTCTACGTGTTTTCTCTAATACAGACAAGGTCTGAAAAGTGGTCTTAAGGTCTTCAAACTATATTTATTTCAAATCAGATGTCAATTTCGTTATTCCTGAATCATTATTATATGTCTTAGAGATAATACACTTTGAATTTAGAGACATTTTTTTTCAAAGCCCGGTTGTCCCGAAAACCGTGGATAATAACCTTCAAAATCAGCGGTTTCAGCGATATTCGGAAACCAAATTTTTTTTTTACCTTGAGATGTATATAGACCTGTTACGTCTATAAATAGTAATTGGTTTTTAGTATCTCTCTTTAAACAACGTAAAAACGAGATTACTACTTTTTTCTCTAATATAGAAAAGTTATGAAAAGTGGTCGTAAGGTCTCCAAACTATATTTTTTTCAAATCAGATGTCAATTTCGTTATCCTGAGTCGTTATTATATGTCTTAGTGATAATACACTGCGAATTTAGAGAAATTATATATTTCAAGGCCCGGTTGTCCCGAAAACCGTTGATAATAACTTTCAAAATCAGTCGTTTTCAACGATATTTGGAAACCAAATTTTTTTTTCCTAAAGATGTTTATAGACCCGTTACTCTATAAATAACTATTGATTTTTAGTATCACTCTTTAAACAACGTAAAAGCGAGATTTCTACTTGTTTCCTCTAATACAGACAAGGTCTGAAAAGTGTTCTTAAGGTCTCCAAACTATATTTATTTCAAATCTGATGTCAATTTCGTTATCTTGAGTCATTATTATATGTCTTAGAGATAACATACTGCGAATTTAGAGACATTTTTTTTCAAGGCTCGATTTTTCCGAAAATCGTGGATAATAACCTTCAAAATCAGCCGTTTTCAGCGATATTCGGAAACCAAATTTTTTTTTACCTAAAGATGTATATAGAACCGTTACGTCTATAAATAGCAATTGATTTTTAGTATCCCTCTTTAAACAACGTAAAAACGAAATTTTCTACTTGTTTCCTCTAATACAGACAAGGTTTGAAAAGTGGTCTTAAGGTCTCCAAATTATCTTTATTTCAAATTAGATGCCAATTTTGTTATTCTGAGTCATTATTATATGTCTTAGATATATTACTGTGCGAATTTAGAGACCTTATATTTCAAGGCTTAGTTATCCCGAAAATCTTGGATAATAACATTGAAAAGCAGCGGTTTTCAGCGATATTCGGAAACCAAATATATTTTTTCCCTAAAGGTATTTATACACGTTACATCTATTAATAGCAATTGGATGTTAGTATTACTCTTTAAACAACGTAAAAAGAGAGCATACTACTTGTTTCCTCTAATACAGACATGGTCTAAAAAGTGGTCTTAAGGTATCAAAAATATATTTATTTCAAATCAGATGTCAATTTCGTTATCCTAAGTCCTTATTATATGCCTTAGAGATATTACAGTGCGAGTTTAAAGATATTTTATTTCAAGGCCCAGTTGTCCCGAAAACCGTGGATAATAACCTTCAAAATCAGCGGTTTTCAGCGTATTCGGAAACCAAAAATATTTTTTCCCTAAAGATGTTTATAGACCCGTTAAGTTTATAAATAACAATTGGTTTTTAGTGTCTTTCTTTAAACAACGTAAAAACGAGATTACTACTTGTTTTCTCTAATACAGACAATGTTTGAAAAAATCATGCTAAAGTTTTGGGCAATGTGAAAAGGTTGTTGATGACTTCTCATATTAAATTTTCACATATCAACCTGATAGATTCAGGAACCCCTAAACCACCGATGCCACAGGTACTAATCAAGTCGTAAAAAGACAAACTGTAGTCCTTTGATTGAATGTTTTGTTTAATACAGTATAATATTGTTATAATGTTGTAGTCCCTTCATCCTAATATTTTGTTTAATTTCTCAGATTAGTCTCATTCATTGAGGGCGACTTACCGCATTACAGACTATAAAATAGCATTACAGTATCTTATTGAAAGTAAAAACAAGGGACAAAAGGCATCACAGTTTAGCAGCCTTCGGGAAAATTTCAGGAGTAAACTTCTGGGCTGCAGTTATGCTCCCTTTCACCTTCAATGCACCTCGCATGAACGCCATTTGAGGGTTCATTTTCCCGGTTGCAATCTTTAGAAAATCATCATCGGTAAATGATAATGTAGCATCTGGTTTTCCTTCATAAGCCCCTGAAATTACCACATACACAACAATTATTTATTTTTCGGCAACAGTCATGAGTGAGAGGCAAGCTAATAATTAAGAGCCTAGTTATCTCAGTTTGAGACTTGATACCGGAACAGTTCACTGCGGCCTGATCTCGACCATAGCAGACATAACTGTAGTAATACTGGCTCAAAATGCAGTCATGGTAAACTTAAAACCTTGATAATTTGGTCATGATTGGAGTCGTGAGCCGTGACTCAGACTTCATAAACTATTCTAATAAAGTTTACAAGTGATTAAGCAAATAACTCGTGATATATCTACTACTCGTACAAAGTGTTATGAATTATTACTATCACAGTTCGGGTAATCAACCTTTCGTCTGATACACGAAGCTGTAAAATCTTTCTGTGATATAAAAAAATCAAGCAAATGAAATTGAACAGCTAACAAGTTGAACAAAAGATCCAAATTTAGTCGAAGAAGTCACCGTTCTTGAAATTCTAATAAAATTAAGCATAGTTGAACAACTAAGATGGTAAAGAAAGATTAAATTTAGCCAAAAGAAACAACCTTTCTTAACTTCACCTTTCTTGAGATCAACTGTGTAACTCACTTCATTAAACCCAATTTTCTGCCAATTAAACAGAACACACATATCAATCAACCTAACCAAACCTATAAATCACTGCAACAACACCAAATTCTTCCAACAGAAAAAACAGTTGGTCTCTTAAAACGGGCATATACATCTTAAGACAAACTTTTTGCTAATTCACCCGCCATTCTGCTTTTGCCTCATCTATCCTATTTGACCCAATTTAAGTTCAAAACCGATATGTCCGTCTAAAATAAGAATTTATGCCTAAAAAACCACATCATAAAAAAAACCTCAAAATTAAAAATTTCATGCATAAAATTAAAAAAAATTGAAATTTGACCTTAATGCAATATTAAGCTGATAAATCAACACCAAAAATCAAATTAACAATACCAAATTCTTCCAATATTCAAAATTTAATGCATAAAATTAAGAAAAAACAGCTAAAGATTTGAACTTGGATGCAGTATTTAGCTAATGTATAGCTTAATCAACACCAAATTCATTCAATTAAGAAACCCACATAAAAAAAGCAACTAAAAATTAAAAATAACAATTAAAGATTCGACCTTGGTGCAATATTACGCTGATAAATCAATTAAACAGCACAAAATTCTTCCAATTAGAAAACCCACATCATAAACCAACTAAAAAATTGACACATTCATGCATCAAATTAAAAAAAATCAATAGAAATCTGAACATAAATGCAATATTAAGCTGATAAATCACCACCAAATTCATTCAATTATGAAACCCACATCATAAACCAACTCAAAATTGAAAATTTCATGCATCAAATTAAGAAAAAAACAATAAAAGATTCAACCTTTGGTGCAATATTAAGCTGATAAACAAGTCCAATTTTTTTGGTAATCTCTTTTCCGGCATCAGATGAAATATGGGTTTTCATTTGATCTAACAAAGCATCAGATTTGAGCTGTTGATTTGAGTCACCCATTATTTGTTCAATGAATTGTGAATTGTGAATTGTGAACAAGTTAGGAAGAGAGGTAGTTGAGTGGGGTAACTAATTAAGAATCATGATTAAATACGAGTATGCACGTTGCACGTATCCTCTAATTATTATGGTTGTTCTATACTCTTCTTTCTCACCAGATCATGTGAGTGACGATATTGTTTAGAGTTTCGAGGTGGCAATCGGATTATTCGGGTCGTTATGGATTGGATTATATTGATTTTGGGTTGTTTCACTTCTCGGGTTGAGAGTATTTTATTAATGGGTTGGGTTGTCATTCAGTATAAGTCGGATTGAGTTATCATCTCCGGTGATAAGACTAGTTGAGTTTGGTTTAGAGTTTCAAGGTGACAATCAGATTATTCGGGCTGATTGTGGATCGGATTATATTGATTTTGGGTTGTCTCGGGTTGATAGCGGGTTTGAATTGGCTATAGTTGATACTTCATAGCGATTCATTAATGGGCCGGGCTGTTTTGGTTGTTCTGTTTATTACTTACAAATGATGGGTTGTTCCCTTTTGATTAGGAGCGGGTTAAATCAGTAAGTCTGCGAAGCTAGCTCGTTAGTTCCGTTGATTAGTCTGTATCCCTATCACCCTATGAGTAACCTTGGTTTTGGTGATTCAGCTCGGTACATTTTGATTAACCATCTTACTATTCGTAATGTGCTATTAAGTACGTGACCATCTCCATTACCTTTTGTCTTCACTTAATAGCTCGGTACTTAATAGTAGCATGGTACCTTTTCAATGTTTTTATAAGAACAATTTTAATTAAAAGTAGACAAATGATTGGTTCAGTATACAAAGTTGCTTTGATCCATCCCTCTAGTCCCCTCTTCTCACCTTTCCCCAAAGAAGATGTTAGAATGCAAAGAGCAAGAAAGAACCCGGCTACATAGCTACAACACAAGAAAAATGACGAGAAATGTCAAGATTATGAGAAACTAATCAAAAAATAACTTATAGGACAATTAAGTTTTCTTCTAACGTTAAATCGTATTTAGGTAAAATGTAAGGTCGTTTGACACTTATTTATTGTAAATCTACCTTAAGCAAAAATTTGTGTTGATAGTTGATACTACTCTAAACTCGACTTTTTATAGGTTCTCTGGCCTCTTGGATATACAAAAAGAGAGCTTTAATTAATTATCACAATCTATGATCATTATCTTGTCTACTATCTATCTAGCATTTAACATTGTAACGGTAACATGATTAACAGTAAATGATTCATCATGCTTATTACTAGAAGAAGAGCTAGTTTCATTAGGGTTCCATCCCATGCAAAATCCAGGAAGCTTAGGTTGAGGCAAATTAGCTGATTCACTGCTCAACATTAGTACTACTGATCCCATTGTTGGCCTATCTTCTGGCCTTTCTTGCACACATAGGAGACCGACTTGAATACATCTTAATACCTCGCTTGTCGAGTATTGATCTCCCATCGACTTGTCTAGCATTTCCGTTCCTTTTCCTTCTCTCCATTGCTTCCATGACTGCATATAATAAATTTCATGCTCTTGTAAGGAGGTGTGTCATAATTATTTACATGCTTAATGCATTGGTTTTGAAATAGAGCAAAATGACTAACTAAAATGCTTGCGCGTTTTATAGTAGTCAATGAAATTTTACCTCAACTATCTCTACATTTTCAATGCATACGTACAAACTCCTAGAGTCCTAGTAGATCATAATCCACAATGACCCGACCTGAAATAATGAGACTCGAAGACCCCCGTCTGATAGGTGTAAATCGAGCTGACTTTATGTTCTCAAGGAAAATAAGGTATTATTGTGTACTTACAAATCCAAGAAGGTTTAGCTCATGATCTGAATTGTAAAATCCTCTGTTCTTTATCCCACTTAGTATCTCTAAGACTAGTACACCAAAGCTGAACACATCCGATTTAATGGAGAAAAGTCCGTCCATCGCGTACTCAGGAGCCATATATCCGCTGCAAAAAAAAGAACAGAATCACCATTAACATTAACATTGACATTAACACGAGTCTTACCATAATGGCATCATCTAAGCGTACGAGAGTTGATAAGGTAACTTACTATGTTCCAACTACTCTCCTTGTGTTTCCTTCAGTTTCATCCCCTCCGAAAATCCTAGCCATCCCAAAATCTGATATCTTCGGGTTCATATCCCCATCGAGCAAAATGTTGCTTGCTTTCAAATCTCGATGTATAATTCTGTATCGTGAGTCTTGGTGAAGATATAATAGCCCTCTAGAAATCCCACATATGATGTTGAACCGGGTTTGCCAGTCGAGTAGAGAACATTTCTCTTTATCTGCGCACAATAAAGCAAAACGTCTCAAGTAACTTATCTGCTCTCTTGAGACATTTTCAATGATATTATGTTGGTGTAACTTATTGTAAGGCAACTGAAGACTAAAGGACTCACTGAACAAAATTGAATCGAGGCTTCTGTTTTCGAGGTACTCGTAAATGAGCATCTTCTCATCGAGCTCAACACAACAACCAAGTAACCGAACGAGGTTTCTATGCTGAAGTTTGGCAATCAGCCTGACCTCGTTCTTAAATTCTTCTCCTCCTTGCCCCGAATCCTTAGACAGTCTCTTAACTGCGACTTCTTCTCCATCCAACATCACACCCTGGAAGTCATGATGCATATATAATTCATGAATATCCGACACTTGGAATCAAGTACTCCGTAATTTTTTTACAAAATACAATCGAGTTTGATTAACAAAGACGGTATATTAAGGCTTGCTGGTAAGTCAGGTTGAATCATTATTTTTGGTTGAATATATTTTAGGTGTTTGGGAAGAGGCAACTTAGGAGTCACATGATTAAAGGCCATGTATATTAAGGCTTGTCAATTCAAGGTCCTTTCAGATCGAGTTATTTAGGATAAGGTCAAGCAGAGGTCGACTTGGATCAATATTATCAAATCTACTGAACCATGCGTAATGTAATAAGTAACGATGTGAAGTCGTGAACTGTGTACCTTATAGACGTGGCCGAAACCGCCTTGTCCGAGTTTATTAGCATCAGAAAAGTTATCTGTGGCTATAGCCATGGTATATAAATCATACAAAGGCAACTCAAGATCATCTACATTGGTTGGTTCCCCTGTAATTTCCCTCTTACTTGTGATTATCTTTTCACTTAGAAGAATTTCCTGGCTTCTTTCAGTTGCACCACTCCTTGTAACTAACACATAACAAAAAAATGTCGAAAACTCGAAAAGTCTAATACTAAGTCTTGAAATTGTAACTTTAGAATTTGAAATCAATGTATATAGCAAGATGTTAGTACTACCTCTAGGGTCTGGCTTTCTTGTATTTCTTCGTTTCCATATGATCAATGTAGTTAGTCCTGCTAGAATTA
The DNA here is from genome assembly GCA_022085475.1 of Heliosperma pusillum. Taxonomy (NCBI): domain Eukaryota; kingdom Viridiplantae; phylum Streptophyta; class Magnoliopsida; order Caryophyllales; family Caryophyllaceae; genus Heliosperma; species Heliosperma pusillum. The sequence goes on along the minus strand of JAIUZE010045405.1, from coordinate 455,245 downwards.
TCGCTGCTAAAATAGCAATTACGATACCCATCACGACTTTCTTCCCCTTGTTAGAATCATTTGGTGCTGAAGTTCCTGGTATTTTTTGAATGGAAAGTGAGTTCAATGTTGATGGCACGGGTTATCGAACCCGTTACTTTGATCGTTTCTTTCAGGGAAAAAAAAAAGTCATCTTACATAAACGTCTGATAATTGATAAATAAGACTTGGAAAATATATAGAAACGTTTTGGGCTCAGTATGTTTTTAGCTGAGTCCAAGTTCGGGCCTTCATATTTATGGGCCCTCTCGAACCTTTTAGGCTCAGCTAGTTTTAAATTGAGTCATGCTCGTGCTCATATTTATGGGGCATCGCATTCACATATGTGAGACACTCTCACTCTCGAATTAATGCCCATTGCTAGAGATGGCATTTCGGGCTCAGGCACGACGGGAGACCCAGAGTCCCAAACCCGACACGACTTTAGCTCGACCCCGGCACGGGCCCGAGGCTCAGCACGGCCCATGCACAAACATGCCAAAGTCGTGCCTCGTCTCACATTTTCATGGAAGCTCGTGCCTCGGCACGACGAGCACGACTTGACTGATGGCACACATATGCACGATTAGGGACGGCCCACATAATAAGAAATGAGCACATTTAAGGATGTGTTATGGGCCATATTGAAAAGTTGCGTAAAAGTTATGGGCTTTGGGAATGTTGTATGAGCCCATGGGCCTTTTTTTACACAAAGTTATGGGTTAAAAACCCAAAATTCACCAAAATCTTTGGAAATAACTCGCATGACACGACTGGGCCCGAAGCACGACACGAGTCCGTGGGCACGCATGCTCTTGGGCCGTGCTTGGACAAGGAGTGGGAAATTGAGCACGACACGAAAGCCCATTACCGTGTCCAGGTCGGGCCAAAAAAACGGAGGACGCACAACATGCCGGCAAGAAACACGATCCGTCAACCCGATCTGCCACCTCTACCCATCGCCCACCTCCTCGATCTAAAGCGTTGGTGGTTCATCTAAGTATTAAAATTATCCAAAACATGATTTTGTCTCCTAATAATCTTACACAAATTCTTATTTAAGACCGAGGTATCCGTCTTAAGCTTAAGACGGATACCATATTCTCTCACAAAATACCCATCAAGGGTGAGTGGAGAGCACATGGGGGGAGCCCACCTTATCCCCTCTACCCATTTCCTCTCACAAAATACCCGTTGAAAGATCTGACCCATCTTAAGCAAGACCTATTGATAATCTTATAATAAAACCGTCTCGAATGGTCATAACTCATGAACAACACAACTCTTAACAATCGCACTCTAGGCCCTAGCCATAAAGACATATCTCCACATGTGGAAGACAAGTATATATAAAAGAGTAGGTCCATTTTGTTGAAAAGTAAGTACACAACAACTAGTCAACTACACATGATGTAGAGTTGGACGTAAATTGACTTAATTAACACAAACCCAACATGCTATCAAAAAATTAGACAGACATGATACATGATAATGCAATTTTGCAATTACATTTATGTCGTAATTGTGCTATGTTACTAGTCCAATAAATGAGGACCAAATAATTAGTTACCTAATAAATTCCATCCGATGATCAGGAATGACTCGAATTTTCAGATAATAGTGTATTAGATCGAGTGATTTAACTTTAATTATATATTTCGAATTTGAAACACGGAATACGCCAAGAAGATATTTCGTAGTTAAGTGTTTCTTTTATGACTTTCCTAGGCTATAATTAGTCCCGAAAGTAGTTCTAATCAACTAATTTTTTTCTCTAGCATTTTTATTTTGAGGTGGTCATATGCGGTCTTGGACAGTAGGCTAGAATATTTGCGACGGGTTAATGGATCGTTCCTTTGTAATATTTTCAAAAGTCTTAATAATGTCAATTATGGCCAGCAAAAGTGGTATGCCTCTAATTGAGGAGGCTATAAAGCCGTCCAATTGTTTTATCTTTATTGGCTTTAAAAAGTAATTTCATAATCATCTTTTTTCTATTCTAGATATAGGCCAAGATATTTTCAAATTGATGTAATTGGTTTTGTCTCTTATACTAATTATGATGAACTAATGAGTCACCTAGTTTGAATAGAGGAGTTATTCTCAATGATGATTTTCTTGTACATGATTATACATTTTTAAGTCTTTCATTCATTAGCGTGTTTTATTTAAGACCCTTTTATAGTTTTATGAGTTCTTATCATGAAAAGATTCATACTCGTACTAGTCAATTGTCATCTTGAGAAATTGAATCCGTTTCACAATTAATCTAGGGTATTTTGTCAAAAACTACCTACAATTTAGGTCACTTTGCGAGGAACTACCTAAAGTTTTAATTTTTGTCAAACACTACCTAAATTTTAGACCTCCTTTGTCAAACACTACCAAAATTACTATTCCCGCATGAAAAGGTGCAAATAAGCGATTTTAGGGGGCCGTTATCATAGCCTTGATGTTTGTTTTGCTAAAGTGTATTAATGATTAACGTCTTCTTTAAAAATATAGGCTTATACCATTAGGATATCGATATTGATGGATAATCAAGGCCGATCATAATTGAAGTAATTTTGCGTAAAATATAATGGAATTACTAACTTTGTTTATGCGTTCATATATTTTAGCAAAAATAAACTTAAAACTATGATATCGGCAAGTTAAAATCGTTTATTCTCACATTTTCATGCATCAATATTGACTTTGGTAGTGCTTAACAAAAAAAATCTAAACTTTAGGTAGTGTTTGACAAAAAATAAAACTTAAGGTAGCTCCTCACAAAGTGACCTAAATTATAGGTAGTGTTTGACAAAATACTCATTAATCTATAATTGTAAATTTGTAACATAGAAACTTGATCGAATTTAATGACTAGTTTAGTCTAATAGGCGTATGATTATTTAGAGTATAAATATTCCTTAAGAGGGTTTCGTTATCAAACAAATGATAATAAAATATAATATTATGATAATGTTTTCACTTTTCATGCATCATCATCTAATAAAAGTGTACCACGTCTACCATGTCATCTTCTACATGGTGTTCCACTACTAAAAATGAAAGAATATTTGTAATCAGTGGCGGAGCCGGGATTTGAAATTAGGGAGATGAAAATTTTTAAAGGGGGCAAACGACTAATTTTATAAGGTACATTTTAAAAAAATTCGAAAATTTTAACTAAAACTTCAAAATTTTCATCCGTCAGGTGAAACGACCGCCCCTGCTAGCCCCCCTGGATCCACCACTGTTTGTAATACTAACATTTTTATAGTAAATTGTTGAAGATTTGTTGTACTTCGAATCTAAATATAAAGTTTTTTTTTAGTGAAATTAGCTGAACGACTAATGCCTTAATATCATAGGTCGCATTCATGCACAAACGGCATGATTCTCTTATCTTAATCTTAAATTCTCAATATAATAAGCATGCGGGATAACTTATATTTAGGGTAATAATTAATCTACAATCATTTTTACTAATATATCATTCAAACTGTGAGAGAGTAAATAGTAAGATATTCATATAATTAGCTTGTATTTGAGTGATATTAAGCCAAATATTAGTGGGGTAATCATCGCCTTTTGTTTATGTTTACTTTGTTTTGTTAGAAGAAGACATAACAAAAGTTAGTTATTGACTAATACGACATAAATTTTCCTAAAAAACGATAGTTTAGACACAAAAAATTATTAACACGTAAGACTTCACTCAATACTAAAATGTAAGTTGAACATAACATAATAATAACAAAGTTGCAACGAATACAAATATATAACATACCTAAATCAGAAGCTGATAGCCGTATATATAACGGTTGTCCACCTTCTACATAATCCCTCATATCAGTTAAATCATCGGTCCAAATAACGCAACCTGACCCGACCCCTTTAATAAACTCTGAATTAGCATAAGCCGTACAACTGCAATTTTTCTTACACGTATCCCTACATTGGTCGATATTCAAACTCTTATCGACGTAGGCAGTTGTCGTCTCAGGCAACTTCATATTATCCATCGGTAAAAACCCGTCACTCTCACAGTCTAATTTAGTTTCCCTAACACACCCACCCGTTCCATCTCGAAGCCCCCAAGCTCCAGGGTCCTTAGGTTCGAACCCTTGTGGACATTGACATTCAAACAAGGCACTGACATTACATACTCCGTAGGGCCCGCAAGCGCGATAATAATCACACGGGTCCTTTCTAGCGTACCAGTAATTACTCCATTGATTATTCTCTGGGACCCACGTCCACCTTTGTAACACACCTTGATAATTTACCATTAATCTCGATTTTACCCTGCTAGTTGCAGGTAACTGAAATGTATAGTAAACCTCGTCCGGTCCTGGAAAAAACGTGAAATTAAAACCCCCGTTACTTGAATTCATTTCCGGTACTCCACTAAACCGTTGCCCGACCCATGGGCCACTTCGATAAATAATTTGATCACCATCTCTTAAATAAATTTCCGGGTCACCATGATAATCTAAATTAAAACTATAATTCCCGGTACCTGGGTCATCAGGACTCTGCCACGACCTCAAAACCCGGTCAATACCCAATTTAAAATCCCACCCGAGTTTTTGACCCGCAATGAGAGTATCAGTCGGGTTATCAAAACTCGCCCATATATAATTACTCAGGTTCGAATCCCCCTCATCTCGTAAAACCAAATTACCCGAATCCAAAAGCTGCAAAACCGGATTTTTCCCATTTCCTTGGAGAGTTTGCCATATTATTCTTGATCCTTCTAAAATTTCAATATTTGAACTATTTCCAAGTTTAAAAATACTTGAATCATTAAATGAAGGAGTATCTCTATTAGCAACCCAAACTATAACATTTTGTGAAGGTATATCTTTATACCAAATTCCTATATAATATCTTTTGGGATTTCCTCTATTAAAAAAACCCAATTCAAATTTCCCACCTTTTGAAATTAATGTTTGGTTGATAGTGAGAAAATCTGATGTGGTTAGTGTGTCAATTGATGTGACTAAAACAGAGGAAAAACAGAGGATTATGTATGAAATTATGGTTATTTTCATTGTTTTAAAAAATGTATTTATTTAGTATTTTTATTGTTTTTTTTGGAGGGCAATGTAGAAAATTATTGGTGGGAGTAGGAAGAGGAGCTTCATTTTTTGAAGAGGAATTTGAGTCTTTCTTGCTTTATGAATGAAGGAAGAAGGGAAGAAAATGTAGTGTGTGGCCCATGCCTTGATTATCTACTTTAGTTATAATTAGGAGGCTGCGTTTGTTAGAGAGTAATTGTTAATCTATACACATTGATGATGAAAACTATCCGTCACAAATTGAAGACAGATAGTTCCCTTTTCATAATATGCAAGTGAGGAGGGTAAATAGTAATTTTTTTCTTAAGTAGGCTTTGAACCATACTTATTTACAAAAGTAGGGTTATTTCATACTTATTTACAAAAAATGGGTCCACGTCATCAAAACTTTTTTTTTTTTTGTCTGTTCACTCAGTCGCTGAACCATTCAGCGACTGAGTTCTTTGGTGAACTTTTTTTTTTACCTCAAATATCAGACCATTGGCAGAAACACTCCCATAATGCTCAAGTTCTCAGTCGCTGAATGGTTCAGCGACTGAGTTCTGTGATGATTTTTTTTTTTACCTCCAATAGCAGACACCTGGCCATTTTGCTCAAGTTCTCAGTCGCTGAACCATTCAGCGACTGAGTTCTTGGCTGAGGTAATAAAACACGCGAAACCCCTCTTCCCCCATTCATTTATTCTAAATCCAAAAATCCCCAAATTAAAACCCCAACCCTAAAAAACCCGAAAATCCTTCCTCCCCAATTCATTCCCTCAATTCAACCCTAATCCACTTCATATCTCTTCCTAACTTCTTTCAAGGTATTGTATACTTGCATTGAACCTTTAAATCTTGTTAGTTTTATATGAATGTTGGTTTAATTAGTAAATTTCTAGGTTTTTGCAATTAGTATATATTTTGTTCATTTGTTTGATTTTGGTGTTGCTAGTTGTTTAGTTAGGTTCTTTTAGTTTGATAATAGGTAAAGTTTGAATATGGAGAAAACTAATTATCCCTTATGTTGTTACTCTAATGGTGAAATAGTTGTTGAAGGGGAAAATGTGTCTTACAAAGATGGTGAACCTTTCTTTGTTTTTGTCAATAGTAACCATAACTTTGATGAACTTACTTCCTTAATTTGTGAGGAGTTAGAGGTTAATAGAAGTGAATTTGGGTTAGATATTAAGATGAAGTATCCTAATGCTAGAGGCTACAAGGTGTTATCTTTGAATAATGATAAATCATTGAAAGCTTTGTGGGCTAGTGTTTATCAAATGAATGCCTCTTCAATGGACCTATACATTAGTTTGATACCCATCCAACAACCTCGTAACTTATTTACGAACATGTTAAATCAAGCTATGAGGGGTGAGAATCCTTTGTTTAGTGCTCCATTTTCTAGTAATAGTGTTGATCAAGAGCAATATGATTTGAATTCCAATGATGATGAGATTGATGAGGATGAGGATGAGTTATTGATGAATGAATCGGATGATGAGTGTGAGGATCTTGTTACCCCTTCTGCTCCTACAATTGAGTTAAGCCGGGTACCATCTATTGATTTGGAGTATGTTAATAGATGGTGTGGTAAGGTTGATGTTCCTTGTTATGATGGTGGGGAGTTTCTTGTTGGTCAAAGGTTCAATAATAAATTGGGTGAGACCAAAACTGACACCAAATGATAAATTGAAAAGAGCAAAAGGTCGTCCAAAGTCGAAAAGAATCCACAATGAAATGGATCAACGAGCAACTTCCTCATGTAGTTTATGTCGTGTAGCAGGTCATAATAAACGTAGTTGTCCTTCAAATGCTAGCTCATCACAAACTATTGAATTTACTATGTAATTTGTAATTCTTGTTTGTAGTTTCAATTTTAATTATGTAGTCAATTACTTTTGTAACCAACCATTTCAATATAATTATGTATGACTTCTATTTTAAATTTATTATGTTTTTGTTTTATTTTTTATACATTTTCAATTATGTAGTTTTAATTTATTTCTTCTATATATAATTTTCTATATATATTTATTTCTTCTATACATTTTCAACTTCCTCATGTAATTTTCTTTTCAGATGGATCCCGGACCCGATGATGGAAAAATTCTTTATCTCCAATCGACTCACCGTAGTCAGGCGATTTGGGAAGGAGAAGAACTTAAACCTCTCACCTTACGTGGCCACATGAAAGCCTTTAAAGCATTTAAAGTTCCTGAGGCGGTTCTTACATATGTAAACAACACCCAATTCCGAGGTATTACTCGATTTTGTTATGTCCCATTGGATGCCGATTTGATCACGGCTTTGGTAGAAAGGTGGAGACAAGAGACTCACACCTTTCATTTGCCTTTTGGTGAGGCAACTGTCACCCTTCAAGATGTGGCCATGCTTTTCGGCCTTAGAATTAGTGGGAGACCGGTAACGGGTTCAAGTGAGGGGGGGTGGCTCACATTTATGTGTGCGTCTGCTAGGAGCAACACCGTCAATTAAAGCTATAAAAGGGTCAAAATTAAAACTTACTTGGCTTCATGACAATTTTCAAAACGTGGCAAACATTAATTCTCAATATCAATTGCATTGCCACGTAAGAGCTTATTTGCTTTATTTGTTTGGGGCTCTCTTGTTTCCGGATAAATCCGGTAGCACCGTGAGTTTAATTTATTTACCCCTTTTGGAGAATTTGGATCAAATAGACGACATTAGTTGGGGAAGTGGGGTCTTGGCATGCCTTTACCGAAATTTGTGTAAAGCCACTAAAGTTGATTGTTTTGAAATAGCCGGCCCTTTACTATTATTGCAATTATGGAGTTGGGAAAGAGTGTCAATTGGACGCCCGGACATAGTTAGGTCCCGTGTACCTCGACAGGCTGGGGTAGCATATCCCCTTGGGAGTCAAGTATTGACTGGGCTAGATCCTTTGGGATGTAAATGGCTAAGAGTGCAACGGGGATTTAAGGATCATAGACTCGGGTTGGTAGTCATTAGGGACCTCTTAGACAAGATGGTGGAATTGCAATTCGTATGGCAACCATACACACCAAGTGTGGTACAACACCTCTCCCCAATATGTGTCCAAGACCAAGCCGAATGGACCGTTATTGCTCCGCTTATTTGCTTTGAAATGGTTGAATGGCATTTCCCAAATAGATGTACTCGACAATTCGGGTGGCAACAAATGATCCCTGAAATGGGTAGCACTTGCACCAGATTGCATGGTGTTAGTAGAAAGGGCGACTGGTCGGGTAACTATGAGACTATGCATCAAGAGTCGATTGCTAAATGGGAAAACCGAATGTCAAATATAGTGGAGCCGGGGCTTCCTTTTTGTGGTTTGATGAGCTTTGAAGACGAGTACTTTGAGTGGTACAATGCTATTACCCGTCGCATCATTACACCTCTAAGCCAAACTGTGAACGATGACTACGAGGATCATCACTACTATTACCTACAACACAACTGAGCAAATGATTTCCAACATGCCCGATGACATCCCTTTGGCTCAATATGCTATGATAGAGAAGATGCGGAACATGTCTCTCAATTCGCTTGTAAATACGGGACAAGGGCATCTGATCAACTACCAAGAGCCAAGGCCTCCTAGTCCACTAAGATATGACTTCCGTCACCTTGCACATAGGCAACAAGTCATGACTCAAGAAAGTGAAGAAGCGGAGTCATCTCAAAGAACACGCAAGAAGGGGAAAAAACGCAACTAGAAAATATGTATTAGATTTCAAATATGTGTTGGTTAGATAGTTATGTTTTAAGAAAACTTAATGTTATGTATTGGATTAAGTGTAAGAATTTTAAGTTCCTTTTATATCAAATTTATGTGTTTCTTGAACAATGGGTATGGACGGTTGTAGGTACAAACACGTATGAAAAATATTTTGGGAAATATTGTGATTAATGAGGTTTAAAAAAAAAATATCAAAGAACTCAGTCGCTGAACCATTAAGCGACTGAGTACTTGAGCAAAATGGCAGATCTTCTGTCAAGAGTCTGATTATTGACGTAAAAAAACAAAATAATCAAAGAACTCAGTCGCTGAATGGTTCAGCGACTGAGTGAACAGACAACAAAAAAAAAAAGTTTTGATGACGTGGACCCATTTTTTGTAAATAAGTATGAAAGAACCCTACTTTTGTAAATAAGTATGGTTCAAAGCCTACTTAAGAAAAAAATTCGGCAAATAGAGGGTAAATGTATCCCCAACTTATCCTCTCACGTGCATAATGTAAGAAGGGCACTATCCGTCTTTAGTTTGTAACGGATAGTGCCAGTAAAGACGGATAGTGTCGGCCTTTAGCAAGACATGTTGTAGCTTCTTTATCATCTTATGTAATCTCCTTCTCTACCAATCTTTCCATTTTCAATTTGGTTAGAGTTCGTTTATAAAAAAATGGTTTATTATAACTCGTTTTACAACTGAACTAAATTAGATATAACTAAACTGAATAAAACGAAATAAATGGAAACAAACTGAATTGGACTGAATAATGAACAAATAATTTTTTCTGGAAAAATATACAATTAATTCAAAATAAAACGTTTTAAATTAGTACACTATAATTGTTTATAACGAAGAAATTGTTAATTAATGCAATTTTTGACAAAGAAATAAATCAAATAACCAATCATCTTAAAATGGTTTTTTTGTGGGGTGGCCTGGACGTAAGAATAAGAGTTAACTGAAGTGATAAAACTTTTCTTAGTCCATTCAAGCTTATTTGAATATAAAAAACAAATTTTTTTTGGACTTATCATGAATTCATGGCTAACAATTAAAATGTATGAAGTGGAAAAAGGAAAAGAATAGAAACATCCGTCAATTGAGGTGGAACCGTGGAAAAGGTTTTGAGGATGAGTTTGTGACTTTGTGTGACTCAAGGTGAAGTAGGTCAATTGTCATAGAAATTAGAGAACATGTTACATGTCCACAAAAGAATATGTATAGTCTTCGACAAATTGTCGATGGATCAAGTAGTATATCATTTGTATATACTTCCCTTTTATTTAATTGAATCTTTTCTTTTTGTTTTGACTCTTAAAATAAAAAAATATATTTAGACCACATAAAATATATATACTCTCCTTCTATTTAATTGAAGTTTTAAACATTTTTTCATTACAAATATATATACACATATACACACATATATATATATATATATATAGAGTCTGAATCTGGTGAGGCCGCTAATTATGGCGAGGCAGCCTGCCTCACCAAACTTTTAATGGGACTGATTTAAAAGACTCAGCCCGTGTAACACCAAACACTCTCTGCTTCTTCTTCTTCATACGGGCTTACAAAAAATTGGCCCAAACACAACACCTTCTATCTAATTGATCGTTGACCCAATTGGTAGGGTAACACCAAACATTCTCTGCTTCTTCTTCTTCGTACGAACAATACAATTTCAATACAATTTCAGAAAAAAGATTTCAATTGCTGCGATTTTTACGAAATTGTTCGCCGATATCATCAAAACAACACCCAAACACTCTCTATCTTACATAAACACCAAACACAAATTCATAATTTCCTCTCTCTATACTTCTTCGTAAGAACAACACCATCAACATTCTTAATTTCAATCAATTTCTACGCAATTGCTGCGATTCTACGAAATTGGGCGTCGATATTATCGAAACAAAAAACAACAACGTGAGCTTAACAAAACTCAGAAGAAAATTTCAATTAAGTTTCAGGTAATTTCATAATTTGTGAATCTTATAGCTACGGTTTGTGAATCTTATAGCTAAGGTTTGTGAATCTTGTACTTTTATGTTGTGAAACTAGTATCTTAGTTTGTGAAGCTGTTATGAAATTAGAAATTTAGTTTGTTAAAGTAGGGCATTTGTTTGTGAATCTTACAGCTAAGATTTATGAAACTTGGACTTTTGTGTTGTAAATCCAGGACCTTAATTTGTTAGATTGACTTTGTGAAAATAGGGAATTTGTTTGTGAATCCTACACGTTTAGGTTTGTGAAATTTGGACTTTTATGTTGTGAATCTAGAACCTCAGTTTGTGAAGCTGCTGTGAAAATATAATTAACTTTGTTAAATTAAGGCATTTGTTAACCTCGTCATTTCTAATTAATTACAACGTTGATTTTGACGTTTTGTAGCTCTGATTGTTATGGAGATTGTAGATATTACAAATAATAGTTCTATTGAAACAGGTATATCGCTTTTTTGCCGCTTTCATTTCGATTTTGTGAATTTAAGACTTGGTGTTGGTGTTAATGGTTGCTATGCAATAAAGACTTGATTTTGTGTTCATTATATAATACTTTCTATGTCTGTTTGTGAAAATTTTTCCTACAACTAAGGTTTGTGAATCCTACAGCTAAGGTTTGTGAATATGAGATCTTAGTTTGTGAAACTCCTATGAAAACTCGTATGAAAACGATTTGAACAATTTATGATCAAGTTTCACAAAATAAGATATAAGATTCACAAAATAGCCACTAGGGTTCACAAAATAAGACATGATTGTGCGATACTTATAATAATCGTTCCGTCATGTTGAGTATTTAATTACAGCTAAGGTTTGTGAACCTTGACTTTTTGTGTTGTGAATCTTCGACCCAAGTTTGTGAAACTACTTGAAAATTAGGAATTTTATTTGTTAAAGGAGGGCATCAGTTTGTGAATCATACAGCTAAGGTTTGTGAATCTGATATCTTAGTTTGTGAAACTCCTATGAAAACTCGTATGAAAACGATTTGAACAATTTATGATCAACTTTCACAAAATAAGATATAAGATTCACAAAATAGCCACTAGGATTCACAAAATAAGACATGATTTTGCGAAACTTATAATAATCGTTCCGTCATGTTGAGTATTTAATTACAGCTAAGGTTTGTGAACCTTGACTTTTTATGTTGTGAAACTTCGACCTAAGTTTGTGAAACTACTTGAAAATTAGGAATTTTATTTGTTAAAGTAGGGCATCTTTTTGTGAATCCTACAGCCAAGGTTTGTGAATGTGGGATCTTAGTTTGTGAAACTCCTATGAAAACTCATGAAAGCGATTTGAACAATTTATGATCAAGTTTCACAAAATAAGATATACGAAGTAAGATTCACAAAATAGCCACTAGGATTCACAAAATAAGACATGATTTTGCGAAACTTATAATAATCGTTCCGTCATGTTGAGTATTTAATTACAGCTAAGGTTTGTGAACCTTGACTTTTTGTGTTGTGAATCTTCGACCCAAGTTTATGAAACTAATCGAAAATTAGGAATTTTTTTGTTAAAGTAGGGCATCTATTTGTGAATCCAACAGCAAAGGTTTGTGAATGTGAGATCTTAGTTTGTGAAACTCCTATGAAATCTCATGAAAGCGATTTGAACAATTTATGATCAAGTTTATGATCAAGTTTCACAAAATAAGATATTAGATTCACAAATTAGGCACTAGGATTCACAAAAGTGTTAAAAGTGTTGTTGATAGTACATTTTTCACTGGTATTTTGCGACTGGTTGTTTATAAATATTATGGGTGAAATATGTAGGGACTCCGGGGGTGTGGAGGATAGCTGCCATTAACGAGGCAGGAGGATAGAATGATAGAACTACTGTGGAAGACATGGATCTTGTTGTTCGAGCTAGTCTCCGAGGCTGGAAGTTTCTTTATCTTGGTGATCTTCAGGTACATTAGAATCCATAGTTGACAATATTTCCTATTAATCCGTCTGATTATAAGACTATTGTATATTCATTGGACATTGGCTTGGGATTAAGATAAATATGAGCTTTCGGAATTAAATTCATGTCATTTCCTTGTATCCTTGTTTTAAGATGAAAATGAGCTTCCGGGATTAAAACAAGTCATTTTATATAACCTGCTTACCTGCTAGCAATCCGAATGTTGGATAAAACATGAACAAAGGATATTAATATGATTTCGGGATTGATTTTAGGTGAAAAGTGAACTCCCAAGTACATTCAAGGCTTTCCGTTTTCAGCAACATAGATGGTCTTGTGGCCCTGCCAATCTCTTCAGGAAAATGTCAATGGAGATCATTAGAAAATGTCAATGAAAATCTCTTCAGGAAACATGAACAAACATATATGCATCATATCATTAACTTTTCACCGTGACTGGCCGACTATTATAAGGTTCACAAAATCATACTTAAGTTTCACAAAGTCAGGAACTAGATTCACGACTAAACAAACATATGTGCATCATATGATTAACGTTTCACCGTGACAGACTGACTATCACAACACAACAAGCCAAGTTTCACAAACCTAAGCTGTAGAATTCACAAACAGATGGCCTACTGTAACAAATAAATTTTGTCGTTCCACTAACTTGTACTCCATATATAATTTTCAAATATGTAAATAAGATTAAGAAAAAAAGAAGTATTCAATACTACAATTTAATAGGATAGAGCAAGTATTGGTTAACTGAGTAGAGATGCCATTCCATATGCCCCCATCAATTTTTCTAGCTTCAAATCCAGAATCTAATCTCTTGTTTTTTCGTTGACAAAAGCAAGCAACTCAATGAAAAACTCAAATACACAGCTAATATTCAAGGCATTGATTGAAACTATGACTTTGTATAAACATTAAATTTTAAGAGTCAATGAATGGTGATACTAACCAAAGATGAACAATTACGTTTTTTTGCTATTCATAACTAACATCGAATCGAGATATTTCCGCTATCTTTTAGACAGTTAGAATATTAGGTAGCATAACTAACACTTGAATCATCATCAGTAGCAGCAACACTATAAACCTTAGGAATAGAAATCACAAAAATCAACCTAATAATCCATAGGAAATTATAAAAAAGCAAAAATAATGAAACGAAACACTAAAACGATTAGAAAGAAGCGTACAAAGTCGAAATGTCGGAGAAATAAAATGAGAAATTGCGAAAAAATTGCAAAACAGGAAAAACAAAACTCACTATATAAACTAATTAAAAAAGTTTATGACAATTATTTGACAACTTAGGATGAATCGAAATTAGGAAATAAAAAGAAGAAGAAGTAGAAGAAGAAACACAGCAGTAATAATATTACATCAGTCCACCATTTTCGAACCTTAAAGAAGAAGTAGAAGTAGAAGAAGAAACGACCTTAAAAGCTTCGAGCTAAGTTCATCAATGGCTTCCACCGCCGATTTAATCCGATCAATTGAATCGACGTTGGGAGTAACTATATCATCTGATCCTAATCTATCGTTAATCATCTTATCAACTTCATTAGCGTTAATTCTAGGGTTTGCGTTCATTTTATGGAGAATATCTAGCGATGGCGGTGCGAATTCCAAGGTTATACTTCCTCCGAAGCCATTGAAGACTGATGTTGAAGATGATGATGAACTTGAACTTGTTGCTTCTGGTAAAATTAAAGTTACTCTTTTGATTTGATTTGATTTAATTTGATTGATTGATTAATTATTTTGGTGATTATGATTTGTGGTTGAATGCTGTTGCTTGTTGATTGGATCTGCATTTGGTAGAGTTCGTCGCGGTTTTGAGTTTAGCTCAGTATCAGAGAGAAAGAGGAAATAAAAAGAAGTCTTCAATCATTCAGATTTTTATAGTTGAATTGAGGTTGTAAGTATTGCAACGTGGCACAATCTGGTGCTTCAATTTCTTTTAATTGGACGGTGGAGATGGGTTCAGCTGCCTCACCCTAAGGAGGGTGCCTCACATGATTCAATTCCTATATATATATATATATATATATATATATAGAGAGAGAGAGAGCAAAGATCAATTGAGTCCACCCCATTCCTTAGAGTCCTTGAGTCCTCTTGTAGGCCATTGGATCTTGGAGGATGAATGACTGAGATTTGTGCTCCCAAAAACTGATTAAGGGGTTAATTTTCACTCTCTCTCATCCTCACTAATTAAACACTAATTCATACCCTAATTCAATATATAAAATTTTCCACTCAACTACTTCTCTCTCATCCCTCATAATTTCATTTTTTCTTCTCTCTCTAAAACCCAAATAAATCATTCATACTTCCTCACAAACCACAACCCAAATAAATCATTCTTCCTTCCTAACACCACAACCCGACCACCACTACCGCCTCCCACCACCACCGCCGCCAACACCACCCAACGACCACCCTCTCCTCGGCACCACTCACCCACCACCGACGACGACCCTCAACCCACAAACTCCACAACAATAACCCACAACCACCCCACAAAATCCACAACAACCCACAAACTCACAAACAACAACAACAATCCACAACAACAACCCGACAACCCCCTGCTTCTCCTCCACCTCCTCCCGCCGGCCTCCTCCTCCCTCCAGTTGCGCCTCTCCCATCGTGGTTGGCGGTGGCGGTTCCGTCCTCCGTCCGCCGAATAGCCACAACCCACCTCCGTCCGTCCTTTGTCCGCCAAACAGCCACATCCACAACCTTACTTTTTTTTTTTCGGTTCAGATCTACTATTGTGGGGTCTTTTTTGTTGTCGAGGGGTTGTGGGGGTGTCGTGGTGATTCTGGGGTGGTTGTTGTCGGTTCGTGGGTCGTGGGTCGTGGGTAGTGTGTCGTGGGTTGCTGAAGGTGGTTGTGGGTGGTGAGGATGGGGGTGGCTGGTGGTATTGTGTTTGTTCTCATTCTTTCTTTTTTTTCTTTTTTTTTGTTAAATTTCTATGTTGTGTTTTTTTTTTTCAGATCTGATAAGCGTCTAGTAACACAAATATTTTATTAAAGTTACACACCTTATGTATTAAAGTCACATATATAGTCTATTAAAGTAACACAAAATTGCCTTAAAAGTAACATTTTTTTTTCCTAGATCTGAAAAAGTTACACCTTGTGTTGTCTCTTTTTATTTCAGATCTAAAAAAAGGGGTATTAAATGTAGATACTTCTATTCTATTAAAGTAACACAAATTCTCTATTAAAGTAACACTAATTATTAATTCTAGATCTGAAAAAGGGTGTCAAGTAACAATGACTTCTATTAAAGTAACACAAATTCTCTATTAAAGTTACACATTTTATTTATTAAAGTCACATATATCGTCTATTAAAGTTACACAATTTATTTATTAAAGTCACACATATCGTCTATAAAGTTACACATTTTATTTATTAAAGTCACATATATCGTCTATTAAAGTTACACATTTTATTTATTAAAGTTACACATTTTATTTATTAAAGTCACATATATCATCTATTAAAGTAACACACATTATTTATTAAAGTAACACTATTAAGTAACACAAAGTGACTTTAAAAGTTACACTTGTTGATGTCAGATCTGTTTCTTTTTTTAGTTTTTACTCTTGTTTTCATATTTTTTTCTAGATCTACCTTTTTTGTAAGTGTGGGTTGGTTTATTAAAGTAACATTTATTAAAGTAACACAAATTTTCTATTAAAGTTACACACCTTATTTATTAAAGTAACATTTTTTTTCCTAGATCTGAAAAAGTTACACATTATCTATTAAAGTAACACAAGTTCTCTATTAAAGTTATCTATCTTATTTATTAAAGTCACATATACCGTCTATTAAAGTTACACATTTTATTTATTAAAGTCACATATATCTTATATTAAAGTAACACACATTATTTATTAAAGTAACACAAAATGACCTTAAAAGTTACACTTGTTGATGTCAGATCTGTTTCTTTTTTTAGTTTGTACTCTTGTTTTCAATTTTTTTTTCTAGATCTACCTTGCTTTTTACATAGTTTTTACTACATTTACACTCATAGAGGACTACAGTTACACTCATTGAGGACTACAGTTACACTCATAGAGGACTACAGTTACACTCATAGAGGACTACAGTTACACTCATAGAGGACTACAGTTACACTCATAGAGGACTACAGTTACACTCATAGGACTAAAGTAACACTCATAAATTTGTAGTAAATTACGTAGATTCAACATGTAATAAAATTCAAAAAATTCCACTCAAAATGACCTAAAATTACTAAAGTTACACTCGTAAAATATTAGAGTTACACTCGTAAATCATCAAAGTTACACTTGTAAAATGTTAAAATTATATAAATTCAAATTTTTATGTACAAAACCGTCTTAAAAAAAATTAAAGTTACACTCCTAAAATGTTAGAATTATACTCGTAAAATGTAAAAAATTATATAAATTTAAATTTATAAGTAATAAACCGTCTTAAAAAAATATTAAAGTTACACTCGAAAATCATCCAAGTTACACTCGTAAAATGTCAAAATTATATAAATTCAAATTTTTATACAAAACCGTCTAAAAAATATTAAAGTTACACTCGAAAATCAGCAAAGTTACACTCGTAGAATGTTAAAAGTATATATATTCAAATTATTATATCAAAACCGTCTTTAAAATTTAAAGTTACGCTCGAAAATATTAGAGTTACACTCGAAAAGTATTAAAGTTACACTCGTAAGGTGTTAAAATTGTTTAAATTCAAATTTTTGTATACAAACCGCCTTAAAAACTTAAAGTTACACTCTAAAACATTAGAGTTACACTCGCAAGCATCAAAGTTACACTCATAAATCTCAGCAGCTAAAAAGTGCTCAAAAGTGCTTAAAAGTGTTTAAAAAGTGATTAATGTAAGCTAGAGAGAGAAAGTTAATTAATTAGTGCATAGGTAATTAATTAGTGATAAGTGTATTTTTTAATCTCCCAAATCTCAGCCATCCATCTCCCTCATCCAATGGCTAGGATGAGGACTCAAGGACTCTAAGAAAATGGTGGACTCAATTAAGAACTCTCTCTATATAATATATATATATATATATATATATATATATCCTTAACGATATTTATAGTCATCAAAAGTAATAAAAGTTTGACTCTCTAAACCAAATGTTACCTTAATCGATTTTTTTTTTGAAACTTTACATATCCGACTTACTTAAGAAATACTCCGAACTCTGTAATCTTGTTTTTCTCGTGGAAAAGTCCAATTCAACATTGGCATGTCATGAGTTATTTCTTTTGCTCCTTGGATTGACAAGATCAAAGGGTCCATCTCAATTTGTTTGTCCTATAGAAGATTCCAATTTAACAATGTTAATATGGGTGGTCTAAAACTGTCTTGCCCAAAAGTAGTACAAAGACTTATAAAATCAATGGGATAAGTCATACCCAGAGTTTTCCAATTTGGCATTTAGGTCATAATTAGTGATTCAACATATCATTGGCTTTAACAAAACAAAAACATAACATAGACTTCTTTTCTAAATTAAATTAAATAAAATTAACTCTATTGAATTAAATTCTCTCTTCCTTTTTTTGTTTATTGATTTTATTATTAGAACCAGCTAATCATCTTTAAGACGAAAATATTCATTTTTAATATAAAACGGGTCAATATTATCTTACATGGACATATAGAACAAATATTTTTTACTTTTCCATAAGCATACTACTTATGTCTATTAATCTTTAAGCTTAAAACGAATATACACGTCTTAAATGGGATTTTGCCAATTAGAATAAACGAATGACCGGATAAAAAGGGTATACAAATTGTTACATAAGATCACTTTATGTATAAGACAAGCCCAAACACAAAAAGCCCAATAAAATTATAATTAATAAACTAGTAAAAAAATATTTTATTTTGATAAACTAATTTCCAATATTGATAACTTGTATTTGAATATGTGAGTATTAGTCACAAAATATCGAGTTGTATAAATACAATTAAAATACTAAGACAATGAAAATATGAATTGATAACTTTGAGTTATTCTTATCTCACAAATTGGGTCATTTCTATGCTATAGGATGGTTAAAAAGAAAGTTGCAGAAACAACTCACTCACTATTTGTTTGTCGAATTTACTTGGTAGCCTAATCTACATAACACATACCAAAGCCCAGTAACGCATGGGCTAATCCAAGGCCCACTGTAGTCGAACAAGCCAGGAAGTCGGATCCACATATACTGCCATATCGAGCCGGCAACTTAACTTCGACAACAACTCTTCTATAAGACCGTCTTATTACATTTGACTAGCCCAATAGAAAAATATCCCACACTTAATATTTTACTTTATTTACATTTTTATTTTATTTTGATAGCTCGAAGCTGAGGATAAATAACTGACATGTTTATATGTGCTCTAATGTGAGTATGTCACAACATGTGTGTGTGACTTTTATGTTGTGAATCTAGAACCTCAGTTTGTGAAGCTGCTGTGAAAATATAATTAACTTTGTTAAATTAAGGCATTTGTTAACCTCGTCATTTCTAATTAATTACAACGTTGATTTTGACGTTTTGTAGCTCTGATTGTTATGGAGATTGTAGATATTACAAATAATAGTTCTATTGAAACAGGTATATCGCTTTTTTGCCGCTTTCATTTCGATTTTGTGAATTTAAGACTTGGTGTTGGTGTTAATGGTTGCTATGCAATAAAGACTTGATTTTGTGTTCATTATATAATACTTTCTATGTCTGTTTGTGAAAATTTTTCCTACAACTAAGGTTTGTGAATCCTACAGCTAAGGTTTGTGAATATGAGATCTTAGTTTGTGAAACTCCTATGAAAACTCGTATGAAAACGATTTGAACAATTTATGATCAAGTTTCACAAAATAAGATATAAGATTCACAAAATAGCCACTAGGGTTCACAAAATAAGACATGATTGTGCGATACTTATAATAATCGTTCCGTCATGTTGAGTATTTAATTACAGCTAAGGTTTGTGAACCTTGACTTTTTGTGTTGTGAATCTTCGACCCAAGTTTGTGAAACTACTTGAAAATTAGGAATTTTATTTGTTAAAGGAGGGCATCAGTTTGTGAATCATACAGCTAAGGTTTGTGAATCTGATATCTTAGTTTGTGAAACTCCTATGAAAACTCGTATGAAAACGATTTGAACAATTTATGATCAAGTTTCACAAAATAAGATATAAGATTCACAAAATAGCCACTAGGATTCACAAAATAAGACATGATTTTGCGAAACTTATAATAATCGTTCCGTCATGTTGATTATTTAATTACAGCTAAGGTTTGTGAACCTTGACTTTTTATGTTGTGAAACTTCGACCTAAGTTTGTGAAACTAATCGAAAATTAGGAATTTTATTTGTTAAAGTAGGGCATCTTTTTGTGAATCCTACAGCCAAGGTTTGTGAATGTGGGATCTTAGCTTGTGAAACTCCTATGAAAACTCATGAAAGCGATTTGAACAATTTATGATCAAGTTTCACAAAATAAGATATACGAAGTAAGATTCACAAAATAGCCACTAGGATTCACAAAATAAGACATGATTTTGCGAAACTTATAATAATCGTTCCGTCATGTTGAGTATTTAATTACAGCTAAGGTTTGTGAACCTTGACTTTTTGTGTTGTGAATCTTCGACCCAAGTTTATGAAACTAATCAAAAATTAGGAATTTTTTTGTTAAAGTAGGGCATCTATTTGTGAATCCAACAGCCAAGGTTTGTGAATGTGAGATCTTAGTTTGTGAAACTCCTATGAAATCTCATGAAAGCGATTTGAACAATTTATGATCAAGTTTATGATCAAGTTTCACAAAATAAGATATTAGATTCACAAATTAGGCACTAGGATTCACAAAAGTGTTAAAAGTGTTGTTGATAGTACATTTTTTAGTGGTATTTTGCGACTGGTTGTTTATAAATATTATGGGTGAAATATGTAGGGACTGCGGGGGTGTGGAGGATAGCTGCCATTAACGAGGCAGGAGGATAAAATGATAGAACTACTGTGGAAGACATGGATCTTGCTGTTCGAGCTAGTCTCCGAGGCTGGAAGTTTCTTTATCTTGGTGATCTTCAGGTACATTAGAATCCATAGTTGACAATATTTCCTATTAATCCGTCTGATTATAAGACTATTGTATATTCATTGGACATTGGCTTGGGATTAAGATAAATATGAGCTTTCGGAATTAAATTCATGTCATTTCCTTGTATCCTTGTTTTAAGATGAAAATGAGCTTCCGGGATTAAAACAAGTCATTTTATATAACCTGCTTACCTGCTAGCAATCCGAATGTTGGATAAAACATGAACAAAGGATATTAATATGATTTCGGGATTGATTTTAGGTGAAAAGTGAACTCCCAAGTACATTCAAGGCTTTCCGTTTTCAGCAACATAGATGGTCTTGTGGCCCTGCCAATCTCTTCAGGAAAATGTCAATGGAGATCATTAGAAAATGTCAATGAAAATCTCTTCAGGAAACATGAACAAACATATATGCATCATATCATTAACTTTTCACCGTGACTGGCCGACTATTATAAGGTTCACAAAATCATACTTAAGTTTCACAAAGTCAGGAACTAGATTCACGACTAAACAAACATATGTGCATCATATGATTAACGTTTCACCGTGACAGACTGACTATCACAACACAACAAGCCAAGTTTCACAAACCTAAGCTGTAGAATTCACAAACAGATGGCCTACTGTAACAAATAAATTTTGTCGTTCCACTAACTTGTACTCCATATATAATTTTCAAATATGTAAATAAGATTAAGAAAAAAAGAAGTATTCAATACTACAATTTAATAGGATAGAGCAAGTATTGGTTAACTGAGTAGAGATGCCATTCCATATGCCCCCATCAATTTTTCTAGCTTCAAATCCAGAATCTAATCTCTTGTTTTTTCGTTGACAAAAGCAAGCAACTCAATGAAAAACTCAAATACACAGCTAATATTCAAGGCATTGATTGAAACTATGACTTTGTATAAACATTAAATTTTAAGAGTCAATGAATGGTGATACTAACCAAAGATGAACAATTACGTTTTTTTGCTATTCATAACTAACATCGAATCGAGATATTTCCGCTATCTTTTAGACAGTTAGAATATTAGGTAGCATAACTAACACTTGAATCATCATCAGTAGCAGCAACACTATAAACCTTAGGAATAGAAATCACAAAAATCAACCTAATAATCCATAGGAAATTATAAAAAAGCAAAAATAATGAAACGAAACACTAAAACGATTAGAAAGAAGCGTACAAAGTCGAAATGTCGGAGAAATAAAATGAGAAATTGCGAAAAAATTGCAAAACAGGAAAAACAAAACTCACTATATAAACTAATTAAAAAAGTTTATGACAATTATTTGACAACTTAGGATGAATCGAAATTAGGAAATAAAAAGAAGAAGAAGTAGAAGAAGAAACACAGCAGTAATAATATTACATCAGTCCACCATTTTCGAACCTTAAAGAAGAAGTAGAAGTAGAAGAAGAAACGACCTTAAAAGCTTCGAGCTAAGTTCATCAATGGCTTCCACCGCCGATTTAATCCGATCAATTGAATCGACGTTGGGAGTAACTATATCATCTGATCCTAATCTATCGTTAATCATCTTATCAACTTCATTAGCGTTAATTCTAGGGTTTGCGTTCATTTTATGGAGAATATCTAGCGATGGCGGTGCGAATTCCAAGGTTATACTTCCTCCGAAGCCATTGAAGACTGATGTTGAAGATGATGATGAACTTGAACTTGTTGCTTCTGGTAAAATTAAAGTTACTCTTTTGATTTGATTTGATTTAATTTGATTGATTGATTAATTATTTTGGTGATTATGATTTGTGGTTGAATGTTGTTGCTTGTTGATTGGATCTGCATTTGGTAGAGTTCGTCGCGGTTTTGAGTTTAGCTCACTATCAGAGAGAAAGAGGAAATAAAAAGAAGTCTTCAATCATTCAGATTTTTATAGTTGAATTGAGGTTGTAAGTATTGCAACGTGGCACAATCTGGTGCTTCAATTTCTTTTTAATTGGACGGTGGAGATGGGTTCAGCTGCCTCACCCTAAGGAGGGTGCCTCACATGATTCAATTCCTATATATATATATATATATATATATATATATATATATATATATATATATATATATATATATATATAGAGATAGAGAAAGGATCATGTGAGTCCTTATAGAAATAGTGAGTCCATAAGTCCTTTTGTGAGCCATTGGATCTTGGAAATGAAGGGTTGAGATGAAAACAAGAAAATGGTCATTAGTGGGTGTTTAATCCACTTCTCTCACATCCCACTAATCAAACCCACTAATACATACCCAATCCAAACCCTAATACTTATACCCTTCCCTCATATTTTTCTCTCATTTTAACCTACCCCATTCTCTCTCTACCTCCCTTATCTCTCATCATTCCTCAAAAAAAAAAACCCAAACAATTACTCTGCCGCCCTTCCTCTGCCGCCCCCACCGCCGCCCCCACCACGCATCACCGGCCTTCCTCTGCCACCAAAACCGACGCCCTTCCTCTCCGCCTCTCCACCACCTAACCACCACCAAAACCGACTCCCATCCACCGCCCTCCCTTCCTTCTCCTTCCTCCACCACCTCCTGCCTCCTTCCTTGCGCGTCCTCCACCACATCCTCTCACCTCCCTCCTCCAGCCGCACCCGGCACCACCACCTCCTCTAACAACCCTTCTTCAACCGCCCTCTACACCACACCGCCTCCTCACACCGCCTCCTCACACCGCCCACCTCTCACACCCACCATGACCCAAATAAACCGGATCTGAAAAAAAAAAGAAAAAGAACGAACGGAGGACTGAGGTGGTGTTGTTGGCCTCTCTTCCCACCGCCGCCACCCTCCGTCTCCTCTGCGGTGGTGTTGGCCTCCTTCGTTCTTGTTGTTTTTCTGTTTTTCTTTTTCTTTTTTTTCCTTTCCGTCTTTGAAATCTATTATTTTCTTTCTTTTTTCCATATATTGTTATTGTTGTTTTATTTTTAAAAATATATGTTTTGTTTATTTTTTTGTTTTTCCTTTTTATTTTCAGATCTGAAAATATGTGTCAAAGTTCATCTAATAAAGTATCACATATTATGTATTAAAGTCACACATATTGTATATTAAAGTAACACAAATTTCTATTATAGTTGCACGTTTGATTTTTTAAAGTAACACATATTATATATTAAAGTAACACAAAATAATCTTAAAGTTTACACTTGTTGATATTATTAAAGTAACACATTATTTATATCGTCTCTTTTTTTCAGATCTGATTAAAGTAACACACTTTTTTAAAAATTAGATCTTGATTTTTTGTGGGTTGATGTTAATTTTTCTTTTTCTTTTGAATCTATGTTTTATTTTTTAGATATTGTTTTTATATAATGACTGAAGTTACATATTTAATGACTGAAGTTACACATTTTTGTACTGAAGTTATACATTTTTGTACTGAAGTTATACATATTTTTTTTGTGATTAGTGGTGTTGTTTTACTGAAGTTTCACATATAATGACTGAAGTTACACTTTTAGTAACTGAAGTTACATATTTTTTTGACTAGAGTTACTCTTTCTATGCTTGAAATGACACTTTTAAGGACTAAAGTTACTCTTTTTATGCTTGAAATGACACTTTCAAGGACTAAAGTTACTCTTTCTAGGCTTAAAATGACACTTTTAGGGGACGAAAGTTATTCTTAAAGTTACATGAATTCAAATTAAAATATTCAATCACATTTTCACATGTAGTATACATAAGTTACCTAAAAAATGACTAAAGTTACCTAAATATGTCTTAAAGTTATACATATATGTCTTAAAATTAAAGTTTCACATATAAGGGTTGAAGTAACACTCGTAAAGACTGAAGTTACGCTTATAAAATGTTAAAAACATATAAACTTGGCTTAAAGTTACCAAATTTCAAATTTATATAGTCGATATAACATTTTGAGTTGAAGTTACTCAAATAAGGGTTGAAGTTACTCAAATAAGGGTTGAAGTTACTCAAATAAGGACTGAAATTACGCTCATGAAAAGTCTAAAATCATATAAACCTATCTTAAAGTTACATAAATAAATATTTTTATAGTCGAACTCACATTTTAGTTTGAAGTTACACAAATAAGGGTTGAAGTTACTCTCGTAATGACTGAAGTTACACTTATAAAAAGGCTAAAATCACATAAACTTGTCTTAAATTTTCAAAAATTCAAATTTATGTAGTCGAAATCCCATTTTAGTTTGAAGTTACATAAATATAGGTTGAAGTTACACTCGTAATGACTGAAGTTACACTCATAAAAATGCTAAAATCACATAAATTTGTCTTGAAATTTCATAAATTCAAATTTATGTTGTCGAAATCACATTTTAGTTTGAAGTTACATAAATATAGGGTGAAGTTACACTCGTAATGACTGAAGTTTCACTCATAAAAAGTCTAAAATCACATAAACTTGTGTTGAAGTTTCATAAATTCAAATTTATATAGTCGAAATCACATTTTTGTTTGAAGTTACATAAATAATGGTTGAAGTTACACTCGTAATGACTGAAGTTTCACTCATAAAAAGTCTAAAATCACATAAACTTGTCTTGAAGTTTCATAAATTCAAATTTATATTGTCGAAATCACATTTTTGTTTGAAGTTACACAAACAGGGGCTGAAGTTACACTCATAAATCTCAGATAATTAAAAGTGCTCAAAAGTGATTAACTAAAGGCTAGAGAGAGAAAGTTAATTAATTAGTGCATAGGTAATTGATTAGTGTTAAGTGTACTTTTGTCTCTACAATCTCATCCATCCATCTCCCTCATCCAATGGCTAGGATAAGGACTCATGGACTCACAAAAAATGGTGGACTCATAAGAACCTATCTCTATATATATATATATATATATATATATATCCTTAACGATATTTATAGTCATCAAAAGTAATAAAAGTTTGACTCTCTAAACCAAATGTTACCTTAATCGATTTTTTTTTTGAAACTTTACATATCCGACTTACTTAAGAAATACTCCGAACTCTGTAATCTTGTTTTTCTCGTGGAAAAGTCCAATTCAACATTGGCATGTCATGAGTTATTTCTTTTGCTCCTTGGATTGACAAGATCAAAGGGTCCATCTCAATTTGTTTGTCCTATAGAAGATTCCAATTTAACAATGTTAATATGGGTGGTCTAAAACTGTCTTGCCCAAAAGTAGTACAAAGACTTATAAAATCAATGGGATAAGTCATACCCAGAGTTTTCCAATTTGGCATTTAGGTCATAATTAGTGATTCAACATATCATTGGCTTTAACAAAACAAAAACATAACATAGACTTCTTTTCTAAATTAAATTAAATAAAATTAACTCTATTGAATTAAATTCTCTCTTCCTTTTTTTGTTTATTGATTTTATTATTAGAACCAGCTAATCATCTTTAAGACGAAAATATTCATTTTTAATATAAAACGGGTCAATATTATCTTACATGGACATATAGAACAAATATTTTTTACTTTTCCATAAGCATACTACTTATGTCTATTAATCTTTAAGCTTAAAACGAATATACACGTCTTAAATGGGATTTTGCCAATTAGAATAAACGAATGACCGGATAAAAAGGGTATACAAATTGTTACATAAGATCACTTTATGTATAAGACAAGCCCAAACACAAAAAGCCCAATAAAATTATAATTAATGAACTAGTAAAAAAATATTTTATTTTGATAAACTAATTTCCAATATTGATAACTTGTATTTGAATATGTGAGTATTAGTCACAAAATATCGAGTTGTATAAATACAATTAAAATACTAAGACAATGAAAATATGAATTGATAACTTTGAGTTATTCTTATCTCACAAATTGGGTCATTTCTATGCTATTTGTTTGTCGAGTTTACTTGGTAGCCTACTGTAGTCGAACAAGCCAGGAAGTCGGATCCACATATACGGCCATATCGAGCCGGCAACTTAACTTCGACAACAACGCTTCTATAAGACCGTCTTATAAGATTTGACTAGCCCGGTAGAAAAATAGCCCACACTTAATATTTTATTTTATTTACATTTTTATTTTATTTTGATAGACCGAATCTGAGGATAAATAACTGACATATATATATGTGCTATAATGTGAGTATGTCACAACATGTGTGTGTGGGGTAACATCTTGCTTGTAGCGGTCATTCGATGTAGTTCTCGATGCAATTTTATTCTTGGGGCGTTTGAAAACAACCTCTTTGTGTTGCTAACACAAGAGTAAGGCTGCGTATATCCGACCCCCTTACCCGGCAACTTGCGGGAACCGTTGAGGAGCTGAGGTAATGTTTTGTTGGTGGTGGTTAGGGATGGTAATTACGGCCCAAACCGAAACCGAAACCGAAACCGAATGGAGGAAAAAATTCGATCCAAACCCAAGTCTTAGTAATCAATACCCGATCCACTATTTAAAAACCCATATCCAAATCCGTTATTGAAAAACCCGAACCAAATCCAAACCCGATCCATTCGTACTCGAACCCGATCCAAAAAAATATTTCTGAAAATTTAGGCTTTATTGAACTTGAAATTTCAATTTTGTCATATAAAATGAAATTTTTTTATAGTCAAATTACATTTTGGATCGGCTTTTGGATTTAATGGTGGATCGGGTATGGATTCGGAAAAAGGTATAATGGATTGGGTATGGATTTTAAAATTTTGGATATGAATTGAATTTGGATATGGATCGGTGATCCAATAAGTAAGTGAATCGGGTTTGGATCTCGCAAAACCCTATCCAACCCGATCCATTGCCATCCCTAGTGGGGGTAGTGTCGTATTATCTCGCATCATTTATCATTGCTCTTGGATCGCGAGATGAACGTGAGCCTCTCAATCGTGTGTTGAAAAAGCCTTAGCTTATATGGAGTACTAGGCTTTACTCTGACCCTAAGTCTCAATTATCCCTCTTCCCTTTCACAAATTCCCTACTTGCTATTTTAGAAAAACAACTCGTCATTTGGATAGGTGAGACAAGATTATGATTTACCTGAAAAATATTGTGGTTTATAATATTAACACAATAACACCTTAGGCAGTAGCGCCGTAGCGGAGTCAGGATTTGAACTTAGGGGGCG
The DNA here is from genome assembly GCA_022085475.1 of Heliosperma pusillum. NCBI lineage: Eukaryota > Viridiplantae > Streptophyta > Magnoliopsida > Caryophyllales > Caryophyllaceae > Heliosperma > Heliosperma pusillum. The sequence goes on along the minus strand of JAIUZE010045405.1, from coordinate 427,262 downwards.
AAAAAATTTAGGGGAGGCAAACGACTAATTTTATAAGGTACACTCCAAAATTTTTCGAAAAAATTAACTAAAAACCTTGAAAATTTCATCAGTCGGGGGGTGACCGCCCCTGCTAGCCCCCCCCTCCCCCAGCTCCACCGGTGAAACAGACCATTTACATGGTTATGTATTATATTTCTATGCAGAGAGAATAGATATCATAAAATGATTAGGTAATTAATACACGCTATCGTCCGCTAAGAGCAGTCATCGAAACGTAGTTCACCGAACAATCTTCGAGGTAATTTGGGAAATTTTCATCCTTGGAGCGGACTTTATTTCGTGTAAAACCAGGTTGCTTCGGAATTGGAAGAGTTTTGGCATCATCGACATCAAGCATGGAAATCAACGCAGGAACATCGGGCCTATCCTCAGGAAATTCTTGGACACACAGTAGTCCTACTTGAATGCACTTAAAAAGCTGCTCTTTTGAGCATTGGTCGAGAATTGCAGGATCGATCAATGGAAGCATATTGTTTTCGTTCCACATTTTCCATGCCTGCAAAAAAGGCTAAACTGTTAATCCACCATATAAGTTACGACAACTTCAGGTAAGGTTTCCAGTTTGCTAGACCTGCTATAGGTACATCTGAACCATAGTTGGCTCAATTTCGGCTAGATTCAATATAGATCCGACATTCCGACTCAAAGGAAGCAATCCAAGAATGACCAACTAAGAGGCATATAGCCAGAACAAAAATAACACCCTTCTCTAGGGCCTAAACATATCTGAACCAGACCCGAATCAAAGCGAACTAAATTACTGGAAATGATCCGTTTTACCAGGCCTAATTATATCCTTCCGCCTTGTATTAAAGTAAAAGGTGGGCAGGGGTTCGGTGAAACTTACATATGTTAGGAGGTTAAGAGACTCCTGAGCTAACTTGTGGTTCCGTCTGCCACTGACAATTTCCAGTAGCAATACTCCTAGACTGAATACATCTGATTTCTCAGAAAATTGCCCTTCCATTGCGTACTCTGGCGACATATAACCGCTGCACATCCGAATTAAGGAGCATAAATTTCATAACTTTAAAGCCTATAATCTGACAATCACATTAACGTAATGGTAAAAACTGGGGAAGCGATGAGATAGTTACTAGGTTCCAACGACTCGTGATGTGTTGGCTTGATCTTGTTTGCTACCAAAAATCCTTGCCAACCCAAAGTCAGAGATCTTTGGATTGAGCTCTTCATCTAACAAAATGTTGCTTGGCTTTAGATCTCGGTGTATAATCCTTAATCTAGAATCTCTATGAAGATAAAGTAGGCCTCGACATATTCCTTTGATGATGTTAAATCGCTTTTCCCAGTCCAACAGTTTACATTGTTGTGAATCTGCAAAAAAAAATGAGCTACACATTTGAACGACCAATAAATGACGATGGAGAAACATTGGAGTAATCAATGCGACCACATCTACAACTATTGATTACGAGATCAAGTCGTGAACGAAGATTTAATATTGTGAATCAAATTACTTAAGATGCTCTAAAGCCGCATTTACTTAATTACCAAAGAGAAGCGCATCCAAGCTTTTATTTGGCACGAGCTCATACACCAATAGTTTTTCTTGCCCTTCTACAGAGCAACCCAACAATCTTACAAGGTTTTTGTGCTGAAGTTTTGAAATCACCGTTACTTCGTTCATAAATTCTTGCTGCCCTTGTCCCGACACACTTGAAAGCCTTTTAACCGCAATATCTTGCCCATCTTCCCATTTTCCCTAAAAATTGATAAATATTTAGATGACAGACTGTAGAAGGCCTTACACCTTGGAAATTAGATTATACCTTATAGACAGGGCCGAAACCCCCTTGACCGAGCTTGTTGATTTCCGAAAAGTCGTCGGTTGCATCAACCAACTTTGTGAACTCAAACAATGGCAAATCCTGAAAATCAATACGACAACCTGCCGCGCCAAAAATGTTCTGCCGTCCAGTCTCTTTAGGTGGAGGCGGTGTAGCTTTCTTTCCTGCCAATGCACAGAACAGCAAGTTGTTTATGACAAATCTTACAGACTCCAAATACTGTCATTTGGAGTATAAGATGTTTTACCAGTTTTTTTAGACTTCAACTTCCACAGGTAGAACACCGCTATAGATGCAAGTAATGCACTAAAAATCACACTGACTGCTGTAATTATTTTCTTTTCGTCGCTTTCACCTGTGAAGCAGGGGAAAGAAATATAAAAAACATTTGTAAGTCTTTTACCCAAATCAGTACAAGAACAGCCGTAGAATTCAAAAGAGGGCAATTTTGATGATGACGGTTTTAACTTTACAACCAGTTAAGCTAGCCGCCATCTACATATACTGATCTTGTTAATAAAGTTACGTATGACGCTCACCTGGTAGTTCTGAATTTGCCAAACGAACGAAAAGATCAGCACCATCCTCAGAGTACTGTTGTAGGTCAATGAGGCTAACATTCCATAACATGCATCCAACACCCGTATAATATGAATAAGCTAAACATAAACAGTCTCCAAAGCAATTTCTTTGACAGTCATCCACACTTGCTAGAATCCAGTGAGCATAATCCGGTACTTTAATTTGCTTCATATGCAAAAACTTGTCTTGTTTGTTTTCCGGAACTTGGCATTGTAGCTTTGTTCTTCGAACACACCCATTGGTCCAATTTCCTTTCCCCCATTCATCATAATTTGACGGCATAAACCCTCTCAAACATTCACAAATGGGTTCTTTAGTAGGATTACAAACTGCAAATTTGCCGCATTTCCCATAAACATCGCACTCAGAGTACCTAGACTGCCAGTCAATTTCCCAAGAACTGTTATAGTCATTCCAAACCTTTCCTAACATAATCCCATCATAAGTCAGAATATACCTTTCCCAAAATGATTTATCTGCCAGTTCGAATGACAAGTCCACTGTGCCATCATGATCATCAACATTAAACCCGGAGGAAACCTCCGAATTAGAAGAAGGTGTTCCAATAAATCGATACCCATTCCACGGGCCCGTGCGCCAGTAGGGCTTATCACCATCAACAATGAAGAATTCAGTCAGATCCCGAGGAAGACTACCAATGCGAAAGCGACCACTTGATGGATCATTACTGCTCTTCCATGACTGAATGTTTGTTTTAGTATCATGCAAACTTTTATTAAAGGTCAGCTTTACTCCCGACAGAAATGAATCTGTGGGATTGTCAAAACTCTGCCAAATCCTGAAATTACTACTCTTTAGAGACAAAATAAGATTACCAGTGCCTAGGAGCTGAACTACTGAATCATTTGCCTTAGATGATGTATTTGATGACCAATAAATCTTATCCCCGGCGTCCATCACTTGAAGATTCCCGTCATCAGAGATTTTGAAGACCGCCGTTGAGTCTTTAACAGGATTGTCTCTGTTGGCTACCCAAACAACCTCCAAAGAATTCTCAGAATTCAATTTGTTTTTAAACCATATGCCAAGATACCGATTTGTCGAATTAGTTGGACTGAAGAACCCCAGCTGGAAAATAGCATTGCTAGAGACCAATGTTTCCGGGTCTTTTAAAAATTGAGACGATGTAAAAGAATCGGATACAGTTGAACCAAACTCAAACTCGAGCCATGAAATTAACATAAGTATGTAAATAGCAGCCTTGAGATGCATTGAGAACTTGGAAAATGAAAGTTTAATTTGAGCTCATGATCACATTAGCATTTAAGTATATACTTAGTCAAAAAATTATTAAATATATGCAACACTTGTAGTTAATTATTCCAAGTTAAAGACTAACTTGTTTACTTTCAAGAACATTGAAAAAATTAGTCAAAGCATAGTTTTATTTTTTAAGCATTGTGTTGTATTATGAGCATGTCACTTCTGCCTATAAAACATATATTATTATTAATCATTAATCTTATGTTGAACATGATTAATTATTCAATTGGTTAGAAGATCAATATTCAATTAAGGTATTTATTGAAGTGACTATAAATTTATTAACAAGGGAAAAAATAAGTGAAAGCAAATCATTTACATGGGTAAGTATTCTGTCAATTTCTAATGGTTAGAGTCTCAGACATTCACAAATGTATTTATTTATGTACACGCTATCGACCGTTAAGAGCAGTCACAGAGACATAGTTTACTGAACAATGTTCGAGGCTATCTGGGAGAATCTCATCCCTAAAACGGACTCTGTGTCGTGTAAAACCAGGTTGTTTTGGAATTGGAAGAGTTTCGACATCATCAACATCAAGCATGGATATCAACGCGGGAACATCAGGCCTATCCTCTGGAAATTCTTGGACACAAAGTAGTCCTACTTGTATGCACTTATAAAGCTGAACTTCAGAGCATTGGTTGACAATCGAAGGATCGATCAATGAGAGCATGTTGTTTTCGTTCCACATTTTCCATGCCTGAAAACATTTTAGTGACTGTGTAAAGCTATTGTTATCACATTAGTGTGTGGCGAACAGAATTCACCGAAACTTACATATGTTAGGAGGTTACAAGACTCCTGAGCTAACTTGTGGTTCCGTTTACCACTGACAATTTCCAGTAGCAATACTCCGAGACTGAATACATCTGATTTCTCGGAAAATTGGCCTTCCATTGCATATTCTGGAGACATATAACCACTGCACATGCGAGTTAAGACGCATAAGATTCATAACTTTAAAGTGTATAATCTGACAATCTTACATTATCATCAAGAGTAAACTGGTGAAGTGATGAGATAGTTACTAGGTTCCAACGACTCGTAATGTGCTGGCTTGATCTTGTTTGCTACCAAAGATCCTTGCCAACCCAAAGTCAGAAATCTTCGGATTCAGCTCTTCATCTAGTAAAATGTTGCTTGGCTTTAAATCTCGATGTATAATCCTTAATCTAGAATCTCTATGAAGATAAAGTAAGCCTCGAGATATTCCTTTGATGATATTAAATCGCTTTTGCCAGTCCAACAGTTTACATTGTTGTGGATCTGCAATTAAGAGTGGTAGCATTTAAATGACCATTAAATCATGTTGCAAAATATAGACCATAAACCGCATACAAAAACAGTCCTTGAACGGAGATGCTTTAAAATTGAGTTATAATGAACTTAATTACCAAAGAGAAGCGCGTCCAAGCTTTTATTTGGCATGAGCTCATACACCAAGAGTTTTTCATCTCTTTCGACACAGCATCCCAACAGTCTTACAAGGTTTTTGTGCTGAAGTTTTGAGATCACCATTACTTCATTCATGAACTCTTGCTGCCCTTGTCCCGACGCAGTTGAAAGTCTCTTAACTGCAATATCTTGCCCATCTTCCCATTTTCCCTAGAAATTGTCATAAATTATATATAACCATAAAGCAACAAGAACAACAGGTCAACAGCATTGGACTTAAACTATACCTTATACACCGGACCGAAACCCCCTTGGCCGAGCTTGTTGATTTCTGAAAAGTTGTCGGTTGCGTCGACCAACTTAGCGAATTCAAACAATTGCAAATCCTGAATCTCATTGCTATAACCTGCCGCGATAAAAATGCTTTGCCGTTCATTTTCTTTAGGACGTTTAGGTGGTAGTGCAGCTCCCTTTTCTGCCAATACAAAAAACAGTGAGCAAATTTGTCGTCTATAACACAACTTGCAGACGTTTCAAATTTACAAAGTTACCATTTCTGCGAACCATCCATTTCCAAAGGTAGAACAGTGATATAGATACAAATAATGCACTCAAAATCACTGCGACTGCTATAACTATTTTCCGTTTGCCACTTTCACCTACAAAGCAGGGGGAAAAAAGGGAACATCGGTAAGTCGTTTCCCAAATATAAGCAAGACACGCAACAAAGTCAAAATCGTAAGACAGTTTTGACAGTGATGGGTTACAAACCCGGGATAACAAGCTATGCTAGCTGTGACATGTTATGATGTTAAAAAAAATGTTGCTTAAAATGTTCACCTGGTAATTCTGAATTAGCCAAACGAAGGAAAAGATCAGCACCATCGTCAGAGAACTGTTGAAGGTCGATAAGGCTTCCACTCCATAACATGCATCCAACACCAGTATAATACGAGTAAGCTAAACATAAACAGTCTTTAAAGCAATACATCTGACAATCATCTGGATTTGCTAGAATCCAGTGAGCATAATCCGGTACTTTAATTTGCTTCATATGCAAAAACTTATCTTCTTTACTTCCTGGAACTTCGCATTGTAGCTTTGTTCTCCGAACACACCCATTACTCCAATTTCCCTTCCCCCATTCATCAATATTTTCCGGAGTAAACCCTTTCAAACATTCACAAATGGGTTCTTTCATAGGATTACAAACTGCAAATTTGCCACATGTGCCATAAACATCACACTCAGAGTATAATGACTGAAAGTAAATTTCCCAAGAACTATTATACTCATTCCAAATCTTGCCTAGTAGAAGCCCATCATAAGTTAGAACAAACCTTTCCAAAAATTCATTCTTTGTGCGGTCAAATGAGAGGTCAACTGTACCATCATGATCATCAATATTAAATCCAGACGAGACCTCAGAATCAGAGAAAGGTATTCCAAGAAATCGATACCCATTCCAAGGGCCTGTACGCCAATAAAGTTTATCGCCAGCAACAATGAAGAATTCAGTCACATTTCGTGGAAGACTAACGAGGCGAAAGCGACCACTTGATGGATCATTTTCGCTCATCCATGATTGAATGTTTGTTTTAGTATCATGCAAACTCTTATTAAAGGTCAGCTTTACTCCTGACACAAATGAATCTGTGGGATTGTCAAAACTCTGCCAAAGCCTTGAATTACTACCCTCTAAATGCAGAATAAGGTTACCGGTATCTAAGAGTTGAGCTACTGAATTATTTACCTTAGATGATACATTTGACGACCAATAAATATTATCCTGGGCATCCATCACTTGAAGATTCCCGTCATCCGATATTTTGAAGACAGCAGATGAGTCCTTTATTGGATTGTCTCTGTTGGCTACCCAAATAACCTCCAAAGAATTCTCAGAACTCAACTTGTTATTAAACCATATACCAAGATACCAATTCGACGGGTTAGTTGGACTAAAGAAACCCAGTTGGTAATTAGCATTGTTAGAGACCAATGTTTCCGGGATTTTTAGAAACTGAGGGGCTGTAAGAGAATCGGATACAGTCGAACCAAGCTCGAAATCAAACCATTTGATTAACAGAAAAATATAAATAGCAATCTTGAGATCCATTGAAAAATTGGGGTTGCAAGTTTGAGCCTGATGTCTAATGACACAAGGCATAAACTCAAAATCACAGTAGCATTAAAAGTCATATAAGATTATAAGCATTCAAAATTATACTCAGTCAATAATAATAAAATATACAACACTTGATGATAATTATTCCAAGTTGAAGGTTTCCTGGTTTACTTTGACAATATAAAAGAAATTAGTCAAAGACATTTTGTTTTTATAAAGCATAATTATGTAGTATTCTGACAGGAATTTCATAGTAGTATGTGATAGATGAACCATCTCAACCAAAACCTTAAGGTGATGGTTGAGGCCCATATATTATAGTTATATTCTATTAGTATGAACATGTCACTTTGACTTTAAAACATTATTATATCAATCATTGAATTGGTTAGGATCAATAATAGGTAAGGGACAGATTAAGTAGTGCCATCACATAAGTGGTACAAATTGTGAAATGGTAAGAGAACGTATGTGTTTCTTTGTAAGTATAAAGAGTTTATTCTAACAGATATATACTCCCTCCAATCCTCGATAAATTTTCTTATTTTTTTTTCCGTCAATTCGGTTAATCTTCCCTATTTCCTTTTTTTGCATGTGGGGTAGTGTGTTTTGTGTAGTGCAAATTCAATTGCAGGTTAAGTAGTCTATTTTGTGTGGTTAAAATTTATTTTCTTATTTCTGGTGTAAAAGGGAAAGGGGAAGGTTATTTAGAATTGGAGGAACATCGGAACCACGCTAGTACGCCTTCAACTCCTTTTTTTTTTTTTTCAATTTATTGTTTGTGTATCCCATTTTAGGGTGTTTCAGTAATTATTTTTGGCTAATTTTTTTACGCGTGAAAAATTTCTTTATTGTATCTTTATCTTCTCTTACCCAGTTCACGCTGGCACACAGTCGCACCATTCTAGAAATTCACTACCCACCGCGGGACCAAATCCGTACAAATTACTAGAAATTCACTCCTAAGTACGATCACCACAATTTCACCGCGAGTCTCGATGTCTCACCCAACCCAACCCGATACCACAAACTAGAGATTAATCACGCGCTTGAAATACTCGAGTACAATACATACGACCAGAACAAAATGATGAACAAATAGACACAATGAAAGATACATGGTTCAAACATAGTTCAAGGTACTAGTCAACAATCTCATGTCCTCGTTTTACGCAAGCGCAGCTATACACAACGGTACAACATAGTCTTTGGGTTCAAACAAGATTATAAACTACCAGTTTACATAAGGGTAGCTCATACTGTCAATGAACTGATATATAAGAAAATGTCTACCAGAAGCTAAAATCATAAAATCTGACCAATTTGAACATACAAATTCCGCTACAAGAACTGTTACCGGCCTGTAATATAGCTAAGTGAAATACAGTTAACTGACACATTCACATATTCATCTCGCAAAGCTTGATTTTGAGTAGCATACCTCCTTACCGTGAATCCAGGTTGCGTAGGGCATGGGAGATCTAAAACTTCATTCTCGATCATGGAAATAATTATTGAAATGTTTGGTCTGTCTTCGGGTAATTCTTGCACGCACAAGAGGGCTACTTGTATGCACCTCAGTATCTGATCAAGAAAACCCGGCTCCAAAACAGCAGGGTCAATTAGAGACTGTATATCGCCCTCGTTCCACAATTTCTATGCCTAACATATACATACTAATTTAGAACACTTGGCAATAACTGAAGCAAAATTTATAATTGTGTGTTGTAGGATATATTACTTACATGGCCTAAGAGGCTTAAACTCTCTTCCTCCTTAAAGCTACTGTTCCTTCTGCCACTTACAATCTCAAGTAGCAGCACCCCAAAGCTGAAAACGTCAGACTTTTCAGAAAAACGCCCTTCCATTGCGTACTCTGGAGACATATAGCCGCTAAAATCACAGACAAAACACAGCAGTTAGTAGCATTAAGTAGAATTCTTAACTGAATTTCGTGTACGACAAGAAAGAATATCGTTTTTATCAATAATGAAGCGAAAAACTCACAATTCAATAGCTTTGGATACGATGAATTAGAATAAACGGGCTGACTAATAAACTAGTACATTTTTTTTATATGGACATACTAGTAGCTGATCGATGCAATTTTCAAGGAATTTTATTATAACCGGTCATTTGGAAACGACTTCTTTAAAATTGCACACATCAAACACGTTTATAAGCCACGGCAGTGAGTAACAGCAGGGATACTTACTAGGTTCCGACAACCCTGTTGGTGTCAGCTTGATCCTCCTTGCCTTTAAAGATCTTTGCCATTCCAAAGTCGGATATCTTTGGATTGAGTTCATCATCCAACAATATATTGCTTGCTTTAAGGTCTCTATGTATGATTCTTAATCTAGAATCTCTATGAAGGTAAAGTAACCCTCGGCATATCCCTTGGATTATGTTAAATCGCGTTTTCCACCCTCGAAGCTCTTGATGAAGTCGATCTAGATATCACCAAATCAAAGAGTGCAGCAGACAGCAGTGTTAATTCACAGTATTAAAATGCATCCATTCTTTTTTAGCATACAAGATTAATGCTGGAAATAAGAGTTAAGATTTGTAAATACAAACCAAAGAGAAGCGCGTCCAAACTCTTATTTGGCATATATTCGTACACCAACAACTTTTCTTCGCCTTCAACGCAGCAGCCTAACAGCCGAACAAGATTCCGGTGCTGTAGTTTTGAGATCACCAAAACTTCAGTCATAAATTCTTTAAGGCCTTGACCAGATAGTTTGGAGAGCCTTTTTACTGCTACTTCCTCTCCATCTTCCAATGTACCCTTAAAAGAAAGGACACATCTTCAGTTTTGCCAATGTTAATAAATGCATATTAAAGTATGCCTTTGGCCACTAGACAGTCATTATTAAAGCTGACAAAATGGTCATCTGGTCGGGTTTGGATCGGATTAAATTGGATCGGTGTCACCAGGGTTAATCTTAGTTTTGATTTTGATTCGTTTCAGTTCGAATATATTTCAAGTCAGATAACAACCAAGATGCATATGTATAATATTTCAAAATATTATTGTTAGTAAATCAATTACCCACTTCATATTTTGAGAAGAAAATGATGAAAAATGCATCTCTTTTAATTCAGATCAAATTGATACAGCTCGGAAACGCTCGGTGTGACTAAAATTCCTTACTTTGGGTCTTCCGTCAGATAACAACCAAAATGTTTCAAAGTGATTTTTTTGGGCTCAAGTTTGTTTTGCGTAAGCTAGCCATTACCTTATACACGGTGCCGAAACCCCCTCTACCAAGCTTGTTGATTTCTGCAAAATTGTCTGTTGCATCTACCAACTTCGTGAAATCGAACAGTGGCAAATCCTGAAAATCATTGCTACCACCTGCTGCAGCACTTATCTTTTGCCATTGTGCTTCTTTAAGTGTTTCTGTAGCTCTCTTTTCTGCCAAATGAGTATGGAGAAGGAAAAGATGTGTCGATTTGGACAAGAAATCTTATACACTGACATTACAGGCAATTCTAATAGGGATTTAGGTTACAGAAAGTTACCTTTTCCATTACCGTGACCTATCATCCACTGCCACAGGTAGATCATTGAGGCAATAGATATAAATGCACACGAAATTACTGCGACTGATATAATTATCTTCCGTTTGCCACTTTCACCTACATAGCAGGGGGGGAATATAAACAGAATATTTGGTAAATCTTATCCTAATTTGTTTAAGAACAACTATAAACGGAGCCACATTATTCCCGCAAGTAGATTTGACAAACGGGTCATTTGAAAAACGTACATATTCATAATCTAATGTTTAACAATGTACATGATGAAATGATAAAGAAATACCAAATCCCTTCTACTCACCTGGAAGTTCTGAATGAGCCAAACGAACGTAAAGATTAGCACCATTAGCAGGGTATTGTTGTAGATCAATTAAATTTGCATCCCATAACATGCATCCAATGCCAGGATAATATGAATAAGCTAAACATGAACAATTTCCCAAGCAATTGCTCTGACAAACATCTGGAGTAGCTGAAATCCAGAGAGGATAATCGGGTACTTTGATCTCCTTCAATTGCAAAAACTTATCTTCTTTGTTTCTTGGGACGCGGCATTGCAGCTCCGTTCTTCGAACACACCCGTTACTCCAATTCCCTTTACTCCATTCACTGATATTTTCCGGGATAAACCCTTTTAAACATTCACAGATGGGATTTTTTTTAGGATTACATACTCCAAATTTGCCACACATGCCATAAACATCACACTCAGATTGTAAGGTCTGCCATCCAATATCCCACTTGGTGCTACTACTGGTATTCCAAATTTTTTGCGCAAAAACCCCCAAATAAGTGAGAGCAAAATATTTGAAAAGAGATTGATCTGTCCATTCGAAAGATACTTCTACCGAATCATTATGGTTGTCTAAATTAAATCCGGAGGCCGCCTCTGACGTTAAGTAAGTCACTCCAAGAAATTGATACCCATTCCAAGGGCCGGAACGCCAGTAGGGTTTATCACCATCCACAATGAAGAATTCAGGTAGAGCCCGAGGAAGACTAGTAAGGCGGAAACGGCCACTTGATGGATCAATACTGCTTTTCCATGATTGAAATTTCGTTCTAGTATCATACATACTTTTATAAAAGGTCAACTTTACTCCTGGCAAAGATGAATCTGTGGGGTAATCGAAACTCTGCCAAATGATAGAACACTACCCTTTGGAAGCAAAATAAGATTACCAGTATTTAGGAGCTGAGCCACTGAACCATTTGCCTTGTGTGACACATTTGACGACCAATAAATCTTATTTTGCTCATCAATTACTCGAAGATTCCCGTCATCCGAAAACTTGAGCATACAAGATGAGTCTTTTACAGGATTGTCTCTATTGGCAACCCATACAATCTCTAAAGAACCGTTGGAATTCTTTTTGTTATTGAACCATATGCCAAGATATCGATTTCTTGAATCAGGTGGACTAAAGAACCCAAGCTTGAAACCGCCATTGCTAGAGATTAACGCTTCAGGATCTTTTAAAAATTGAGGGCTCGTAATAGAATCTGATACAGTCGCAGCAAACTCAAAATATAAGCAACAGATTAGCATAAATGTGTAAACAGCAGCTTTGAGATGCATTAGAAAGTTGGGAATACCAGATTTAGACGCAAATTTCATAATGTTCAGTAACTTGAGCCATGAGCTCATGAACATAGTAGCATCTAAAGGTATACTCAGTCAAAAATGATGGAAGCATGCAACACTAGTAAATAAAAACTCCAAGTTTGGAAGCTTCCTCATTTACTTTGAAAACCATTGAATACATTATTAGTCAAAGCATTTTTGTGTTATTTAAGCATTTAGCTCTTTTCTCACAGGATTAGTTTAACAGTATGCTCTAAATCAATATTTGTATCATTGATCTTATATTGTACATAACCAAACATTCAAATGGGTTAAAAAAAGTGACATCAATCTTTAGTAATGAGAAAAATTATGGAAGAATAAAATGGAGGGATAACTTTCTTTCGGGAAAAAAACATTTTACAGTTTGATTTATGAAGGCTATTATTCTTATCGATTAAGATAATTAACTGGTTACATTGTAACTTCTAAGATAATATTGGTCGAAATAAACCGTTCTTATTTGTCTGACCATTAATATAAGGACAATATAAATGGAATGAAAGGAGTAATAAGTGTGAAGACTTTACTCAAGAATTCAAAACAAAGATTCAGGGTACAAGAAAAGAAAGATAATTTTGTAAGAAAATCAAAGTCTTCAGATATATACACTTATGGAATTATGCAATCCTTGCAAAATTGGTACAAGAGTGTGGCTAACAAAACCATAACCTTAATTTAAGAGCATGGGTAGTATATTTGAACATATAACTTATTCACATTTTTTTCTTCTGAAACATACTGTAGTATGTACTAAAATGTCTCCTGTAAGAACTATTAGCGGCCTATTATATAGCTAAGTGAAATACGGTTAACCGAGGCACTCTCATTTTCATCTTGCAAAGCTTGATTCCGAGGAGCATAGCTCCTCTGTGTGAATCCAGGTTGCTTAGGCCGTGGTAGATTTGGAACGTCACTATCAATCATGGAAATAACCATAGAAATGTTCGGTCTATCTTCAGGCAATTCTTGCACGCACAAGAGAGCTACTTGTATGCTCTTCAATATCTCATCAAGAAAACCCGACTCCAAAACAGCAGGATCAATTAAGGACTGTATATCACCCTCATTCCATAATTTCCAAGCCTTATATACAACATTTAAGTAATAGATCAGAAAAGTTTGCAAATTTTGAAGCAAGATTTAGAGTTTTGTGTTGTAGGATGTTACTTACATGGGCTATGAGGTTCAAACTCTCTTCCTCCTTAAAGCTACTGTTCCTTCTACCACTTACAATCTCCAGTAACAGGACCCCAAAGCTGAAAATGTCCGACTTCTCAGAAAAACGCCCTTCCATTGCATACTCTGGAGACATATAACCGCTGTAATCGGAAACAAAACATAGCACTTTGCAGCGTTAAGTTCAATTTGTAACTGAATTTTGTGTACTAGAAGCAAGACATTTGGAATATAATGATATGAAACAAAATAGTAACATTTTATCTAAGAACTGTAAAATCCAACCCTTTTAAATTTTAACCAACCATGGGCGGTAGCCTTTGAGACACTTGTAAAATGTTGTTGAACTTGTTTTGCAGCGAGTAAAAGCAAGGGACTTACTAGGTTCCAACAACTCTGTTGGTGTCAGCGTGATCCTCCTTGCCTTTAAAAATCTTTGCCATTCCAAAGTCGGATATCTTTGGATTGAGTTCATCATCCAACAATATGTTGCTTGCTTTAAGGTCTCTATGTATGATTCTTAATCTAGAATCTCTATGAAGGTAAAGTAACCCTCGGCATATCCCTTGGATTATGTTAAATCGCGTTTTCCACCCTCGAAGCTCTTGATGAAGTCGATCTAGATATTACCAAATCAAAGAGTGCAGCAGACAGTAGTGTTAATTCACAGTATTAAAATGCATCCATTATTTCTTAGCTTACAAGATTAATGCTGAGATAAGAGTTAAGATTCGTAAATACAAACCAAAGAGAAGTGCATCCAAACTCTTATTTGGCATATATTCGTACACTAACAACTTTTCTTCGCCTTCAACGCAGCAGCCTAACAGCCGAACTAGATTCCGGTGCTGAAGTTTTGAGATCACCAACACTTCAGTCATAAATTCTGTAAGGCCTTGGCCAGATAGTTTGGAGAGCCTTTTTACTGCTACTTCCTGTCCATCTTGCAATGTACCCTTAAAACAAACGACACCACGTCTTCAATTTTACCAAAGATAATATGCTATATTAAGCATGCTTTTCGCTACTAGACAGTCATTAATTAGACCCGACAAACAGGTCAGGTTGGGTTCAGTATAGTCAGTATCCGCTCAGGCGCAATTTGAACAAGGTCTTGGGTGTTCCTCAAAAAAATTACTAACTTCGGAGTTTTCAAACTCGGATACCAATTCATATATTTTAAATCGATTTTGTTATTTAACTTTGTTTTGCAGGGTCTAGCCATTACCTTATACACGATACCGAAACCCCCTCTACCAAGCTTGTTGATCTCTGTAAAATTGTCTGTTGCATTTTCCAACTTCGTGAACTCGAACAAAGGCAAATCCTGAAAATCATTGCTACTAATTGCGGCACCAATTATGTTTTGCCATTGTGCCAATTTAAGTGTTTCTTTAGATCTCTTTTCTGCCAAATGAAAAAAAGAGAAGAAAAAAGGTATGTAGATATAGATATGAAATCGTATGGATTGTAAATACAGGCGATTTGAATAGGCATTTAGGATACAGAATGTTACTTTTTCCGTTTCTGAGATAAATCCACGCGCACAGGTAAATTACTGAGGTTATAGATACAAATGCACTCAAAATTACTGTGATTGCTATAATTATCTTTCGTTTGCCACTTTCACCTACATAGCAGGGGGGAATATAAACAGAAGTTTTGTAAGCAAATGTTTAACAATGTACATATTCTGTAAGCAAATGTTTAACAATGTAAATGAAATGGCCAAAAATACCAAATCCCCACTAGTCTACTCACCTGGAAGTTCTGAATGAGCCAAACGAAGGTAAAAATTAGCACCGTCAGCGGGGTATTGTTGTAGATCAATCAGGTTTGCATCCCATAACATGCATCCAATTCCAGAATAATAAGAATAAGCCAGACATGAACACTTTTCCGTGCACTTTCTGTGACAATCATCTGGTGTAGCTAAAACCCAGAGAGCATAATCTGGCACTTTGATCTCTTTCATTAGCAAAAACTTGTCTTCCTTGGTTCCTGTAGCACGACATTGTAGCTCTATTCTACGAACACACCCGTTAGTCCAATTTCCTTTCCTCCATTCAGTAATATTTTCCGGGTTAAACCCTTCCACAAATGGGTTCTTTTTTAGGATTACATAATGCAAATTTGCCGCACTTCCAATAAACATCGCATTCAGATTGTAAAGACTGCCACCCATTTTCCCAGTTTTTGCTACTACTAACGTTCCAAAACTTTGTTGTCAAAATCCCGTCATAAGACAGAGTATACCATATAAAAAGAGATAAATATGTTGATTCATAGGATAACTCTACTGTGTTATTATGGTTATCTAAATTAATCCCGGAAGCCGCCTCTGAATTTATGTAAGGCACCCCAAGGTATAGATACCCATTCCAAGGGCCAGTACGCCAATAGGGTTTATCACCATCCATAATGAAGAATTCAGGTAGATCCCGAGGAAGACTAACAAGGCGAAATTGGCCACTTGATGGATCAGTACTGCTTTTCCATGATCGAAATTTTGTTCTAGTATCATACAAACTTTTGTTAAAGGTCAGTTTTACCCCAGGCAATAATGAATCTGTGGGGTGATCGAAACTCTGCCAAATGATAGAATCACTTCCCTTTGGAAGCAAAATAAGGTTACCTGTATTTAACAGCTGAGCTACTGAACTATTTGTCTTATGAGATGCATTTGATGACCAATAAATCCTCTTCTGCTCATCAATCACTTGAAGATCCCCCTCATCCGAAAAGCTGAGCATAGAAGATGAGCCCTCTACTGGATTATCCCTATTTGCGACCCATATGATCTCTAAAGAACTGTCAGAATTCTTTTTCTTGTTGAACCATATGCCAAGATATCGATTTCTCGAATTAGGTGGACTAAAAAACCCAAGCTTGAAATCAACATTGCTAGAGATTAATGTTTCCGGGTCTTTTAGAAATTGAGGCGTGGTAATAGAATCCGAAACTGCTGAAGCAAACTCTGAATTGAAACAAGAAATCAACACAAATGCACAAATTGTAGCTTTAAGATGCATTGCAAATTTGGGAATACCAGTTTTACAGCCTAATGTAATAATGAAATAATGTTTTACAACATGATCATAGTAGCAGCCAAATATATACTCAGACAAGAAATGATGTAAGTATACAATGCAACACTTGCAAATAATAGCTCCAAGTTTGAAAGCTTCCTCCTTTACATTGAAAGACAATTGAATATGATCTCAGTCAACTGTCAAACCAACCATGTTGGTGTTTTTTAAGCACTACTAAGCTTTTTTCTCAGAGGATTATGTTAACATTATGGTTATGTCATACTTGGCTTTAGTACTATTTAATTATTTATTATTATATTATAGATCTTAGGTAGGTTTGTTGCACATAATCAAACATTCAATAGGTAAGAGATCAATAAGGTATTGTTTTTGTACTCCTGCAGGATAACTCTTCATACATAAGAAGTGATATCAACCCGGTAGACGTTTCGATGCAAATATAGACCTTGTCGGAATATTTGCAAAGTTAACGTAAGAGAATTAAAGTTAAATGAAGACAATATACAGATAGAGAGCAAGGCCGTCTCGGAGATTTCAAGGGCCATGTAAGAAATATGAAAATGTTTGCCAATCAATACAATTGAATATGTAACATCATTTGAACTCAAATAGGCTCATCTTATACTACTTTCATACGATTCAAGTTCACATCAGAATAGTTTGACACACAAAGCAACACATTTGTGCAATTCTGCATCCAACAATTTAATCATACCATATAGGAATACATTAATAAATACGGAGTATATAAATTAGAAGTACATAGATTACCAGAAATTAATGTGTAATCCAAATGCCTGGCACTGAAAAATTGTGTGAATAATTAAATACTCCCACCCTCCCGGCCATTTGTTCATTGTTGCTTCGAGCACAAAGACCAATGAAAGAAGAGGGGGACACTTAGAGCATCTCCAATGGTTCTTTTGGAGGACTTGCTTGCAATATTTAAAAAATATCAAGCATGTAACTTACCATTGGAGGAAGAATTTGTATGTGTAGCTTGCAAGCATGGTAGCTTGTGCAAGCTACATGGCTAGGTTTATAAAAAAATTAAAGTAAATTTTTTCATTGGTTAAAAGCAATAGTGTGGGCCCATACAAGCTACAACATGTTGTAGTCTACCATTGGAGCAGTTTGTAGTCGAAAAGCAACGTAGCTATAAAAATCGATGTGGCAAATCAAGCGACAATGTAATGTAGTTGTCCATTGGAGATGCTCTTATAACTAGACCTGGCAAATGGGTCAAACGGGTCGGGTTTGGGTCGGGTCAGTTAGGGCCGGGTCATCTCGGGTTTGCTCAATCTTTTGGGTCGGGTCGGGTCACTTTTGGGTTTGGGTCAGTTTCGGGTTTGGGTCACTTCGGGTTTGAGTAATTTTGGGTCGGGACATTTTAGATTCATGTCAATTTATTTAGGCCATTTTTAAGTCAAAATGATCAAGTTAGTTTACGAGTTAAGCCCGCGTCGGGCCAAACTCGCACGAGCCGACTTGGACCAAGCCGAGCTTGAGCTGCAGTGGGCTGTCTCGTCTCATTATCACCCTTAATCACAATAAATTGGGTCATTTAGGATCATTTCAAATTGGGTCCTCTGTAGGTCGGTGGTTTAGGGTCGGGTTATTTTGGGCCGGGTCTCTTTCGGGTCAGTCAAGGTTCGGGTCGGGTCTGGGTCGGGTCGGGTCAATTCGGGTTTCGGGTCATCCTCGGGTCAGGTAATTCCGGATCGCTTTCGGGTCTTGGGCGGTAAGCCTTATCGGGTCGGGTTATTCGGGTCGGGTCAGTTTTGTCAGGTCTACTTATAACAGTGTTATTGGAGGATGGGACAGGTGGGACAGAGGGAGGTTGGCTAATAAAAACTTAAATCAAGCATTAATGATATCAATATACTCGTAAAATTGTCTTAAATTTCAACTTTAATTCTACTTCAAGAAATACATTAAATTTATATTTACAACCCTAAGAGTTGTATCTATCATCACCCTTTTATTCTGTGTTACTCAATATAATCTTTCCCCTTTTATATGAGTTTTTGGATTAAAGAAATGAATTTGTAACACACAAAAACTTAATTTCCCATACAATTGAACATGTACACCACAAAACACACAAGCCACGTCCAAACAAGAAAATTGGAAAAAAAAACTTAAATATCCCAAAAAAATATAATAGAGATACCTTAAATAGGAGGGAATATCGGTATTATGAACTTATGTTAAAGATAATCCTTCATTCATTTGTTCACTGTTTTTTTGTACCTCGCGAATAAGTCTCAATGAATAAGACGTCAAATTGTTGTAATTAGGGGTGATAATGAGACGAGACAGCTCGCGAGCAACTCGAGATCGGCTCGGTCAAAGCTCGGTCAAAGCTCGGCTTGTGTGAGCTCGGGCTCGGCTCGGCTCGAGAGCTTAACGAGTCAAGCCGAGCAAACACCGGTTCGGCTCGAAAAGCTCGCGAGCAGCTCGAATTTGTGTGATTAGAGAAGATTTTCCTCATATTTTATAAAAATATTTTATCATTATTATATATTTGTATCACATATATCAAATTTCTAACTTATTTGCCAAATTTTTTTACATATATCTTTCGAGTCTTGTTATTGAAAATATTGGAAGAAAAAAAAATAAAAATCAAAAATTATATATAGGCTCGATTATTTGAGCTCGAGTGACTCGAGCTCGCGTTAAAGCTCGCAAGCTTTTTTACGAGCACATTTTTTTCAAGCTCGGGTAAGCTCGAGATCGGCTCGAGCTCGAGTTTTGGTTCTTGAGCACAAGCCGAGCAAGGCCAAGCTCGGGCTCGGCTTGGCTCGTTAGCACCCCTAGTTGTAATGAGACAAATTACTGACTTTGTGCTCTACCCGTAAGAGACAAATTATGAACAACCTCCCTTTTTGTGGTTGTCTCCGACTGACTTTGTATTCTACGGTTCTACCCGTTAAGACTTTGAATCAGACTCGAGACCCAAATTATAACACTCTTTTAATTTAATTTAAATAGAATTGAGTGTTGATTTCGATAAAAAAACCCGTTGTTTGTGAGCTCATTCTTTTGTCTAACATGTAAGTTATGACTCTTATGAGTAGATTAGACAAAGCCAACTCGGGTCGAAGGACCCGACCCAAGCCAAATCTGCTCTTGAATTAAGGACTTGAATCTAACCCGATACCCAAATTACCCGTCGAATGTTTATTGTCGCAAATTCCCATTTTCCCCAAATTACTTGATAACAACCCACCCAAAATTGACTCGATCTGAATCCCCTCAATTGACATATTTGCCAGGTAAAACATGTTTGACAAACTAGATGAAAAAATTGCTGATTTTTGGTGAAATGACGTAAAAAGAAATGATAATTATATAATTTTATAGATAGATTGAAGGGGTAAAAAAGAAATATAATACAAGATCAAATACTTTATTTCTCAAATGCTACCATAGGTTCCATTTAATTTCAAATAGCTTATTTGGTTAAATAAGTTATTTGTCAAACACTTGTAAAACAAATAGATAACTAAAATTTTGGTCAATACTCAATAGGTTACGGGAACGCTTTGCCAAAAGAGAGCATGTTTGACCTAATTTGTTAAAAACGAGTTTTCTTCTTAATTTATTTTATTGAAAGCCAACTGTATTCTATTATCAAGAACATGTTTGACCTAATTTATTAAAAATAAGTTTCTACTTCTTTAGCATAATTTTTTCAAAGTAATTTTTAAAAACTAGAAGCACCAGGTGCTTCTATTTTGATGGTCAAAAGTACAAATTTTGAGCTTTTGAGAATTTACTTTTAAATTTTAATATAATGATTTGCTTGGCCAAAAAGTGATTTCAAATCCAAAAACACTTTAAAAAGTTGGGCCAAACACACACTAAATTGTCAAATTGTATAATTACTCCGAAGAAACGTACGCATAAACTCGCGAATATATCTAATATCTGATGCTATTATTTTGACGACTTGATACTTAGTTTATATTGATAATGTAATTATAATTCGGCAAGTCTACCTTGTGACGGACATATCCGTCACAAATTTGCGACGGGTCAAGTATTACCCATGTGGGTAGATAAGAGAAAACAGAATGTTACTCCCTAGACACTTAGTTTTTGTTTTATCTACCCACATGAATATTATTTGATCCGTCGCAAGATATATTTGTCACAGAGAATTTGTGTTAATTTGTATAGCCCGTGTTCTAGAACCTCATTGTTGATCAACTTTTTCATTCCAACATAGAATTAGATAGTCATTTCACATTTGTATCTACTTGCCCAATTATATTAAATAACCGTTTGAATATACGTACTGTACTTCATATTTAAAATGCAATTCATAAACTATACAACCAGTTGTAATATAACTGGCGGTATAGTATCCGAATTGTATAATAAAACTTTCGAGTTTTGTTGTAAGGATTATGAATTATACTGTAAAAATTATGAATTTATCCATTTAGCATTAAATAAACTAAACTTTAAACAAGTTCACCAAAAATACACATAAACTCGATTTGATAGAAATTGTACAATGCTACTATACCACCGGAGGTATAATACTATTTGTGTTTAAAATACGAGGATAGTAATAGGGCGCCACGGGTGGCATCGAATTTCGACTCCACAACAATCAAAGAAAAAAGAAAAAAGAAAAAAGAATGTCTCTTTAACTATATATTTCACTATTTCAACATTGCACAAAAATACTATTTGTGTTTAAATAAACATTGGTTTGGTCTTTCTGCTTTTTTTTATGAGAGGCAACCCTATTCAATGAAATTTGTTATGGCCACACGTCTTAATAAAAAAAAACAGAGGTTAAACATAAATTTAAACATTTAATGAGGATATGGTAAATCTTACACTCATAGAATAAACATAACAAACAGTTTACTATAATCAAGCGATCAACATGCTAGCGTCCGGTAAAAGCAGTCATAGAAGCACTGTTGTTAACCGAGCAATTGTCACTATCATTTAGGATTATTCCAGCACCGGAACAATCTTTGTTTCGTGTAAATCCGGGTTGTTTCGGTGTTGGGAGAGTCTTGACATCATCGACATCAAGCATGAAAATCAATGCGGAAACATCTGGCCTATCTTCGGGAAATTCTTGAACACACAATAGTCCGATTTGTATGCACTTACAAATCTGCCCCTCAAAGCTTTGGCTAAAAATTTCAGGACTGATTAAGGAGAGCATGTCGTTTTCGTTCCACAATTTCCATGCCTGAAAACATTTTGAAGACGGTCTAGTTAAGCTATAGTACATTTTAACAACATTTTAACAACATTTTAACAACGTTTTCATAAATAACTTTTATCTGATAATAATATACTTAGCGAAGTCCTAGATCCGAAATGAGCCAACTTGAGCTGACAATTATGGATATTCGTAAATGACAAAAGCTGAATTTACTCTAAAAATTCCTTGTTTCTTATAGTAAAACTTAAAAGCAAACGATACGCAAGGATCGAGGCACCAAACTTACATATGTTAGGAGGTTCGAAGACTCATGATCCGTAAACTTGTGATTCTTTCTACCACTTGCAATTTCCAGCAGCAAAACTCCGAGGCTATATACATCAGATTTCTCAGAAAACGTGCCTTCCATTGCATATTCAGGAGACATATAGCCGCTACACACACAATGACACAAGTTAAGTCACATAAGATTAAATACTTTAGGGGTATGGTCTAACAATTGATATATTAGGGGTGTGCTATGGTCTAACAATGGATATATTATCACAACGGTGAAATGGTGAAATAGTTACTAGGTTCCGACGACTCGTAGGGTGTTGGCTTCATCTTGTTTGTTACCAAAGATCCTTGCCGTCCCAAAATCTGAAATTTTTGGATTGAGCTCCGCATCTAATAGAATGTTGCTTGGCTTTAAATCTCGGTGTATAATCCTCAATCTAGAATCTCTATGGAGATAAAGAAGGCCTCGACATATTCCTTTGATGATGCTAAATCGCTTTGGCCAATCCAATAGTTTTTGTTGCTCCGAATCTGAGTAGAAAAGTTTACACACCTGATTTAGCCTTGAATGATCTCAAGGCACATACTAGACATTGGACATTTCATTAACATTTTCTCAAAATCTCGAGTTACAGCAGAATATCTTACTAACCGAAAAGAAGCGCGTCCAAACTTTTATTTGGCAAGAGTTCATATACAAGCAGTTTTTCTTCTCCTTGTACACAACATCCCAGTAGTCTTACAAGGTTCTTGTGCTGAAGTTTTGAAATCACCATCACTTCATTCATAAACTCCTCTATACCTTGTCCCGACATCTTTGAAAGCCTCTTAACTGCAATCTCTTGTCCATCTTCCCATTTTCCCTATATATTAGTGTCACAAATTTAGCTTCGTCATGTTATTACAATGACGATACCAACATTACTCTTACTCGAGCATCTTAAAAAGTAGGTGTCGACGATAATAACAAGTTCTTTAAAGCAAAGTCGTCTTTTTTTTTTTCATTTTTTTGCGAGATTCCTTAGAAAACAAGTTCGTACCCTCAATCATACCTTATAAACAGGGCCGAAACCACCTTGTCCAAGCTTGTTGATTTCCGAAAAGTTCTCTGTTGCTTCGACTAACTTTGTGAAATCAAACAATTGCAAATCTTGAAAATCATTGCTAGTACCTGTCCCACCAAGAATGTTTTGCCAATATGCCTCTTTAGATGTTGCTGTATCTCTCTTTCCTGCCAAATCAAGAAACAGTGAGTAGATATGGAGTCCGCTAAATATATATATTTAGATACTCTTGTATAAGTCCGCTAAATTAGATCGAGGGCTTAGCGCCTAGTGGGTCGAACCTTACATGATCCGCTCTAGGCGTAACACATATTATAGACTAAGCAACTACACTGTCTATGAATTAAGAATGAACAATGTTACCATGTCTGAAACGCATCCACTTCCATAGGTAGAACATTGAGATAATAGATACCAATGCACATAAAATCACTACGACTGCTATAATTATTTTCCGTTTGCTACTTTCATCTGCACATTGAGGAGAAAGTTAAGAGAACAATGTGAAAAGTTTAACACAAATTAGTACGCTGTACATTGGTGACAGTAACAAATCAAATCTAAAGAGTGTGTATTTTGGTCTTGTTAATAATTTTTGTATAAGAGAGGCCGCATTTAGATCTGCCAAATTGGTCATTTGCTCGCTTGTTCGTCAAATCACATTAGGCTGGGTCATTTCGAATTATTGACGCGCTTTAGGGCAACCAGCTCTGGTACAGTCATTTTAGGTTTACGTATTTTTTAGAGTGACACTATCGGTCATTTCAGATATGTGCCGAGACATTTCTGTTGTTAGGGTCAGTATTTTTTGTGTTGGCTCATGGTAATCTAATTAAAACTTTTTACAATGCATATGAAATTCCCATAAATTTGCTGACCTGGTAGTTCAGAATGAGCCAAACGAATGAAAACATCAGCAGCATCAGCAGCAGTGAACCCGCCATTAATAATGAACTGTTGTAGATCAATCAAGTCTGTAGTCCATAACATGCATCCAAGGCCAGAATAATATGAATAAGCTTGACATGAACAATTTTCCATACAATTTCTCTCGCAATTATCTTGATTAGCGGCAAGATTCCATTTAGCATAATCTGGCACTTTAACGTCATTCATCTGCAAAAACTTGTCGTCTTTGCTTCCTTCAACTCGGCAATGCAAATCTGTTCTCCGAACACAACCGTTGGACCAATTTCCTTTCCTCCATTCATCTATATTTTCTGGGTTGAAACCTTTTAAACATTCACAAATGGGTTCTTTCAAAGGATTACAAATCGCAAATTTGCCGCATTTCCCATATACGTCACACTCTGTTTCGATAGACTCCCAGCCAATGTCCCAGTCATTTATACTTGGCTCCCAATATTTATGTGCGAAAACACCATCATATCTTAGAACAGCCCATACAAAATATTTTTGATTAGCCAATTCATAAGAGATATCCACCGAATTCTCATGGTTACCTACATCAATTCCAGTACCAGCCTCTGAATTAAAGTGAGGCAGCCCAAGAAACAAATACCCGTTCCAGGGCCCCGAACGCCAGTAGACTTTATCACCGTCTACAATGAAGAGTTCAGCGTGATCCCGAGGAAGACTTACAAGGCGAAATCGACCACTCGAAGGATCAGTACTACTTTTCCATGACTGAATTTTTGTTTTTGTGTCATACAAACTTTTATTTAAGGACAACTTTATCCCTGGCCATAATGAATCTGTAGGATGATCAAAGCTCTGCCAAATGTTAGAGTTACTACCATTTGGAAGCAAAACAAGGTTACCTGTATCAAGAAGCTGAAGTACTGAACTATTTGCATTATACAATACATTTGATGACCAATAACTCTTATTTTGCTCATCAATTACTTGAACATTCCCGTCATCCGTAAATTTGAGCATAGGAGACGAGTCTTTTACCGGAGTATCTCTGTTGGCTACCCATATAATCTGCCGAGGACTTGTCGAATTACGTACATTATTGAACCATATGCCAAGATATCGATTTGTCGAATTAATTGGACTAAAGAACCCAAGCATGAATAATGTTCTGTTAGAGATTAATGTTTGTGGGTCTTTTAGAATTTGAGAGGTGGTAATCGAATCGGCTGCAGATATGAAATTGAACCAAGATGTTAACAAAAATGTGTAAATAACAGCTTTGAGATACATTGGAAAACCGGGAATTCGGGTTCGAGCCTAATGCTGTTGTACTGTTTAATGTTTAATGTCATGAGCCTTCATCTTTGTATGACCATAGTATTATCCAAAGGACTAAATCTATACTTAGTCAAATAATAAAATGAGATATTGGAATCTTATGTTAAAAAAGTATAAGTTTGGAAACCCTCTCCTGCACGTTGAAGGACATTAATGCATCTTGTAGGTGATTTTTTGTTTTTGTAAGGGTCATATACTCATATTTCTTTTCTCACAAATTTTATTGAAAAAAATGAATTATATTAAACTGATGGTGGACATCGGTATAGTACTTGCTCGGAACAAGTCTGAATTCTGATGGTGGACATCAATATAGTACTTGCTCGGAACAAGTCTGAATTTTGATGGTGGACATTGTTGAAGTATGAGACTTTTAGTATGCACTAGAATGTTCTAGAAGTGTCCGGAATATTCTAGAGGTGTCCGGATTATTCTAGAATAGTGTAGAGTTATCTAGATTATACTAGAATACTCTAGAAGTGTCATGCATGTTCTAGGTATCTCTAGAGAAGTCTAGAACCTTGTAGAGATATCTTGTAAGTATAGAATAACTCTAGAAACTTACAAGACTAGGTCACTCTAGAATGTTCTATTCTAGAGAATTCTAGGAATGTAGAAGAAGGAGGAGGAACACTATAAATAGAGGTCCTCCCTCTCATTTCCATGTATCCATTTGGTATCATCCAAGTGTAACCTAAATCACAAACAAATCAATAAAACAAACAAATTCCTTCAACTAATCTTAAACTAACAACTAACTTATCTCTACTCTACATCTCCCTTTACTCCCCCATACACCAACAAGTGGTATCAAGAGCTCTAAAGATCTTAAGGGCAACAAAATAAAACTATGGCTTCCACATCAAACACTTTATCTCCTACTCTTCCAATTTTTGGAGGAGACAATTACGACTATTGGTGCATTAAAAAGGAGCTTTTCTTTAAAGCAAATGCACTATGGGAAGTGGTGGAAAATGGTCCCCAAAAACAACAAGAAGGTGATCAAACCACCGAAGCATCCTTAAATGAAATAAATGAAGATGAATTAAAAGACCCTAAAGCCTTGTTCTTCATCTTTAATGCCGTTTCGGATACCGTTTTTCCACTAATAATGCGGGCATCTACCGCAAAAGAAGCATGGGATTTACTTCAATTATTCCATGGTGGTGAAAGAATAAGAGCTATACGTCAAAAAAAACTTAAGAAAGGGTTTCGAAAATTTGAAGATGGGGGAGAATGAAGACATAAAAGCCTATACTTCAAGAGTAATGGAGATAGTTAATCAAATGAAGATATACGGAGAAGATATTTCAGAAACGAGAATTGTGCAAAAAATTCTCGCAAGTTTGACAAAACAGTTCGACATGATTGTCACTGTTATTGGAGAATCAAGAGATCTATCAAAGCTCACTGTGACAGAGCTAGTTGGATCCTTACACGCCCATGATCAGAAATTGAAGATTCAAGAATCCTCCTCCGACGATGCAATTCGGAAGTTGGAAGATAAGAAGGTAAAACAAAAGAAGACCTTAGTCCCTGAGCATCTCCAAGGTGATGTTGACACGATCAACAATGATCTTCTTACACCTCCATTAACTTCTAATGTGCATTCTTCAACCTCTGATGACAATTCAGAGAATGCTACGGGAGCGCGAGGTAACAAAAATCTCTCTGCAAAATGTCCTGTTAATAATCTGAATGAAGAGGAATGCAAGAGATGCTGCCCTGTCATAGAGGAGCCTAGAAAAAATGATGAGGCTTCCAGACATAAGGAGTGGCAAGATACTATGAAGATGGAAATAAACATGATAAATAAAAACAACACTTGGGAGTTGGTTGACAAGCCAAAAGATCAGAATGGGATATGTGTAAAATGGTTCTATAAAACCAAGTTGAATCCCGGTAGTTCTTTCAACCGGTATAAGCCAAGATCGGCGGTCAAAAGATACTCGCAACAAGCTGAAGCTGATTATTGCGTTAAATTTGCTTCGATTGCACGACATGATACTAATTTGTGGAGGAGATTTACGCCGAGCAACTATCATATTTTACTATACAAAAGAAGAAAGAAAAGAAAGAGGAATCCTCAAGTTCCTCAAGTCCAAGATTGGCGTTACACCAAAAGTCTCAAGGAGGAGTGTTGAAGTATGAGACTTTTAGTATGCACTAGAATGTTCTAGAAGTGTCCGGAATATTGTAGAGGTGTCCAGATTATTCTAGAATAGTGTAGAGTTATCTAGATTATACTAGAATACTCTAGAAGTGTCATGCATGTTCTAGGTATCTCTAGAGAAGTCTAGAACCTTGTAGAGATATCTTGTAAGTATAGAATAACTCTAGAAACTTACAAGACTAGGTCACTCTAGAATGTTCTATTCTAGAGAATTCTAGGAATGTAGAAGAAGGAGGAGGAACACTATAAATAGAGGTCCTCCCTCTCATTTCCATGTATCCATTTGGTATCATCCAAGTGTAACCAAAATCACAAACAAATCAATAAAACAAACAAATTCCTTCAACTAATCTTCAACTAAATCAACTAATTAATCTCCCTTTACTCCCCCATACACCAACAGACATCAATATAGTACTTGCTCGATCGGAATAAGTCTGAATTCTCCGATAAACTATAAGAAGTGGTTACCGATTCTGCTGTAGTCGTACTTGGTATATGTATCAGACATGGGAGTACATCCATATGTAGCACTCTCTCTTTGTCCTTGTGAAAAGTTTACGTTTACTTTATTTTTTAAGGGGAAATAAAGTAAATGTAAACTATTGACTGAGACAGATGAAGTACGTTTACTTTATTCTTACACATAAAATGTACTTTGTACATTACAAACGGTTAATGTAATCAACATGCTTGCGGACTTAGACCTGGCAAATGGGTTATTCGGGCCGGGTTCGAGTTGAATCACTTTCGAGTCAACAACTTATCATATCATTTTTGGGTCGGGACACTTCGGATCGGGTCATGATTTTGCCTTAATTAAGTCATTTCGGGTCATTTTGGGTCAGTCAGTTCATTTCGAGTCAGTTTTATGTCGAGTCTCTTCGGATCTATCGGGTCATGTTCGGTCTCAGGCCTGGTCATTTGGAGCAGGTCAGATTTGTCAGGTCTACTTGTTGTCGGTAATAATAGCCAAATTAGCCATAGATATACTGTTAACTGAGCAAAGCTCAAGAGATTTTTGAAGTACACATCTGGAATGTACATGGCAAACTGTTAATATAATCGATAAGCTAGCCACCAGCAATAGTAGCTATAGAAACACTGTTAGCTGTGTTAAAGTATAGTTATTGTTCAGTGCACATTCATTGTATCCCGTCTATATTTATTGTATCCCGTCTCTTTGTATCCCGTCTCATGGGATTCCCTCACTTAATTAACTAGGATAGTTAATTGTACATTCTATATATACTTAATGTAATTATACAATAATCAATCAAGGAATTACCATTTCATATGGTATCAGACAAACGATCCACAAAAAAAAAATCCTCCATCTCCCTCCTTCGGTTGAAGCCATCTACCCATCAATGGCCACCATTCCCAACCCAAATGAACCCACTAAACCCCTCCTACACCTCAATGCCTCCACCGTGGAAAAACTAACCCCTTCCACCTACCCCCAGTGGCGGCTACAACTCGAATCCCTCCTCGCCGGATACTCCCTCTCGTCCTTCATTGACGGGACTCCTCCTCCACCGGAAACCGTCACAACCACGGACAAAACTCAATCCCCCAACCCCGCCTTTGGCACTTGGTTTCAGCAGGATCGATTACTTTTCGGAACGCTAGCAGGTACTCTTGACAAAACCGTGGCCCCCCTCATTACCGGCACCAAAACCACCCGTGAGGCGTGGATGGTCCTACGCTCCACCTTCGCCCTACCCTCCCGTGGTCACATTAAACAACTCCGTTACCGTCTCAAATCTGTGACTCTCGGCTCCTCCACCATCTCCGAATACATGACCAAAATCAAAACCATCACCGACGAACTCGCCTCCCTCGGATCTACTCTTCCAATTGAGGACATCACTGACCACGTTCTCGATGGTCTTGACTCCCGTTACCGCTCCGTCACCGACGCCGTACAGGCCCGGGACACCTCCATCTCCTTCCCCGAATTACATGAAAAACTGATTAATCGTGAACTTGCTATTCAAATTGAAACTGCTTCCCTCAACAATCCGGGCCCTGCCGTGACTTTAGCCACCTCGTCCCGTCCTTACCAGCCAAAATCAACCACCAACAACAACTCCCACACTCCGACCACTCCTCCGCCGTCCCAAAACCCCTTCCGCGGCCGCTGTCAGTGGTGCAACGAGCGCGGCCACGTCCTCTATTACTGCCCCACCTTCAAAAACCTCCACCCCACCATCAGCGTCCCTCGTCGGACCCCCTACACCGCCACCCAAACCAAACCTCAGGCCAACCCCACTGAACTCGCCTCAGCCGTCCCTACCTCCCCCTGGCTCCTTGACAGCGGGGCCTCCCACCATGTGACATCCGATCTACACAACCTTGCCCTTCACTCTCCCTACGATGGCACGGACGAGATCGTCATTGGAGACGGCTCCGGCCTCCCTATCTCCCACTCGGGTTCCACCTCTCTTCACTCTACCTCTCGTGTTTTCTCTCTGTCTCATGTTCTTTGTGTTCCGTCAATGCACAAAAACATAATTTCTGTTTCTAAATTTTGTGTTGAAAATAATGTTACAATATCCTTCTTACCCACTTGTTTTATTGTACAGGATATTCCAACTAAAGCCACTATTCTTACGGGGCCCACACGTGACGGTGTCTACTATTGGCCGACTGACTCGTCTCCGCAAGCCTTAGCTATAGCGCTCAAAGGGGGTGATTTTCATCATCGCTTTGGTCACCCTCACCCTTCAGTTTTACAAAAAATAATGTCGTCTTTATCATTGCCTAATAAAATTAATGATAATTGTCACTCGTGTTCTATTTATAAAAGTCACAAACTCCCTTTTTCCATATCGTCATTAAAAAGTAACTCACCCCTAGAAATAATTTTTAGTGATGTTTGGACCTCTCCCACTTACTCTTTTGACAACTATAAATACTATATTATCTTTGTCGATCACTACACTAAATATATATGGCTCTTTCCTATCCGACATAAATCCGACTCGTTACAAATTTTTACTCACTTTAAAGCTTTAGTCGAAAAAAAATTTTCAAAAAAAATTATTACCCTCTACTCCGATAATGGTGGTGAATACCAAAAACTTGCCCCATTCCTCGCCGCACATGGCATCTCACACCTCACATCCCCTCCCCACACCCCCGAGCACAATGGCTATGCGGAACGACGTCATCGACATGTAGTGGAAACTGGTCTCGCCCTCCTTGATCACGCCTCTCTTCCTCTCAAATATTGGAGTCTTGCCTTCCAAACTGCATCTTATCTCATAAACCGCATGCCCACATTCACCCTCGATCATTCTACCCCATACACTAAACTCTTTCACAGTCTTCCCACCTATCACAACCTTCACAATTTTGGTTGCCTCTGCTACCCTTGGCTCAAACCCTACACCACCCACAAACTTGACCCACGATCTCTTGCGTGCGTGTTTGTCGGATACTCCCCGACTCAACATGCCTATCTATGCCTTGACCCTTCCTCCAACCGCATATACTCCTCCCGGCATGTCAAGTTTGTTGATACTCAGTATCCCTTCTGTAAAAACTCACAACATTCCGAGCCCTTACCCACTCCATCCCAATGGTGTCTTCCCTCCATACCCACCACCACTCCTTCACCTTCCCACATCATTTCCGAACCTTGCCCTCCTCCACCTCCTACCTCACCTCCCATAACTACACCGACGCCCACCACCATCACCCCTCCCGCCTCCCCTCCATCTACTCCCACCCCCACCGCTTCCGCAACCCCACCACTTCTACACTCTATCAGTCCCGCACCACCTCCTCCACCTCCCCCTCCACCTCCTCATGCTACACGTTCCACCAACAATATCTTCAAACCACGCACCTTGATGAACCTAGTAGCCCAACTCTCCACTCCCGAACCACGTACCATCCGCCAAGCCCTTACTGACCCTACATGGCGCGCCGCCATGGACCAACAATATTCCGCCCTCTTAGCCAACAAAACATGGACCTTAGTTCCCCCTCACCCCTCCCAAAACATCGTGGGTTGTAAATGGATTTTCCGAACCAAATACAAGTCCGATGGCACCCTGGATAAACACAAAGCCCGTCTCGTTGCCAAAGGGTTTCACCAGCGTCCCTCTATTGACTACAACGAAACCTTTAGCCCTGTCATAAAACCTGCTACGATCCGTCTTGTTCTCACTCTTGCGGTCACCAAGTGCTGGCCCCTCCGCCAACTCGACATCAATGATGCCTTCCTTCAAGGCACCCTCACCGACACTGTTTATATGTCTCAACCCCCGGGTTTTGTTGACCCACAGCGTCCTGACCACGTGTGTCACCTACATAAGGCCCTCTATGGTCTCAAACAAGCCCCTCGTGCTTGGTACACTGCCTTACGGACCTATCTCCTTAGTGTCGGCTTCACCAACTCGGTCTCCGATACTTCTCTTTTTTACTCACACTCACCCGTAACCCTGTTTGTTCTTGTCTATGTTGATGATATTATTGTCACAGGTTCCTGCCCTCAAGCTGTCTCTCGGTTCATTCACCTTCTCTCCACCAGGTTCTCACTTAAAGACCTTGGCACCCTCTCCTATTTTTTGGGGGTCGAGGTCCACCAGGATTCCCGGGGACTCTTCTTGACCCAGCGCAAATACACTATGGAGCTCCTTGAACGAGCT
This sequence comes from Heliosperma pusillum, assembly GCA_022085475.1. NCBI lineage: Eukaryota > Viridiplantae > Streptophyta > Magnoliopsida > Caryophyllales > Caryophyllaceae > Heliosperma > Heliosperma pusillum. The sequence goes on along the minus strand of JAIUZE010045405.1, from coordinate 395,023 downwards.
GCCATGCATGATGCCAACCCGGCCTCGACCCCTATGGACTCTTCTGCAAGACTGACTCTCCTTGATGGTACTCCGCACTCTAATCCTACTGAGTTTCGTGCTATCCTTGGCTCCCTTCAGTATCTCTCCCTCACCCGTCCAGATATAGCATTCGTCGTCAACAAGCTTTCTCAATTCATGCATCAACCTACCACTACCCACTGGGCTGCTCTTAAGCATCTCCTCCGCTACCTTGTCGGCACTGTCTCCCACGGTATTGCTCTACATCGTGACTCCCCTCCGTCCCTTCATGCCTTCTCTGACTCCGACTGGGGGGGCGATCGTACCGACCTTACCTCTACTGGTGCTTACCTTGTGTATCTTGGTCGTAACCTTATCTCCTGGAGCTCCAAGAAACAAAAGTCTGTGGCCCGTTCCTCCACCGAAGCTGAGTACCGTTCCATCGCCAATGCTGCAGCTGAATTAGCCTGGCTCACTCACTTGCTCACTGAACTGCATATCTCTCTTCCTGACCCTCCCCAGGTCTACTGTGATAACATTGGTGCCACCAAGCTTAGCTCCAACCCCGTCTTCCACTCTCGCATGAAACATATTGCCTTGGACTATCATTTTATTCGTGAAAGGGTTCAAGCTGGCAAACTGCGTGTCGTTCCGGTTGCTCAAGACGACCAGCTCGCTGATCTCCTTACTAAGGCTCTGCCTCGGCCTCGCTTTCAGATGCTCCTTCGCAAGATTGGCCTCTTATCCTCGCCGTCCATCTTGAGGGGGGATGTTAAAGTATAGTTATTGTTCAGTGCACATTCATTGTATCCCGTCTATATTTATTGTATCCCGTCTCTTTGTATCCCGTCTCATGGGATTCCCTCACTTAATTAACTAGGATAGTTAATTGTACATTCTATATATACTTAATGTAATTATACAATAATCAATCAAGGAATTACCATTTCATAAGCTGAACATACTTCAACATAATTTAATATTAACATCTTAGGGGGAAAGAAATCATTTATATAGGTAAATCTTACACACATAGAATGTACATGACAAACTGTTAGTATGATCAAGTAATCAACATTCTAGCGGCCGCTAATTGCAGTCACAGAAACACTGTTAACAGAGCAATTGTCAAGAGCATTTTGGAGAATTCCAGCACCGGAACAATCTTTGTTTCGTGTAAATCCGGGTTGTTTCGGTGTTGGGAGAGTTTTGACATCATCGACATCAAGCATGAAAATCAATGCGGAAACATCTGGCCTATCTTCGGGAAATTCTTGAACACACAATAGTCCGATTTGGAGCAGGTCAGATTTGTCAGGTCTACTTGTTGTCGGTAATAATAGCCAAATTAGCCATAGATATACTGTTAACTGAGCAAAGCTCAAGAGATTTTTGAAGTACACATCTGGAATGTACATGGCAAACTGTTAATATAATCGATAAGCTAGCCACCAGCAATAGTAGCTATAGAAACACTGTTAGCTGAACATACTTCAACATAATTTAATATTAACATCTTAGGGGGAAAGAAATCATTTATATAGGTAAATCTTACACACATAGAATGTACATGACAAACTGTTAGTATGATCAAGTAATCAACATTCTAGCGGCCGCTAATTGCAGTCACAGAAACACTGTTAACAGAGCAATTGTCAAGAGCATTTTGGAGAATTCCAGCACTAGAACAATCTTTGTTTCGTGTAAACCCGGGTTTCTTCGGAATTGGTAGAGTTTTAACATCATCAACATCAAGCATATAAATCAATGCGGAAACATCCGGCCTATCTTCAGGGAATTCTTGAACACACAATAGTCCAACTTGTATGCACTTAAAGATCTGCCCCTCAAAGCTTTGGTTAACACTTTCAGGATTGATCAAGGCGAGCATGTCGTTTTCGTGCCACAATTTCCATGCCTGAAAACATTTTAAAGACTTGGCTAAGCTAATACCATTCTAACAACTTGTGGGCTAAACTAATGACCATAAAAGTTATGGCAAGATAAGGTAATAGGACCGACAAAATTCCTTTTTTTTCTTACTTGTACTAAAAAAGGAAAAGCAAACAATGCACAAGGATTGAATCACAAACTTACATATGTTAGGAGGTTCGAAGACTCGTGATCCATAAACTTGTAATTCCTTCTACCACTTACAATTTCCAATAGCAAAACTCCGAGGCTATATACATCAGATTTCTCAGAAAACGTGCCTTCCATTGCATATTCAAGAGACATGTAGCCACTGCATACACAAATTAACTTACATAAGATTTAAAACTTTAGCGGTATGGTCTAACAATGGATATATTTATAAAAGGGTGAAATGGTGAAATAGTTACTAGGTTCCGACAACTCGTAGGGTGTTGGCTTCATCTTGTTTGGTACCAAAGATCCTTGCCATCCCAAAATCTGAAATTTTTGGATTGAGCTCCGCGTCTAATAGAATGTTGCTTGGCTTTAAATCTCGGTGTATAATCCTCAATCTAGAATCCCTATGGAGATAAAGAAGTCCTCGACATATTCCTTTGATGATGCTAAATCGCTTTGGCCAGTCCAATAGTTTTTGTTGCTCTGAATCTACTTATAAGAGTTTTACACATGAATACATAGCAAAAGATACACTCTTCTATTAATGAATGAACAATAGAGTTTATCATCAAAATGCTCTCGAACTAGAATATCTTACTGACCGAAAAGAAGAGCGTCGAGACTTTTATTTGGCAAGAGTTCATATACGAGTAGTTTTTCTTCTCCTTCTACACAACATCCCAGTAGTCTAACAAGGTTCTTGTGCTGAAGTTTTGAAATCACCATTACTTCATTCATAAACTCCTCTATACCTTGTCCAGACATTTTTGAAAGCCTCTTAACTGCAATCTCTTGTCCATCTTCCCATTTTCCCTAGAGTTAAATGACATACATTTAGCTTAATGTTATTACAATGACGATACCAACGTTACCCTTACTCGAGTCTCTTAAATGAATTTGTCTGTGGCAAAGTAAAAGATTCTATTTATTTCATCATGATAATTAGTTGAAAAAAAATACAAACTAGGCCCGTTCCTAAGAATCAAGAATAACAAGTAGGTGACGACGACAATAACACGTTCTTTAAAAGCAAATTTGTCTTTTTTTCCTTTTCCGCGAGATTCCTTAGAAAACAACTTCGTACCCTCAATCATACCTTATAAACAGGGCCGAAACCTCCTTGTCCAAGCTTGTTGATTTCGGAAAAGTTGTTTGTTGCGTCAACCAACTTTGTGAAATCAAACAGTCGCAAATCTTGAAAATCATTGCTAGTAGTACCTGTCCCACCTAGAAAGTTTTGCCAATAATCCTCTTTAGATGTTGCTGTAGCTCTCTTTCCTGCCAAATCAAGAAACAATGAGTAACTATCGAGTGCTAGAGGTAATTAATTGAGGGATTGATTGATCTGTCCTCCAAATATATTTTTAGATTCGCTTGTATAAGTCCGCTAAATTAGAGGGCCTAGCGCCTAGTGGGTCGATCCTTACATTATCCGCTGTAGGCGTAACACGGTTCTTAGACTGAGGAAACTATAGGATTGAGAATGAACACTATTACCGTGTCTGAAATGCATCCACTTCCACAGGTAGAACATTGAGATAATAAATACCAATGCACTCAAAATCACTACGACTGCTATAATTATTTTCCGCTTGCCACTTTCATCTGCACATTGGTGAGAAAAGTAAGGAGAACATTGTGAAAAGTCTTACATAAACTAGTACTACATAATAGGTTCATCTATCACTACATTGGTGACAATAACACATTAAATCTAAAGATCTAAAGATTGTGTACTTTGGTCATGTTTATAACTTCCGTGGCAGCGAGGCCACATGTAGATCTGTTAAACGGGTTATTTGTCACTTATTGGTCAATCAAATTAGGCCAAATAGTTCAGGTCGGGACATTTTGGGTTTGGTGTTGATGGATTGAGTTTTACTTAAATTCATTTTATTTATCATATTGACTAATAATATCATTGTGTTTGCTTTACAACCCTATCCTATTTATACATAATACAAGGGTAGGTATAATAATTATATGACCCTTCACCAAGGATCACATTGATTCACCAAGGGGCACGAATATCGGTATTGCACTCCAATACCGTAATATACTCCAACAGGTCTCAAATTTGTAACCTTTGCTTAACTTAGGTCATTTTGAATCAAGTAAATACCAAGCCCAACCAAATAGGTTGGATATGGGTTGTCGGGTTGGCTCTTATCTGATCTAATCAAATACCGTGTCCTATTTTGGTGTTTGTATTTTATCTCCAATCACGTCTTGGATCAAATTACTAGGGTCGGGTCTTTCGGGTTGGCTCATGTTAATCTCATTTTTTAAAACCTTAACCAGACATAAAACTCCCATAAATCTACTGACCTGGTAATTCTGAATGAGCCAAACGAATGAAAAAATCTGCACCATCAGCAGTGAACTGTTGCAGATCAATCAAGTCTCCAGTCCATAACATGCATCCAATGCCAGAATAATATGAATAAGCTATTTACAGACATCATCGATTAGTTGTACGAAAGGTAATACGTGAAACAACAAGACATTGCTTTGTTATATCAAGTTTATAAACGTTGCCAAAGACCAGTTTATAAACGTTGCCAAAGACCAGTTTATAAAGTTAGGACATCATCGATTAGTTGTACGAAAGGTAATACGTGAAACAACAAGACAATAGAGGAAAGGCAAAAGGCAATGTCATAATCGAGATTTAGAAAGTTCACCTTACCGGGGTTGTTTTTTTATCGATGAATATGATTAATTGAATACCGAGTATATGGTATTATACATATACTTGAAACTGTTGAAGGTATGGATGTTGTAAACGGTATAAAAACTCTCTCCTTTACATTGTTCACACAATGAACGACCGGAGATTATAATATACTTACGAGGCAAGAGAATCGAGCAAATTGAACAAACTACTGATTGTTAAGGCAGGCAGTTTTTAGAAAACTTGCACTAAATAAACTCGAAAGCTTAAAGCATGAAAACTAGTTTTCCAAAGTGATTTTATAAAAACTCTCTCATTTTCTTGTTACTATTTGGAGCGAAAGTGGTTGTGTTTGGTGGCGATTTTAGGCAAGTGCTTCCCGTGCTACCACGCCGAACACAACAAGAAGCAGTTGACGCTAGCATCGTCAGCTCTGCCATTTGGTCACAGCTCCAAAAATTCAGGCTAACAGAGAACATAAGGGAGAGGGCAGACCCAGCGTTTTCAGATTTCCTTCTAAACCTGGGGAACGGGCTGTTGCAATCAACAGAGGATGGCACAGTTGAGTTGCCTAACTAAATAATTTTAAAGCCTACTGATTGTCCTCCTGTTGAACTATTAGTCGGCGTTGTTTTCCCGGAGGTGAAACATGTGTTTTTCAGCCCAGGCATCTTCAGTGATAGAGCAAGTTTAACACCTAGGAATGTTGATGTGGATTCGATAAATGCATTGTAACTGAAAAATTCCTAGGGTAGAGCCACACCTACAAGACCTTTGACAGTGTCATTGATGACAATTCTAATGTATAGCTTGCTGAATTTCTGAACTCCCTTTGTCCAAAAAAAAAAAACATGCTCCGTAGGTTATTGAGCTACACAAAACTACCATCATAATTACCAGTAACGTGGACTCAGTTATCTATCGTTTTTATGCAGGACTCCTCAGAAGCCAACTTAAGCCGGTCTAGCAACATATCAGTACAGAAAGACAATGACTTCCTGCATACTGATCTTTTTCTACTTTTGAATCCCTGTAATATTAATTAAAAGTATCTTGGAATGTCATCCCCCATGGTTGTCTCCGAAGCACACAAAGACAGAGGCCCAGCAAGTTTCTTAGGCGCTATCGTTTGTCGCTTTGAGGGCTTATAAAGTGTATTTTTGTGACAAAAATAAGCTTAATTGGTGACCGTGACGTAGAAGATTTCTTCATTCTAGTTTAAGTTACGTTCAGCCATGTGCTTGCCCAAACTATAAAGTGCTACGTGCACAGTTCGTTTTTGATAGTTCTATGCAGCTACCAGGTCTGCACATGAGGTTTGCTTATGCAATTACCTGAATTATTGCGTACTGTAATTTTCCCGTCCAGGCACGCACACAATGCACCTGCCTACTGCATATAGCGTTATTTCCTGTTATTTCCCTATACAAGGAAGAAATAGACGGTGCATATGAAGATGTGATCCTAAATAAGATGGAATATGAAATTTGTAATGCAAAAGTGAAGCTGATGCCGGAGAAGTACGGGGACAGTCCAGTTGACCACTTGTATCAGCTCAGCTTCAACGGTTCGAAACCTCCTACAGGACCTGAATATTTATTACCTGCTTCTATCCCAAGAACAATGGCATCTGATGATTGTTACGGTAATATCACATTCACAAGTTTTACACATTTGTTTGGTATTAATAAAACTTTTGATATATGGCACGAAACATCTGACTGATCCTTACTGCTGTACAACTTTGCTGATTTAGAATTAATTAAACTGGGTTCTTACATATCAAAAATGGGTTCTTACATTGTTCATGATCGTGAATTTGTCATTGTTGATCACAGGTTCGTGCAAAAGATACCAGAAATAGGATTTCACCACCTAAATCAGGGATTTAAGACTTAGTTTTAATAAGATTTCTGTATTGTTCTTAATTGTAGCACGGAACAACCGATGATAATAACAGCATGGGCAGACGACCTAGCAAATAAGGATGGTGTCGCCCTGCACGACATTGCTGATACTTTTCCGGTTGATGGTTTCACGGAAGTACAGAACTGAAGCAAGCCCGCCATGGTATAAGAGCTTATACTTTTCCGGTTGATCATTTAGGTTACACGTAGCATTGGATTTAGCTTCTCATCTTTCATTATGATGAAAGCCAAGGGCATCTTTATTCTCATCTTTGCCTCATTATGCAATAATTGAAAAGATGTGTAATATGTTACTTGATGCCTTGCGCTATACAAATCAGAGCCAAGAGCTCCTTCACCTCCACGATACGATTTCCGCCGTTTAAACCACTGTACAAATTCCACAAAGCCAACAGAGTGAGGGTGCGTGGTGCGTCATCTTCAAAGGCACGCAAAAACGAGAAAGTCGTCGTCAAGATTAGGAATTGTGTAATTTATAAACTTATTAGTAATAGAATATAACTATAATATATGGGCCTCAACCATCACCTTAAGGTTTTGGTTGAGATGGTTCATCTATCATGGTATCAGAGCCAGAGTGACCGAAGGTCACGTGTTCAAACCCTGGCAGCCTCCAATATCTCGAAAATCACCAAGTGGAAAAACCCGCACATGGTATGGGGGGCATGTGCACTAACCAACCACTCTTCAAGCCCAATGGGCATTCGAGTGAGGGGGCATAATAGAATATAACTATAATATATGGGCCTCAACCATCACCTTAAGGTTTTGGTTGAGATGGTTCATCTATCAATTAGCTTGTATGAACTTTCTTCTATATTTAAATTAAATGATTAGTGCTTTATTGTTGAATGAAACGATTTATGTTGCTGGGATATTGTAAGTGCAGGTTATTTGACTTTAATAGGGGAGCTTGAGGCCTCAGGATAACAGCTTTTGTAATTTTTTGAGAAAAACTCAATACCTTAGCTTGTCGTTGTCCGGGACAACAATAAGATGGGCAGTATTGAAACAAAATCTAGTAGAAGGTTGGTTGTTCGTTATGACTCCTATACCTGGTCGCTGCCGAGGTGTTAAAAGCACTAGTCGATTTCCTAGACGACGACATGGTATAAGAGTAAGTCTTAGGGCAATAGCAATGGTGACAAATAAGAAAAATCTACTTTATCTTTTTTTGGTAAATAGTTTGAAATCTGTCATATTTTATTAAATAATTTGCGTTTTAAGTGCGTTTAAACAGAAAACCCACTTTATTTTGCTTCCAAAACTATGGCGGTTAAAGTTATGTAAGATGTTAAGAACTAAATCACGACCAATTACATAAACCTTAAGTACGACATTTAATGTCCGTCTCTTTTTATTATGGTTGCTCTTCTTTACAAACTTTTAGTTTGTCAACAAAACAACTATCGGGAAGTTTATCTAGATTGCAAGTTTATTGGGAAGTTTGTTAACAAAACAACAATCACGACCAACCGCATAAACCAGATTGCAAGTTTATTGGGCAGTTTGTCAACAAAACAACAATCGCGACCAACTGCATAAACCAGATTGCAAGTTTATCCATTATTCACTCCTTATCGGTAGGGCTGAGCAAAAAATCCGATTATCCAAACCGATCCGATATCTGATCTGAATCCGATCCGAATTTTTGGATACCCGATCCGAAAGTTAAGTTTGGATCGGATATCCGATCCGAAATCTTTGGTTTTGGTTTGGATATTGGATATTAGAAAAAAAATATTTGGATATCCGATCCGATCCGAAAATATAATTTTCTTGTATACTTTCGATAAAATACAATGTTATTTCATAAAACAACTTATAAAAGTTTTAGTTATAAGAGAAATATGTAAGTGGTATTTAAATTTTATGTCGAGAACATTAAAGTAAGAATACTAAAGAAAATCATCGTGTAAAACGATGAATATGATCGTGTTTCAAACTTAATTTTAATGTAAATTCCAAAATATGGATATCCGATGGATATCCGTATCCGATCCGATTATTTTGGATATCCGAACACTGGATATCCGATACATTTGGTTTGGATATTGGATATCTAAATTTTGGAATTCTAATTTGGATATCCGATCCGAACTAGCACTTTAGATCGGATATCCGATCCGTGCTCTGCCCTACTTATCGGTAGTCATAGATAGACCTATACAGATTGCAAGTTTACGTATTTTTACCTTTAATAATAACATCCCAATAATAATTTCAGCCATTTCGGGAAGCATCAAACAATCGTTTGAAACTCGCATACACCTTAACTTGTAAACCAAACTTGGTGTAGTGCGCGCGAAGCATGCGGTGCAACAACTACTTATTTAAAAATATACTCCGAGTTATTCATATTCTTTGCCTTGAATTTTATCCACAAAATACATAATTAACGATTGGGGGGGCCGGGGGTGAGTAACATTATGCAGTGTATTTTCTTGTCATGGTGTTTAAATTGGAGTAATAATCCTTACTGTATTTGTATGAGACTGTCTAACTATGATCACATTCTTTTTCTTAAGAAGGAAAATGGGATTAAACTAATCAAGTGAAGCTGACATAAATCAGCGGCTACAATGTTAGAAATATAATCCGGGATCAAGTCCACTCAGACACGAGTGGTATACTCAATCGGACTATAATGAGACATACAATGAGTCGTTTGGTTGCCACTACAACGAACGAAACTATAAGTGAACGGGTCTCAAAAAGATGTTCAAACTTAAAAATACTTCCATCAAGCACACAATTACAAAAGTAATTTGACAGGATCTTCTAAGTTGTCAAAGTTGTATAACTGAAGTGAATCCGACTCCAATGACACCATACTCACCACCATTTGATGCGCCATCTTCAAACCAAGCAAGGCAGCCTTTGCATCCACAATCTCCGGAGCCTAGCAATGACGAACTTGGTTCACACGCCAGCGCCAGCCCTGCCAATGATGCCCCCATCATCTCTAATAACCACTCTCAGTCTGCTTCTCTATCAACAAGCACGGCCCCGTCAAAATTTACCTTCCAAACTCCCTGCAGAGGACGTTTCCAGTTCTGCTTATTAGCAGCCCCGCCTTGCGTCCCCTGCACTAAAGCCATTGCGCAGCCTCGCCTTCATGAAAGACCTTGTTACGGTCATTTCAAACGGCCCAAGCCGTCATCACTATTCTGCTCACATCAATCGCGTCACTTTCATTCATCAAACGCCACAACCATTCCTGAATGGAGTTCGCCCAATCCCATTCACGACTTTGCATCCAGAACTTCACTCACACCATGACGGATCAGCATATTAATCCGTTGTCGCGAGGCATATCCATAACATTTGATTAACCACGCAATAGCATCGGCATCTATGCATATTGATGAATAACCCAACACGAGTCTTATATGAGACGTCAAATATATAGGACCAACACAAATACCTACAAATTCTTCATTTAATTATTAGATTGGTCTCACAAAGACCACCTTATAACAGTAACAGTGTAACAAACATATTTTGCCTCCTCAAAAGCAATAATCTGTTTAATACCAGGAAAGTTGGAAACACATTCAAGCGAATATTGAAGGCTTAGAAAGAAACATATCATGCAAGAATTGTTTGAAAATTGAAATCTAGCACAAAATGTCGTAACAACATGTAATCGCAAGCAGGATAATATCCTACATGTTCCTTTCTGAGCTGTTTGAATCAATGAGCTTTTCCTACGGAATATACGGCAGTAAACGCCAAAACTGTGTATGAAGCAGAATGTATTTAGGTTTATAAGAGCCTCTATGTAGAGTTACTCGCATTATTTACACTTTTCAGTTTACTCAACTCTGCTGTACTAGTACTCAGTCATTCCAAATTGCAGCAGACCAACTGTGTAGGTTCACTCAGAACATATAAGGGCAGCTCGTACCTTGTTCAGTTACAAATACCGCAAGCGTACGGGTCAATTGTAGATGCTTACGAGTCGATCTCAGGGAAGTAAAGTTAAGTACTAGTCGAATTAGATTATACTTTAGCTACGAGGAATCAATAATAGAGAATTAACTAGACTAAATTTATAAGCAAATAACAACGATTTTAATCAATAACTAAAAGGTCTAAGGTCCATAGTCTCGTTATAGGTCGACAAGCTCTACTAAAGATAAATAATTACCAAATCACTACTCGGATTAGACACCATCTAATTTGCTATTAATAGCTCTTCCGAGTCAATTAAACTCCCTAATATTGATCAACCTACCTACTTCCATAAGCAAATTAAACCCAGTAGAGGCATTAAGTTGATAGTTAAGTCCTAATTATCAATTAGACACTTCCATGAATAACTAATAATCAAAGATAAGATTAATGTTCTAAACTAAACCGCTTGCTTCCACAAATTGATTTAGCTTTAACCTATTATTAGATGATGAACTTGGTGGATAAATCTCGTCACAAAACAATTCTCAATTCCCATTGAACAATTAACTTGCTCCTAGATTCATTCAATCAAAAACAACAATCCAATTCAATATAAATCTTTATCTAAATCCGAGATACCAATTAGGTAATCAAAATTAACAATTCAATTCATGCTTGTCATCCCTACAACGATTCTACGAACCCTAGATGGGAATTACTCACTCATGATAAAAGAAGACAAACAATTCATAATTAAAACAATATAAGACATAACTAAAAGAATAGATGAAAGAATACTTGTAATTAAAGAACCTGAATGTTGAATAGAACGAAATATAATTGCAATAATCCAAAGAGCGAAGTAATTAAATCTTAATCTAGAGAGTTCTTGTAATTAGGGTTCTTAATCTAAGCATAAGATAAAAATAATGTCTATGTAAAACTGAGTATCAAAGGGTTTCTTAATAATAGGTATTTTATTAGAACTTGGAAACTAAGCTAAATTGGAGTTTCCAAAACTCGAATAAGGGTTTTCGCAGTCCCCCCGCCCGGGGCTAATTTTCCCCCGCCCGGTGGAGTACTTCTGCCCAATTATTGCTTCAAGTATCAGTTTCCCCGCCCGGGGCTTATTTAACCCCCGCCCAGGGGATATCTTCTTAACTTCTCTTCTTCATAAAATACTTCAATCTCTATGCTCATGGGAGCTAAGCCTTTGTTCTTCATTCCAATGTCCGAGAACTCGTTTCTCATTACTCCTATCATGGATACCTTTCCAAGGATGGTTCGTTTTGACCTGAAACAAACACGAAACATACCAAAGCGTAGTATATATCGAAACATGACGAAACCATGCAAAACTAGCCTAAAATCATATCAAGGGGAGTCAAAATAAGCCTAATTAAGCTACTAAATATATGTAAAATAACCACTTAACATACCTCGCACCTGCCAAAACCCATAGACGGATTAGTTTAATGAATGCATCTTTAAGAGCCAATTAACAAACAATGAATGTTATGTAGACTGTAAAGCACCTCCATATCAGCATTTTGGACGATGGTACAGAGCAAACGGGTTCAGCTTCTGTAGCAGCTTGAACTGCATCCCAGACTTCTGAAAGGAAAATAATTTCATCATTGCTGAAAAAGTGAAGAGTGCTATAGCACCTGTACTGATGTTAGGTTAACAATCGCGCCAATTTTTATAATAGACGGTCACATCATAAGATTAAGGTAATAAATAGAAGGGATGATCTCTCTTTGTATTAACATTAGGCAATCTTTAGAGGAGACAGATTAAAAAGTATGGCACGGTCTGGTAGATAGATAGAACCAGAGATGATTAGCATATGCAACAAAGCCTATCAATTCGTACGGACACATAAATAAATTTCACACCGTGTTTGTCTGCATATTAGAGATGTCGAGTAGTGTTGTATGTTAAACAAATAATTACCTCTTGTGCCTCCATGGTGAGGTTGGGTGTCCCAAAATTCTTCATGCGTCCTGTTGAGCCATGGTCTTGGCCTGCAGATTCTTTTCCTGAACTTGTCCAGGAAGAAAAGAGCATGAAACCATGCACCAACTAAACAGTTCAAATCTACTGTAACGAGTATGTCGAGCACTTTTCCCAGGAAACTAAATATGACAACTCATTGCTCACCTATCAACAGCTTTAGAGTAAAGATCTCATGATCACGCCTCACTCTACATAGTTTTTTAGAAAGATGTTTGATATTTTTCCACAAAATGATCGACATATAATTAAAACAGTCCATTCACACAATTCGAAAGCATTATGTGGCTAACTACTTGTACAGTTGTACTAGATTGAACACTAGATTTACTGGAACACCTAAACAGACGATACACAACATTGTGGTTATTCATTATTCAATCAAACATTATAATACGCAAAAATGATCAGAATTTCAAATTCATTCAATTCGCAATGTAAAGAACCTGTTCGTAGTTGGGATGATTGTCCGACCTCCCACGTGCCCCCCAACGGCTCCAAGATAGGACACGGTGAAGGGAGATGGAGGTGCTCATAGGTCCAATAAACCCTTCTTAAGTCATCATACACCGACTCGAGCCTCTTACTCGCCGCAAGCATTTCTCCGGAAAGCGGAGTTCGATAAATTTCTTTGACTTTTCTTACTACCTTACAAGGAAACACAAATACAACCTTTGCAATGGCCTCTTGAACTCTTTTTTCAACCTCTTTTTTTATTTCCGGTTCAAAAAATTCGTATACTCTTTTTCCTGCGTTCTCGAGAATATAATAAGTTTCTCGAGCATTCATACTCAAACCGTCCATGTCGTCCATCTCTGCTAGATACAAAAACACAACACGTAAATTCAAAAATCTGTACGAAATGCATTTAAACGCTAACAACAACAAAACAGCAAGATATTTTGTTAATTAGCGGAACTCGAAAAGTAGATGATCATCAAAATAGGAGGAATTGTATATAAGGAGGAGAAATGGAGAAGCTCACTTAGTCTCTGCAATGGTAGCGTAAGCTTCTTTACTTTCTCTTTCTAGCTTCTTTACTTTATCTTTCTAGAAGTTTGAGAATGGAGGGAAGAATGAGGAAGGAGAGTGGTGTTTGTTTGCTGTGGTTGAAGTAGTGGAAGTGTAATTACGGTTTAAGCTTACAGAATTAGTTGTGGAAAGTTGTTACGTATATTCTTTATTTTCTCTCTCCTCTCTTTTACGGTTAGATTGAGTCCTAGCTAGTCCGTCGAGGCGTCGATAAGTCTCATTGTCCTTGGCATAAAAAAAAAGTTGTCGGATGGGTGTGTGAGAATTCGATTATTTACGTAAGATTTAATGCTTTTAAAAGGTGAAAATATTTTGATTAATATTTATCTGTTGGTCTATAGAGTCAACTAGTCTTAAACCTGTGCAAATTGCACGGGTTTGTTGCTTCGGATTTTTTATTTATAATAAACTAAAAATAACAATTATATTTTAATACTATGTTTAAGAGTTTTTATTTGTATAATAATTTCATTTGCAGTTAACGACTTGTACATGACGACGTATGAAGGATATGTAATATTAACATTACAATTTATAGTCGAAATATTTCAAAACATATATCTTAAAACTTAACGATTTGACATTCAAAATATATTAACATATTCGATCAACGGAATACGATTGTCAAATGTTAAATATTTTGTTCTTGTATTAGGTACATGTTGTAGTCTCCTACGAAGTACTTGTAATTTAAAAATATAATATATATTACAAACGTTGCAGTATATGTGCAATATGTCGTGAAAAAGTATAAGTAGATACGGAATTAGATAAGCCCCTTGTAATTCAAGTCATAGTGTATAATATGGGGTAATCTAATATAACGACCCTCGTCCCGTGAAATAATAAATAGAAACATGATTAGATAAGTTAAATCAATGTGCTAATATGGCTAGTGTAATCAACAATGTATATACAATTATTTTACAGTTAAGTATATGTAAATTCACATTGATATTCGAAGACGTATATCTTACAAATTATTTATCTTTGTGCTAATATGGCTAATCTTACACTTTTTTTACACTACAACAAATTAACACTTGCGCCACGATTTATGCCACGAAAATTTAGAATTCGTGGCTAAAACTTGTTTAGCCACGGGAAAAATTTATTCACTACCTTAGAAAAAAATGTATTGTACTAATTTTTATTTGTTCTTTCTCATTTTTGTTATAACACTCAACTTAAACAAGAATTCCTAAAAATGTTTAAATATCACTAATCACTAATATTTAAAAATTTGTAGACGTTATAACAACGAAATGAGTTTTTTTATGATTCAAAAATAATTAGACTGATGATCGTCCAATAAATACATATTACATATGCATGCCATAAATGGAAGCAGCAAGAAGCATATTAGCTGTCATATATAAGTCTATATGCGTGTCATTAAGTGGTTTTCTTTTAGGTTTCCATTTTGATATATATGATGGTTGGATGCTTTAAGATTACTTTGCTTAAAGTGATGCAGTAGTAGAGTCGGATGTCCCTAATGTAACTTCACTTTTTTATCAATTATAATGCAATGGCATACATACCATAATTAACTACAAATTAATTTTATTAATTAAATCAAACAAACACTTGTTGTCTCAATTTTTTGTCCCTAATGTAACTTGGAAGATATAATACTCTACTAATTTTCCTCTTCTTTCTTCTACACTTTCCCTCTTCTTTCTACACTCCCTTAGTTTCCACTCTTTGTACTGTTGTCTACCATGGGTGGTGGAAAATCCTTATTATTTTTGTCATTCTCATTCTTCTTCGTATTGATGGTCGCAGCCACCAATAGTACTGATACTTGTCCAGCTATAAATGTGGTAATATTACCGTCAATTACCCATTTGGCATTGGCGAGGAGTGCCCGTTTTCTGGAGAGTTCACTTTGACGTGCACCATCGACAAGGGTAACACGTATGTTCTATACGAGCAACATGAAATTACGGAATTATCCGCCACCCAAATTACTTTTATTGGTACTCCGGTTGCCAAATCATGCCCTAAGAAAGAAAAACCGGCTCAGAGTTTCAATGACATGCTTGATTTTAAGGGCATCGAACATCCTTATGTGTTATCGAGAACCGAAAATGCCTTCATGATCATAGGGTGTAACCATTATGGGTTGTTGAACGTCAAAACCATGGCTGATCGTAGGAAATTGGCGAGCTGTGTTACCATTTGTAACGACGCCAAAGATTTGGAGGATGACACTTGCTCCGGGATTGGGTGTTGTCAAGCCCGTCTCCCTAAGGTTTTACAAACATTGAACGCAAGTTTGAAAGGGAATGGGCGCCCCAAGGGTTTACGAAATGCAAAATGTAGTTATTTTTTTTTGGGTTACTGAGTCTTCATCGAATCTCGATGATGAGCGGTTATAGTTCCGTCTGAGAGATTTTTTTTAGTTGCAAGAGTATTGTAATTTTAATTATTAATTGTATTATTTGGACTTTGTTTTTCACGAAATTGTTAGGTTGAAATTTTTATTTTAAATTTTTTATTAAGTTTTATATTTATTATGTTTTCTTAGACTTTGTTATTGCTAGAATATTGTAATTTCATAAAAGTCTAAAAAAACATAATCAAAATATGCTTATAACATCGTAAAATCATGGAATATGAAAATATGCTTATAACATCATAAAATCATGGAATATGTAAATATGTAAACAAATCCGAAATGTTAAGAGTGAGGAGAGAGACTAAATAATCTTTTGCTTTGGACGTGGGGCCCGCTTACCCTTTACTTTTCCTAAAATTGAGCAACCAATCAGAAATATTTAAATGTTTCTGGTTTACTATATAGTAGATTGTTTTTTGTTAAACAATTTATGGCTAATCGCACACCTCATAACGCGAAAATAAAGATAAGAAAAAGTGAAAAACGAATATAAAGTGAAACATAATACAAAGTCAAGTTAGTATAAGTTTGAAAGACAAAGATTGGATTATATTTCTTTATAAAAACTTATAAGCTAAATCTAAAAATACAGTTTAAAACAAGGTTTGAGAATCGAAGTAAAAGTTAATGTAACTGATAACTTTAAAAGTAAACCAAGTACATTATTATAAAACAAATTTAGGTACAAAAAGATATTAAGAAAATGAAAAGTTTTATGGAAAGGGCATAGATTTGGAAAATAAGGTTGGGGATTGAGAAAATGATGGTAAAAAAAAAAAGAGAAGTAAAAAAAAAATAAGGATCATATCCTCCTCAGTCCTCTCTATTGCCCGTCAACTCCTCGAGTTAGAACCTAATATGTGATACTCCCTCCATCTCATTTTGATTGTTCCCTTTCTATTTTGGGAGGTAAAAGGAAAGTGTTTAGCTATCAATTTCAATTTTCAACCCACAAACAAAAGTAGAGTAGATATTAATTTTAGGATGGTTATAGTTTAAGTTAGTTATCAAAGGACAATATTGAATAATTGATGTTTTTTGTTACTAGATTTAGAAAGGAGACAATTAAAGTGCAAAGTTTTAATAAAAAAAGAACTCTAAAAGTGGGATGAAGGGATTACATGTATAACATACTTTTTTTTTTATACAAGAAGAAGGATTACCCGAAACGAGAAAAGAACTAGTGAACAACAAAAGAAAAAAACTAAAAAGCATAGAAAATGAACGATCTTAGGCCATGGCACACCCTCGACATCCTGTTGCATCAGTCGGAACAGATGGGTTAGGGTATCACCTAGTTCTCAAATGACAAGTTGCGACTGAGGCACCCATGGTTCGTCAACCAATCTGCGCACGCATTCGCTTCTCTATAGATATGGCAGACTTCAACTTTCCACAAATGGTCATTAAGAAAACACTTACAAATATTAACAAGATGAGCATGGGCCGAAGGAGTGTTCTCTACCAATTCAATTCCAATAAATTAATGACCATTTAGGAGCTCGTCTGAATATGATCCGGGTGAAAAGTCTCTCCATAGCCATAATCAATCCTCGTTTAAGCACCATCAACCCCCACCGCTCCCCAACCTTCGTCATCCCTAACTTTTCAACGAAAGCTCCGAGCATATGCCCCGAGGTATCTCAACCCCCCCCCCCCCCCCCCCCCCCGCATTACTAGTCAATAGTCACATATTAAGATATACGAGCTACTACGTATTTCAATAGTAAGTCTTCTTTAAGACGGAGTATACGTTTTGAATCTTAAAAAGCGTCAAATAAAGGCAAATTTTTTTTCATTTTTTAAGCAACTTGCCAAATAATTTAGTATGTTTTTGATTCAAGTTAAGTTTAAGATGAATTGCCATTTTAATTAAAAGAGAATCTATGATATTTTAAACCACCAAGCCTTAAACAAGATTACTAGCCTTTACATGGATTTGGCAAGATTTAATCCATGATGAAGATCACAAATTCTCATTAAAGATGACGTGTATCCGTCTCTAATAAAGATGCGTTGAATCCCCTCTCACAAAGAGACAAGTTAGAAGGAAAGTGGGGATCCATTTAGTTCCCTACTTGCCTCCTTGTAATAAAGGCTAAGACCCGTTTTCATTAGAGACGGATATACGACGTCTTTAATGAGACCAACCGGATGAATATTGATGAGCACGGGCCACAACAAAGCAATTACACAAATTCTCATTTATGACGGCCACTATCCGTCACATGAAAAACTAATTGAAGGAATTAAAATTAGTTCTCGTTGAAGACGGGCATGTCATCATTAAAAAAAAATAATGGGACTGGTTGAGCAATTAATTGTCCAATTCACCAATTGTTCCATTTTCCAAGTCAAGTCTCAAGTCAAAAACAAGTCATTCCTTTTTCCTCCCCTTTTCTCTCCCCTCTTTCTTCGGAACCTCCTCACCTGCTTCACTAATGGCGGACATCTCCTCTTCTCTCTCCGACGCTTCTTCACTCTCTTGCTGATGGAGTGACGCTTTAACTTCCTTCATTTTTTTCAGGCGCTTTCAATTTGGAAATGATGAAGCTGGAATTCTAATTTTCGTGATGTTTTGGATTCTCACTTTAATCGATTGCGTTCTAGGTATATTCTCTTGTAAATTATGTTTATTTTCGTTTGATTATGTTTTATTTCTCGATGATTTACTTTAGTTTAGTTCTATTGAGTTCGTAACCTGTGAAATATTCTTATATTCATGTATTGTCATTTGATAATGTTGCGGCGAAAAGGGATTTTACGTAAGTGTTTGTCTATAATTGAGGGATCATAACCCCGGTACTTAAATGACTAATGCCACTCGAGTTTGTGAGAGAG
Organism: Heliosperma pusillum; assembly: GCA_022085475.1. Taxonomy (NCBI): domain Eukaryota; kingdom Viridiplantae; phylum Streptophyta; class Magnoliopsida; order Caryophyllales; family Caryophyllaceae; genus Heliosperma; species Heliosperma pusillum. Next base: position 376,137 of record JAIUZE010045405.1, on the reverse strand, counting down.
GGAATAGTAAGATACCCTTATAAGTAGCTTGCATTTGAGTGGCGTTATCATACCCCATAATTTGGCTTGGTTTAATTTAGGCTAGTTTTGTTTGATGGAGTGTAAAATTGTAAATGTTACGGAGAAAAGGAATTTACGCAACTATTTGTCGATGATTTAGTTCAGTTATGTGGATTGATGTACCATTGGCTACAGTAGCATCCGGGTGGTTAAAATTACCCTGTCCAAGTTTTCACAACCATCTCACTTACAGTCTTACGTTTAATCTCTCGCAATTCCCTGTAAAATACGAGCATTCTTAATCATCAAGGTATGATCTAAATGGTAAAATTGAGGTTTAATGTCTAGGTTGTAGACATATTGTATATGAACCTAAACCTTCTTAGCGCGTATAAGTTAACCACATGAACCGATTTGATGATATTACCTCTTTTGATCAAGTGTTGGTGTTTTTTTTATATATGGTTTTGGCGATCCTTCCTTTTGATCATTTTTTCTGTTATATTTCCATTTTTCCATTATAGAACTTCTGGAATAAAAGTGAGAGTGATGGAGACCATGGCGGTGAAAATGTGTGCATAACCGATATTTAGACTCTTCCTGAATGTTAATGTAAGGCTCTGGGAGTCTTAGGCGTTTGTCATGTTTCTATTGTCATGTTGATCATACCTTAGTTATCAAAATATTTGTTGTGTACATCCAACACCCCCTACTTTGCCGTGGGCAGGAACCTGTAAGGTGCTGGAGTAATGGCTGATTATACTATTCTAGTCCTACTCCCTGCAACATATGTCTTTCTATCTTTGTTCTTAACTGATTTCCACAGCAATAGTTACTGAATTTATTACTCTGATTTGGAATAGTGATGAAGTGCGGGAGTTCAAGCCTTGTTCTAAACGTGAAGAGTCTGAAGACCTCAATTTGGAATTTAGATAAATTTCGTAAAAGAGGTACCTAACCAATGTCCTGATAATTTGTTCCTTGGTCATTTTAGTGTATTTGTCCTAAACTCGTAACCCTTAGGGAGAGAGTTTGGTGAGAGATGGCGGACCTAGTTTGAAGCCTGATCCATTAACTTGATGAAAATGCATGTTTTTGTAATACATTTGGAAGGACATGGTAACTTGCTATCAATTAGTTTTCCTTACCTTGGTAAAGGTGTTACAATAACTGCAGAATCAAGTATTTAATATTTTATAAGCATTCATCCTTTATTAAGAGTATTTTGTTATAATTTTCCAATGCCGGGTTGGTAACAGATAAATCTTTCAGATAAGGTGCATTGTGTAAACAACAATACAACAACTTTTGTTTAGTGATTTTTTTTTTCACAGTTGATAATGTCTTATACATTATTGATTTGACATATTTTCTGTATTGTTGAACTAAATCAAAATTCGTTACGTGCCTAACTTTTGTGAGTAGAGTAAAGAGATAGAAGAGATTATTTATTTGTGGTCAATTTTGAATCACAAAATCTTTGATCTAGCAGAGAAGCAATTTTCGTACATCACATCGGGGTTCCTTAGTTGTAAAATGAGGAACTATGAACTTATATGACTCATTAATAATCTAATGCTTCTAATAGGCTGATGAAATAAGTGTTCGTGTAACTTGGTAATGTGACGTTAAGTTTATACTCTGTAAGATCTGCATCTTAATTGATGTTGTGCCTCTAAATATCCCGACAATAGACTAATGATACTGTTTGAATTTAAAGAATGTCAGTGCTAAAAATGAATAGTGGCCTTTTTTTGGTTTCTTATCTTTTCTCCTTCTAATTCTTGCCTGATTAAATAACTGTGTAAAATTCGAATAGTTAGCTAGGTATGATTTGGTAAAAACCAGGTTGAAGAAAGGTTCATATGCATTATGTATGAAATTGCAAGGTTTCGTTAATGTAAGTTTTGAATCGTATGATGGGCATGATTTCTTTTACACTTTGCTTGGATGCAATGATAGAGGGAAAAGAGGGGCGGGGGATGAAAAGTTGGAAAAGGGAGGGAGGGAAAGGGGAGGGAATGGAGTGATGGCTTTTTCTTTTGAATATTCCCTCTGTTGGGAGGATTTGTATTGGATTGTAGTAGTGAGAATGGATCCCTTCATTTCCCTTCCTCCAATTCCATCGAACTCAATTTGCTAACTAAACAAGGGAAATCGTCCGTCCCTTCCCTCCTCTCCCTTTCCCTCCGAATCCCTTCATACAAACAATGGTTTAGTTTCTATTGTAGAACATGTCTCAATGGATCTGAGGAATGCAGTTATTATATGTAGCTCCATCAGCCCACTTTCTCCTCACAGAAAATGGGTCCATGGGGCTAATTCAAAAAAATGCAGGAGTATCGTCTAATCTTAGGATGTACTGTAGAATGTAACAGCTACTCTTTTACTGGTGCTGCCTGTTGTTACTTTGGATAGCTAGTTTCCTGCATGGCGGACCACATTTTCACTTAATATACCTGTTTTGTAGTTTGTAATTCTGTGTGGTAGGCTCCGTAGTGATTTTGTTATCACTTTTTGTGTAAATTGGTTTTTTTTGCCGATTGTTACAAACTTTTTCTGTTGGCAGGAACATGTTCTTTTCATGAAGTGATTTTCTCAACTCTCCAGATTACCATAGCTTCTTAGTCAGGTATGTTCAGATGAGAGTTCCGCGCCTATAGGTCATTCATTCTTTCATCTGAAGCATGTGATATAATTTAATATCAATGAGACAATGATATAATTACCATTAAAAATCATGAATAATGTGGCCATTTGTTCTGTTATGCAACTGTTCCTCCATTGTGATATTGCTCTTACATAGTTCATGTTTAGAAACACTGTCATTATACAGAAGGGTCTAAGAGGGAGTCTAGAAACACTGTAATGGAAGTAGTTTTATGAGCCTTAACAAAATAAGCACCATGTAAATACTCTGTACTTAATTGCTCTAGTAGATATACGATGCAGTGTGAAGATCGTTTCACCATCCAACAAATTTTACTAGATCCTGTACTCCGGCTTTTATTAGACACTCTAAAAAGACAATTAACAACTTCGTGATATTTGATCTTTCCAGCTTTCCATGCCGCTTTCTGACTCTGGGCTTAACATTCGTGAAGCTCATATATTCTCAGCAAAGGATGGTTACTCTCTGGATGTATTTGAGGTATTATTTCTCTACTGCTTGAAGTTAGGGCATTGTGATATGAATTTTGTAGTTCTCATTTTATCTCTCAATTGTGTCTTTTATTTGTATATACTATTTTCATCATCTATGTATCCCATTGTTAGATTTTTGCTGATGTCTGAAACCTGACTCTTTTCACATATGTTGGATACTTGATATTTTCTCAGCTTCTTTAGGGGTGGATGTGGGAGTTTTTTATTTCCTCGTGATTGGAGGGAGTCTTGTATGGCATGATATTGACCAGAAGAAATGTGTCCTGCGTGCATCATTACTTTCTTCTGATAATTTTTTTTAAACTTTTTAGAGTATTAAACAATATCGATCAAAGGACATGGAAGGGGTAATATTTTCTCAAAAACATTTTCTTCTGTTTTGGGTTTTTAGTTTGAAACATAGTTGTCTATGATGTCTGTTGCGTATTTCCCACTAGATCTATCCTTTGTAAGTCTTTACTAAAGAATAGTGCTTAAACACGGGTTGTAGCAGATTTTGTTGGCTACTACGGAATATATCATTTTCTTTATTGAGTGAGACGATTGTTTTGAAATATTCCGTGTATGTATTTTATGGTGGTGTTTTCATAGATATTCCCTCTCGATTCTTTTTTGCAATATGGAATATGTAGAACTGTGATATCAGTTTGAATTATGATTAAGTATCTAGCATATGGCTTTAACTTTCTCCTCAAGAATTACGGAACCAGAAATATGGCGTAGGGCAGTGGGAAAGAAAATCAGCAATGCCGCCTTTTTGTTTTTGGAATTTTATTTTTCTTCTTTGATACTTCGTAGTTAACTAGATTGACTTTTTTTATTTTACTTATTGTGGAGTTGCAAACATCCATGGTGCCTGTTTCTACTGTTCTTGACTGCATGATTATGAGACTGGTGTTTGATAGTTAGTTATATCTGGTGTTTTCGTGGGTGGGGGAAGGTATTTCATGTGGTTGGGAAGGTTTTTGAGGGTGGTTTAGTGGTGGTGAGAATGTGAGATGTTTTTCGAACGGGAGAGGGGAAGTCCGGCGGGGAGAGGCTTGGGGCACGACAAGGTTGATTAGTTCCGTTCCCCAAGCCTCTCCCCGCGTCATTGTAGATTGGGCTAACAGGTCAAATACATCTCGAAATGACCCACAATTACACGAAATAAATCATGACTTCTTGTAATGGTCATGAAACTACCCAAATAACGAAACAGTATTTGTTGTGACGAACTATTGATGCGAAACAACCCAGAACTGCAAACAAACCGACAGTACACTGGTAATGGTGCGTCTAAAATGACATGGCTTGACTCGGCTCAACGTGTACAATATACCCGAAAATGACCAACCTACACACATGCATATGCCATATGTAGGAAGAGCCAAAGAAAATGTCACTGAATTTTCCAAAGTCATGCCAACACAGCTCGAGCGATAAAAATCTACCTTATGTTCAGTAATTTGCAGAACTTCAACCTCAGCCATGTCCACATTGTCCAGTGCATCATCAATAATTAAATCGTTTGCAGTTAATGTTTCTTATGTTTTCTTTCCCGCTGCTGCAACAGGGCCTTCCTCGGGAAGTTATTCCTTTGAGCCATATTTATTTCAAATGCACCATCAAGATCAGCCTCAAACATCTCCTCCAACCTTTTTTCTTTCTCTTCCTGCAAAAGACGTCCTGTCAAAACCGTTGAAAAATAAAGAAAAATAGTCCCGAAGGCTCACTATCGAAATAGAGTTAAAAGCAGCACCTCAATGAAAAAGGGTTTGTCGGTTCTATCCCAACCATGTATGGACTTGTCCTTTGATCCTGTGACAACAAGGCACAACAGCAGCTGAATGCAAGACACCATACAGCAGCAACTCAAATTTATCAGCATCCCAAAACATCAGAAGCCGATCATTCCCAACACTATATACATAGGGAGTATTTGGAACTAACTTCACATCCATGACACTGCCACAAGCAAATTAGCTGAATTGTCAAGTATGACACCCAAGTAAGAGGAAACTGATTTAACAATAACAATCCCGAAAATAGAAGTTTCCAGTTAACCTACTTCACATTACTATCCTGCAACGCAACGGCAATATATTTTGCATTTGGAGTTTGGACTTATGTCAATCTTTACAACTTCGTCACTCATACTCTCATAGTCATTGTCCTCGCGTTTGATACTGTTAGTTGCTCCGTGGCCTGCATGTAAGATCACGAGTAGCATATTGTTGCTAAAATGCAATAGGATAACCCTTGTTTTTCATCCCTCTACGCAAGCAAACACAAGCTTCACATTATGGCTTGCAATCGCTCATCAGAACGTTTTTTTGCAAAGACGTTTGATCGTCCTCTCCGATGATCGTCCTCTCCCTGGGTCATTGTAGACATAAGCTCGGGAGATCACCCGTTTGATCCATACATGTCGCTTGCGAAGACGTTTGGGGCATATACCCTGATAGGCTTCCCTTCAGGAGTGAAATTCTGTACTGGCAGCCTTTTATTTGGTAAGTCTGCTTCTAGAGCTTGTGTGATATAACACATGATGTCTATGTTTCTCGAACGTGACAAGTGGGTGGGATACTTATTGACCCGTTTTAATTAAAAACGGATATATCCGTCTTAAGAAAAACTTATGGGTATTACTCTCTCCTTCTCAATTATTTGTTTCTCTTTAATTAAAAATAGTCTCACTAAGAATTTAAAAAAAAACAAATAAATGGGACTTAGGTAGTAGTTGAAATTGCAAAATCATTTGTCTTGTGTGAGACGTCTCACAATGTGACACAGTCTACTTTTATACAAAAAAATTCTCTTACCAACAACAATAAAGGAACAATTTTTTCTAGAATACGACCGTCTCACGGTGTGAGACCGTAATATTCTGAAATTTGTGTGCAAAAAATATCAAATGATTTAACACTATAGTATATTATACACATAAATCATTTAACAATATATTAGTTATAAATTATAAAAAGTTAACATGTATTCAATGTTGCATTAAATTAAATAAAGTGGCAAATGTGGGAGAAACAGCATCTTGAGGGATGCGCGCCGTACACCAACTAGTATAAAAAATGTATGAGGTATGTTTCTCGGTATGTAAAGTAAGAGAGTCCGATGAGGAGTAAGTGTAAATTATTGTTGGAGGAGTAATTTGGTCGTAAATTAAAACGTTGTGGAATAATGAACTGGATGAGTAACATGATGAGAGAGAGTGAGATAAGGAAGAGAAAAATTCATTGTTGGATATATTTCACTCACCACTATATTGAGTTTTATCTCCCCTAGGCTCCTACATATTCCTGAGTATCTTAATCCACGTCGCTTCGTTCTCATTATCCTCGGTCTTTGCTTCAAAATTGCCCTCATTCATAAGGGCAAAGACGTAGCTACCTTAGGGCCAGATTGGGCTACGACACGGGTAGGTTTATGAATATTTTGAGTTAGCTTCTAAAACAAATTGCATGATTAGTGTAGTCAGTAGTGCTTAATTTGTTAGCTTAGTAGAAACAAAATCTAGGTTCGATTCTTTACTAAGCATGTATCTTATATTAATTTGTTACCTTGGTTCGTTTACAATAAAACTCACATAAAAACTACCCCTAAGGCAGCCGTGCATCTACCTGGTCACGAGAGTCTTTGTTATTGATTCCGCAACCTCGAAAGTTGACAACTTCCGTAGCAAGTGGTTTATCATTTTTTATATATGTTAAATCAAATAAGTTTTTAATCAAAGGGAATCCATTTCTTTATCCTTGTTTCCCTTTCTTATTCCCTATCTTAGCGAGCCAAACCCGCCCCCTTACTCCTTTATAAATATTTTTCTAAAATTAGTCCCTTAGTGTGTGTTTATCCACATCCTTGAAATGAGTCTTAAACACTTTGCAATTTACTTTCAAGATTCGGTTCAAACTCTCTTAATTTTCTACATGATCCCTTATATCCACTAAAATGACAAAAGACTACACATTTAAGTAAGTATATAACCTACACTTTATACACACATACTATTCATGGGTCTTAACATAAATCTTGACTTAGGATCAGAGTAGCCTTTGAATTTGGGATAATTTACTTTCAATAAGATACATTTTTTTTTCAAAAATTGTTTCAAAACTCAATTTAAATAACTTATTTCGTCTTTTTTTAAACTATCCCTTCATTTGTCTACGTAGTTATACATTATAAATAGGCTAAGCAACAAACCGAATAAGTATAAAGTAGACAAAATAAGTGATTAGATTGGAGTTTTAAATCAATTTTTGATAAAAGTGCATCTTAAGGTAGTAATTTTAGAAAATAAAAATTATAAGCAAGTAAGTTTTAAAAAGTAAATCTTAAAAGAAAGTAATTTTTAAAAAGAAAAGAAAAGAAAATGAATAAAACCTTAGGACGTCTTAAATACATACAAATCATCTCACTTGTTGCCTAAATAATAGCAATAATTTTGTCCTTGTTACCAACACGTGGTAAGATTTGACCCGTCTTTAAGCTGAAGACAGATAACGAATAGTAACGGTCTTATACTTACTCGTTTGTTCTTAAGAAGCGCGGGAAAAAAAGTCCGTATATTAGTATATAGATTGAAACTAAAATGCCATACTAAAAGGGGAAAAACACTACTTGAAATTTAGTTGTTCTTGTGAAACCTGTCGCTAGTGCCAAATACTATACTCTCTTGTTCTTCATACTCATAGAGTCATAGTTCAATCAACGAAACCATGCCGGGAAGAGCCAAAGCGGCTAAAGAAATATTGATGGCTCTAACGAGAAGAAGAAGGATACCGGAGAAAGTAAAGGAAGACGCGGTTACTTTTGGAACAGAGAAGGCGATAAAGTATGGCCTTGGTTACCTAAAGAATAAATTCGAGGGGTGGAAAAAGGGAAACAGAAATCCAGAAATGGTGGAGTATCACAAGATAATGCAAGAACATGTGAAAAATCTTGAAGAGAACTCGTGGAGTTATACGGATTTTAGTGACTTCTGTAATCCTCCGGTCTTGGGGGAAACTTTCGAGGTCGGAGAACCGTCTATCCCGCTACCGGAGCCAGTAGAAGTCCAACCGGCGGATCCTGCTCCCTGGAATTACGGTCTGAATTCATCGGATAACTACAGTCCTCCGTCTCCTAGGCAGTACGCGACGAAGTCTATTGTGGCTTCTGTCTTGCTTACGATTAATCTGTTTACATACATGTTCCACATTCACGGTATTTGAAAGTTTCTTGATTTTTGTTTTAAAGAATTCCTAATTAAGTGTTAATGAATTATTGTTAATGTGTTAATGATTTACTGCTTTTATTTTTATTTAGTATGACGAGATGATGAGTTTTGATTACGATTTTGATCCTACTGTTTAAACGGTTGAAAGTATTACTTCAAAAAGAAGTTTCTGTTTCTCACATGGAAAAAATAATCTTTGTATTTATGGTTTATAAGTGACCAACTATGATGCACTACTAGATGAGTAGTAGTGGAGGGACTCCATTGCCACGCGCCACGCCACGCCACGACGGGGCGGGCTCGGGCTCTGCTAGAGCACCGCCAACGGCCTATTTTTGGAGGTTGTATCTGTCACTTATTCTTCTTTCTTTTGTGTGTTTTTCTAGACTGATTACAGTCTTCTGTTTATTTTTTCAAAACTAATTACACAGTCTTCCAGCACTGATTGCTTTATGTTCAAACTGATTTCACAGTCTTCTAAAGAAAACTTTCAAGGCACCTTTAATGAGTTTCTGGATCCTTCTCATGTCCCTTATATAAGGCCTTGCCTACTGCTCTATCAAACACACAACACACAACTCTACTCTCTTCTCTCTCTATAACGACTCCTTTATAAACTGGTCTTTGGCAACGTTTGCAAGTAGTCCTCAATCCGAATCTTTGTCATACACCTCAGACTCGGAAGTCGTGTATCCCTGGAGGTTGGTTGCTAAGAGTCTGTGTGTATTGAGCGGGGCAAATTCAACTTTAGGCCAGTGATCGTCATCACGTCACGACATTCCTTTCCTCCTTGTAAGATCTTTCATGTTCATTGTTTAGCTTAATAGTCATACCGCTTACAGTCTGAAGTTGAATTTATTTTTATTTTTTAAAAAAAAAAAAAAATTTAGGCGATATGACTACTCCGGTTTCTGCTGCTTCTTTTAATCCTACCCTTATGCCTACTGTTTTTATTCCCGACATGTCAAAATTGGATTTATTTGATGGGAAAAATTATTGGCTATGGTCGGATAAAATTGATTTCCTTTTAAGTCAGTTAGGGGTCGATTATACCTTAACTAAATCTGAAGCACCAGAAAACAGTGAACGGGATTTTGCTAAGGATAATAAAACTTGTCATGGCCTTCTTCTGCATTATATGTGTGAACCTCTGTTTATGATTTATAGTAAGCTTGTGACTGCAAAAGACATATGGAGTGCTATAAAAACTAAGTACGAAACCGATGATTTTGGCACTAAGAAATATGCTTGCAATAGATGGTTGAATTTCCGTATAACTAACGATAAACCTGTTTTAGATCAAGTTCATGAATATGAAATTTTATGTGCTGATATTATTTCAGAAGGTATGAAATTTTGTGAAATTTTTCAAGCTAATTGTCTGCTAGAGAAACTTCCATCATCCTGGCAGAACTATGTGCACTTAATGAAACATAAACAGAAAGATTTCACTCTTCTTGAGCTTGTGTCTCACATAAAGATCGAAGAACAAAACCGCATTCAGTCAAAAGGGAAACAAGTTGATCATTCCTCTTCTAATGCTAACCTCGTTAATTCCAAGAATCAAAACCAGGGTCCTAGGCGCCACAACAATCACAAGGGCTCTAACCAGATCCATGGTATACAAAACCATACAAATTTCAAACCAAAAAGGCCATTAAAAGGAGAATGTTTCACCTGTGGAGAAACAGGCCACTCCGCCAGATTTTGTCCAAAGGGGTCAAATGGCAAGACAAGGAACGAACCTCAAGCACATTTCACTGAAACCGATGAAGTTATTGCAGCCGTCGTTTCCGAGGTAAATCTGGTAAGCAACTCAACCGAATGGATTCTAGATACAGGAGCTACTAGCCACATTTACTCTGACAAAGAAGCATTCAAGAATACACTCCTGAAACCAATGGGCAATGGGTGTTCATGGGAAACTCGAGCACCACGGGCGTCATTGGCAAAGGTAAAGTGCAACTAAAATTGACTTCCGGTAAGGTCCTTGAACTTAACAATGTACTTCATGTTCCCGAAATACGTTGGAATCTCATTTCAGGCTTTCTTCTTATTAAGGCAGGTATTAAACTTTCTTTTGAATCTGACAAACTTGTACTCACTAAGAAGTACAAGTTTGTCGGAAAAGGTTTTTGTAATAATGGCTTATTTGTGCTGGACCTGGTAACTATTGATAAAAATTCTCAAGCTTCTGTTTATATTGCCGAGTCCATTTCTTTATGGCATGCTAGACTAGGTCATGTTAATGTCGATTCAATTAAAAAATTAAAACATCTTGACCTTATACATGGATTCAGTAATACTCTTTTTGACAAATGTGAAGTGTGTATAGAGAGTTATAGACTGGATAACCATTATGGTAAAAAGGAGGGTGTTACATGCCTTTCCCGAGCGGGACATTTTTGTCCCGAGCAGGACGAAGGTAGAAAATTGGTCTGTCGACTTTTCCGAGCGAGACATGTAAAACCCAAGCGGGAAAAGTCCTTTCCCGAGCGGGACAAGTGTGTTCCGAGTGGGACTGTGCCGAGACAACTCTCCTTTGCACAAGACTCAACAATGGTTTCCCAAAATCGATTCAAACACAAGTTATGCCATATTCACATCTAAAACCCACATGTACACTAACTCAAGCATATGATTCACATCAAGGGAGATAATCAAATAAGTTTTAATGACTTAAAACTTATGATTTAACACAAAGAGGGTAGATTAACAACATAATATCAACATTCAACCAACCACATGAGGAGGAGGCAGGGTGAAAAGTCACAATGATTCATTTTTAGTGAATGACACTAAATAAATTTCCCATTTATTAGTTTAAATATACAACAATCCCTCACATAAATGGGGAATTTCACATTCACTCGAATAAGACACTCCCCTTCGTAAATGAGAATTTAATCTTTGACTTTTCATCGGAAAAGGCAGAAGTATTGATAATATTATTATTACTACCAAGAATTAGCATGTCGTTGACATATAAACAAACAATAACATAATTGTTCTCGGTGTTTTTTATGTACACACATTTATCACACTCATATGGTATTAGAGCCTCATGATCTTGAGGTCTCGAGTTCGATTCCTAACTGCCCCTTGCTACACGTTGACAATGTCCTGTTAACAATCTTATACACATAGGATGTACACTGGCACACTGTTTATACAATCAACCGGTTAGCCACCGCTAATAACCGTTATAAAAACACTGTTAACTAAGAGAATTGGCCGTTGCTAGAGATCAATGTTTCCGAGTTTTGTAGAGATTCAGGAGTGATGATAGAATTGGATGCAGCTGACACATTTAGCCATATAATCAACAGCAATGTGTAAACTGCAGCGTTGAGATGCATTGGAAAATTCGGAATACCAGTTTAAGCCGAATAATGTCTAGTGACATGACAGTCAAGAGCTTATTATAATCATAGTAACAACGTAAAATCCATACTAAGTCAAAAATAATGAAATTTAGTAATTTACCAGTTTGTTAATTAAGAATCTTTGTTTGAAAATGATTGAATTCCCCCTTGTTAAGAACATTGAATTTATCAACGAGCGACTTGTGTTCTTGTAACGATCAAATTATTTTCTCATATACATCGCTTACTCACGTCTTATATCTTGTTTCGTAACATCGGTTTTGTAATACTAGGTCTTGTATATGTTGGACATCATGAATGTCACGTCTTATGTCCTGAATACAGACTTTAATAAGAACGAGATGATCGTAGCGTGGTAAAAGTCACTATCCGTGTGTTCTGAATACAGCCTTCACACAATATCTACACCAAAGTCGATTTTGTCTTGTACTCTATATAAGCGGTACTATATTTCAATTTGAGGTTTTATCGAGAAAATTGGTCGCTACAGCCTAATCTCATTTGTCATGGTATGAATGCGATCATGACAGCCTTAAAAAACATCATAACTCTGTTTCGTATTATGTTTATGTTACAAGTACACAAGAACTAAAGGTAAAGAATATGGAAGTCGTCAAGTCGGTAAAAAAATCTGAATTTTTTTTTTGTTCATATTATGTTTACATTTTAGAGGAAACCAAATCATCTACTTAGGTAAGTAATCTGTCAATTTTCACAAGTTACAGTTTTATGAACAGAGGATTTATATGGCAAACAGAAAACGGAGAAAATACTAAGGACCGCTAGCAGTAGACCTAGAAACACTGTTTGTCATGCTATAGTCACACACTTGCTGGAGAAATTCGTCTCTGGAAAACCCTTTGCTTCGCGTAAACCCTGGTGACTGCGGAATAGGAATAGTTTTGACATCGTCAACATCAAGCATTGAAATCAACGCGGGAACATCCGGTCTATCTTCAGGAAATTCTTGAACACAGAGCAATGCTACGTGTATGCACTTCAAAATCTGCCCTTGGCATGTTTGGTTAAGGATGTCAGGATTGATCAGTGAGACGATATCGTTTTCATTCCACAATATCCATGCCTGAAAACGTGTTAGAGATTGTCATATCCCATAGTTAACATCAGTTGTATAAAAAGTTTTGTGTAAAACCGTCTTAGTTTTGCCTTATATCAAAGAAAATGATCCATAAGGATTTTCGAAATCTTACATATGTTAGGAGGTTCAATGACTCTTTATCCAGAAACCCGTGGTTCTTTTGGCCACTAACAATTTCGAGTAGCAGAACTCCAAGGCTGAATACATCTGATTTCTCTGAAAATATGCCTTGCATTGCATATTCCGGAGACATATAACCACTGCACATATGAGTTACGACACATAAGATTTAGCATCTTTTAAGTGTATGGTCAATGTTTAAAACATATTAAGGGTGGAGTAGTGTAGTTACTAGGTTCCGACAACTCGTACTGTGTTAGCTTGATCTTGTTTGCTATCAAAGATCCTTGCCATTCCGAAATCTGAAATCTTTGGATTGAGTTCTTCATCTAACAAAATGTTGCTTGGCTTTAGATCTCGGTGTATAATCCTCAAACGAGAATCCCTATGAAGATAAAGAAGGCCTCGACATATTCCTTGGATGATGCTAAATCGCGTTGGCCAATCCAACACTTCCTTTTGCTTTGGATCAATGTATGCATCCAAACTTTTATTTGGCAAAAGTTCATATACCAATAGTTTTTCTTCACCTTCGACGCAACATCCCAACAATTTTACAAGGTTTTTGTGCTGAAGTTTTGAGATCACCATTACTTCATTCATAAATTCTTCAGCCCCTTGTCCAGTCCTATTCGAAAGCCTCTTAACTGCAATATCTTCTCCGTCTTCCCATTTTCCCTAGAGACGTTAGTGACATGTAGTTGTAAGTATTAATATTATGTAGGCACTAGCCTTTGGTTAAAGGAGGCAGTATAATTGCGATGGAGGGAATACCTTATACACGGGACCAAAACCCCCCTCACCAAGTTTGTTGTCGTCCGAGAAGTTGTTCGTCGCTTCAGCCAACTTTATGAAATCAAACAATCGCAAATCCTGAAAATCGTTACCAAAAATCTTATGCCAATGTGCCTCTTTAGATTTTGGTGTATCTCTCTTTCCTGCCAAATCAACAAACAGTGAGTAAACAATGCGTAACAATAGGTGATCAATCAAGAGCTTGGTCTGTCCGTTAATTACAGGGCCAAGAAGACAAGGCGTGTCAAATTGGCCCTTACATGATTCGCTCTAAGCGTAACACATCTTACAGACTGACTGCAATATTGATGTCAAAAATAAACAGTGTTTACCATTTCTGTAACGCATCCACTTCCACAGGCATACCATTGAGATAACCGACACCAATGCACACAAAATAAGAATGCCTGCTACAATTATTTTCTGCTTGCGACTTTCATCTGCACAGTAGAGGAGAAAAGTATGGAGTATATGAGCTACCTGCAGAGCAGTCATATTGGTTATTTGAGATCGGTTCTGATTACTTATGCCATTTGAGATATGAGAACATTTTGAAGCAGAGTAAATATTGGGTCTAACAAAGTTTAGGCTGAACACTGGTTGCATCTGATTAAGCCAGTCAAGTCGGGTTTTTGTATTCAGCTCCAAAATGGGTCTCTGGACGACGAGTTTAGTCTTTCAGTTTGAGCCATCTTAAACTCCATTTTTCTAAAATGCGTATGAAATTATCTAACTGTACTACAAATATTCATCTATAATCAGCTGACCTGGTACTTCCGAATGCGCCAAACGAACAAAAAGATCAGCACCATCAGCAGAGAACTGTTGGAGGTCAATCAAACTTGCAGTCCAAAACATACATCCAATGCCGGAATAATATGAATAAGCTAAACATGAACAATTTGCCATACAATTTGCCATACAATTATTTTGATCTGCAAAAATCCAATTAGCATAATCTGGTACTTTGATATGTTGCAGTTGCAGGAACTTGTCTTCTTTGCTTCCTTGAGCGCGACAATGCAGCTCCGTTTTTCTAACACAACCATCGGTCCAATTTCCTTTGTTCCATTCGACAATATTTGTTGGGTTAAACCCTTTCAAACACTCACAGATCGGGTTTTTCTTCGGATAACATACTGCAAAATTGCCACACTTAGCATAGACATCACAATCAGATTGTAAAGACCGCCAGCTAATTCCCCATTTATTGTCATGCCAAAACTTTCGTGTTAAAACCCCATCATAGGTCAGAAAGAACCTGAGAATTGCAAATGAAAAAAATCGAGTGATGCGTTTTGCATTATGGTATTTGGTCTCTAGTGAGACCGTCTCAACTGAAATGATATTTTATGTTAAGAGATGAGTTTCGCAGCATTGTTTTCCTTCAACTCCTGGTGAAATCTTGACTTTTTTTTGACGAAAAACGATATTTAGAGTTTTTTCGACCAAAAAAATGTAAATGTTAGGTGCTTTTGGACAAAAAAAACTTTAGGTGCTTTTTTGCAAATGGCCTAGATATTAGGTGCCTTCAGACAAAAAAAAAAACCATTCAATATATTGTTTTAATTAAAAGCAGGCTCACATATTTGTAATGAGATCGTCTCATACAAAAATTATGTGACAGGCTAATTAGAGATCGCCTCGTGCAATAATTATCAATAAACATAAATATATACAAGCAATACCTTTCCAAGAGTGGTGCATTTGCATATTTTGCAACATCATACGATAAGTCGAGTGTGTCATTGTGGTTATCAACATTAAACCCTGAAGAGACCTCAGAATGAGCCTCGGGCACTCCAAGAAACAAATATCCATTCCAAGGTCCTGAACGCCAACATGGTCTATCGCCTTCGACAATGAAGAATTCTGGTAGATCTTGAGGAAGACTAACAATACGAAATCGACCACTTGATGGATCAGTACTACTTTTCCAAGATAGAATTTTTGTTTCTGTGTCATTCAAACTCTTCTGTAAGGTTATCTTTGCTCCTGGCAATAACGAATCTGTGGGGTGATCGAAACTCTGCCAAATGATAGAATTACTACCATTCGGAAGCAGAACGAGGTTACCTGTATTTAAAAGCTTAGCAACTGTACCATGTCCCTTATATGACACATTTGATGACCAAAAAATATTATTTTGTTCATCCGTTACTTGAAGATTCCCGTCTTCTGAAAGTTTGAACATAGACAATGATCCTAGTATCGGATTGTCTCTGTTGGCTACCCATATAACCTCCAAAGAACTTTCAGAATTCTCCATTTTGTTGAACCATATGCCAAGATATCGATTCATCGAAGTACTTGGACTAAAGAACCCAAGCTCGAAATTGCCATTGTTCGAGATTAGTGTTTCAGGGTCTCTTATAAGTTGAGGGATGGTAATAGAATCGGCTGCAATCGAGAAATCGAACCAGGAGATTAACAGAAATGTGTAAATTCCGGTTTTTAGATTCATCGGAAAGTTGGGAATACTGGTTTGAGACAAATGAAATCCAATGACATGAACCAAGAGTCATAGTAACATTTAATCTATACTTAGTAAACAATAATTAAATAATCAAACTTGTTCTTAAGTATTCTAGTTTGAAAGCTCCCTCGTTTACTTTGAATAATATTGAATTCTTCAGACAAAACAATTTGTGTTTTTTTAAATCATTATGTTCTTTTCTCCTGGACAATATAATAATGTCGCGGGTATAAGAGGTTAAGGTATGAATGAATTTGATAATTTTATTACTGAGAAAACTATACAATATATAGTAGTTTACATAGGTTTATTTATGGGTAGGAGCCTATACAATTATATGCTTTGAATATTACAATATGATCCTTTCTATATTTACTTTATGTATGCAATCAATTAGCCTTGATTGGGGGGATTGATTTGCTGTTGAATTGATTCTTTGTGTGTGTAGGATTGTTGCTGTTAATATGCCCCCGCAAGATGGACGTCCGAGGGGTGAGTCCAAGCTTGGTTCGTAACTCATGATATTGATTTTTGTGCAGAGGTTTGGTAAGGATGTCTGCTAATTGGTCCTTGCTTGCGACATGTTGTATGCGGATTTGACCAAGGTTGAGTTGCTCTTTGACGAAGTAGAAGGAGAGGGCCATGTGCTTCATTCTTGAGTGAAAGACGGGATTCTTTGCATAGAGAGTAGCGGAGATATTGTCACAGTAGATGGCCGGTGGTTTGGTAACAAGGATGTGAAGTTCAGAGAGGAGGTTCCGAAGCCAGATGGTCTCGGTTGTAACGGAGGCAATTGCTCGAAATTCAGCTTCAGTGGTGGATAATGCGAGGCCGCGTTGCTTTTTAGATGACCAAGAAATGGGGTTGCGGCCAAGGTAGATGATGTAGCCAGTGGTGGATAAGTAGGTGTTTTTGTCGCCTGCATGGTCGGCATCGCAATAGGCATGGAGGCATAGGGGTGTAGCACGGTGGAGTTGGATGCCATAGTTGGGTGTACCTTGTAGATATCGGAGAAGTCGTTTTAAAGCAGTTGTATGTGTAATTGTTGGGTGGTGAAGAAATTGGGCAAGGCGGTTGACAGTGAAGGCTATGTCAGGTCTGGTGAGAGAGAGGTATTGGAGACTTCCCACTATGGCACGGTAAGTCGATTGGTCGTGAATGGGGTTGTTATCGTCACGAAGGAGAGGAGGGGAGGTGGCCATTGGTGTGGTGTTTGGTTTTGCTTCGGCCATCTTGTATTTTGTTAGTAGGTCATAAATGTATTTGGATTGGTTCAAATGGAGACCTAGGGAATTGGGTGTGACTTCGATTCCAAGGAAATACGAGAGGGGTCCAAGATCTTTTAGCGAAAATCGGTTAGATAGGTTTGTTATAAATGTTTGTAATTGTAACGGGTTTGGTCCGGTGATAATGATATCATCGACGTAGATTAACATGTATATGCTTGTTGTTTTTGTTTGTAAGATAAATAAAGATGGATCGGAAATAGATTGTTTGAAACTGAGAGTTGTAAGATAAGTTTTTAACTCGGTGTACCAAGCTCGAGGAGCTTGTTTTAAACCATAGATAGCTTTATTTAATTTACAGACATGATCGGGTTTGGATTGATTGACAAATCCTGGTGGTTGATCCATGAAAACATTGTCGGTTAGGCTTCCTTGTAGAAAAGCATTATTTATGTCTAATTGTCGTAGCGGCCATGATTTGGTGACAGCTAGAGATAAAATGAGTCGAACAGTAGTTGGTTTAATAACTGGGCTAAAGGTTTCTGTATAATCTATGCCTGGGCGTTGATGGAAACCTTTGGCTACTAGGCGAGCTTTATGTTGTTTTAGGGTTCCGTCGGGATTAAATTTGTTGCGAAATACCCATTTGCATCCAATGACGTTTTGAGCAGAAGAGCGAGGGACGAGTGACCAGGTGTTGTTCGTGTCTAGAGCATTATATTCAGCTTGCATCGCACTTCGCCAGTGAGGTAGGATTAGTGCTTGTTTGACGGTGTTTGGAAGGTTATCAGGAGATGGAGAGGCATGTGCAAGATTGAGAGCATACTTCGGATTTCGTTTTCGAATATTGTTGTCGAGTCGAGTGGTGACAGTTTTCTCGGGTCGTTGGATAACAGTTTTGGGTTGTGTGGTGACAGGATCAGGATTGAGTGAGGGTTTGTGAGTGACAGTGGGGGACGGTGGTGGAGAGGAAAGGGTGGGTGTGGTGTGTGGTTGGGCGAGTGTAGTAGGACGACGTGAATAGACTATAGTGATGGGTGGTTTGTCACGGCGAAAGCTGTCGGTGGTGGAGTCAGGGATGAGTGGCGGTTTAGAAGAGGAGGTGGAGGGTAGGAGGGGAATAGATAGAACACACCAATCTTCAGGATTGTTATGGGTTAATGAAGGTGAGGAAGGGGTTGGAGTTGTGGTTTTGTTATAAGGAAATTCATCATCAAAGAATTTGACGTGTCGGGATGTGTAAATTCGATTTGTTTTTGGTTCAAGACAGTGATATGCACTTTGAGTGGTTGAGTAACCGACAAATATGCAAGGAATAGAGCGGTTTTCTAATTTGTGCTTTGTATATGGCCTTAGCCAAGGGTAACAACGACACCCAAAATTGTGAAGGTTGGTGTAGTTGGGTGGAGTCTGATGAATTATAGAATAAGGAGAGTCCCCTTGCAATGTTGGCGTAGGTAGACGGTTTATTAAATACGTTGCAGTACTAAAGGCAAATGGCCAGTATGTAATAGGGAGACCAGCGTGATTTAGTAGAGCGAGTCCGGTTTCAACAATGTGACGGTGACGTCTTTCTGCGTAGCCATTATGTTCTGGTGTGTGAGGCGGAGTAGTGAGGTGGGAAATGCCATGAGTAAGTAGAGTGGTATTTAATTTAATATATTCACCGCCGTTGTCGGAGAAAAAACGTCGTATTGGTTTGTTAAAATATTTTTCTACTAACGCTTTAAATTGATTAAAAATTTGTGTGGTGTCAGATTTACGTTTTAAGGGATATAGCCAGACATATTTACTAAAGTGGTCAACAAATACGATGTAATATTTATAGTGGTCTCGGGAAAGGACTGGGCTAGTCCATAAATCAGAAAAAATAAGGTCAAGTGGGCCGTTGGTTTTGAATGAAGACACAGAGAAAGGCAATTTCTTGCTTTTTGAGATTTGGCAAGCTTCACAGTGTGAGAAATCAAAAATAACAGAAGGTAAATTTTTATTAATCATCTTGATTACATCATAACTGGGATGACCTAGCCTATGATGCCAAGAGATTGAAGCGGTGCCTTTCACAGCGGCATAGGCGGTTGATTTCAATGGACACCACTCGTACACTCCGTTGTTAACGCGGCCCTGGAGGAGTGTTTTCCTCGTCGATATTTCCTTTACAAGAAACGAATCATGTGAGAAAATCACATAAGCGTGGTTGTCTTTGCATAATTGAGAAATAGACAGTATGTTTCGGGAAATATTTGGAACATGCAAGACATTATTAAATTGGAGTGATTGAAGAGTGAATTTACCAATATTGGCTATGGGGAGTGCTGACCCATCTCCAATTAGAAGGTCATCCAGGCCGGTATAGGGAGAGTGGAATGCAAGAGTGTCCAAGTCGTGGGTGATGTGGTGTGATGCCCCGCTATCAAGGAGGTACGCTGGGTTCGGGTTTGGTGGTCCTTGGGTGGCTGCGTGGGCCTGCGGTTGGTGCGGCTGCTGCTGGCGGTTGCTTGGCGGTTCCGGGAAGACGATATTTGGGAAGAGCCGGCGAAATGGAGAGCAATGGGCAATTACATGACCCGTTTGTCTACACCATTGACATCGGCCTTTGAATTGTTTCGGATATGGGTTTGAATTTTGGTGAGTTTGCTGTTGGTTTGTATAGTTGCTGGTGTAGTTTGGGGTAAAATTATTGTGGTTGTTGGTGTGTCGATTTGTATAGCCACGGTTGTTATTGTTGGACCGATAAGCCGGGTTTGCGGAGGGTGCAAAATGATTTGTAGTTGGTTGATGTTTGACAGTAAGTTCATGATGAAGCAGTTTTTCGTGTAACGCCTCGAATGAGATAGGTGTATCTCGAGCGCGCACCGTGTCAATGACAGGTTTGAAGAGGTCGTAATCCAAGCCTTTAAAGACTTTGGCTACGACGTCCTCCGGATCAAGGGTCTTGCCCATAAGGGCCAATTGATCAACGCAGGCTTTGATTTGGTGCATATACTCGGTTATGGTTTGATCTGTCGTTTTTACGATAGAATCAAGTCGTTCTTTCAGTTGTAATATATGAGCGCGGGATGGGTTGGCGTAGGTATGGGCTAGAATGTCCCATGCCTCCTTGGCGGTTTTTGCGCGTACAATAAGAGATTGAAGCACGGAGGAGATCGTGCCTATGAGGGCACCTAAGATCAACCCGTCCTGTTTTAACCAAGTTAGGTAAGCCGGGTTTGGTTTTTCTTGGTTGTTAGTGTCAAGGGTTGTGGCAGGTGGTGGTGACTCGGTTCCGTCAAGAAAACCGAGGAGGCTAAGACCAAATAGAATGTTGGTCAGTTGGAAGTGCCATGTGGTGTAGTTAAGTGAGGTTAGCTTGACAACGTGGGTAAGATTCGGAGCGGTCAGAGGCTTTGCAGCCTCGTGTGGGTTGGAGATGAGGGTGTCTTGGCTGGTGTTAGTCATGGTGGTGGTGTCTCGGTGATGAGAAGAAGGTCGTTTGAATGTTGCGGAGCGTGGTCGAAGGTGTTTGTGAGTGGATCGTGAATGACTCGTTGATACCATATAAGAGGTTAAGGTATGAATGAATTTGATAATTTTATTACTGAGAAAACTATACAATATATAGTAGTTTACATAGGTTTATTTATGGGTAGGAGCCTATACAATTATATGCTTTGAATATTACAATATGATCCTTTCTATATTTACTTTATGTATGCAATCAATTAGCCTTGATTGGGGGGATTGATTTGCTGTTGAATTGATTCTTTGTGTGTGTAGGATTGTTGCTGTTAATAGCGGGTGTGAGCATGTGTAAATTTTTCGTGATTTTCCTACGTAAGATTCCATTATTTCTTTCTAATGGTTCTTAAGTTTTACCTTACGAGTTATGACCTCGCTCCTCAATTTCCTGGTTACGCCACTGCTCATGTCGTGTCCAGTAACAAAACATATTTATGTCATACTAGGTAATACTTCGTAACTGATAATAGAATAAGTATGCAATTGAACCTCTAGTATGAATGAAGCAAATTGTGACGCTTTTAGCATAAATCTTGACGTTTAACTTCAAAAAATATATATCCGAATATGCTATCGACTACTTACAGCAGTCACAGTAAGATCGTTTAAAGAACATTCATTCTCGGCCAAAAAAGTGACCCGAAAATGATCCGACCCGAATGAGCCATTTGTCAGGTCTAGTACTTACCAGGGTAGTTGTTACCAGTAATTATGGTTTATGTTATAAGCATTACCTTATACACAGGGCCAAACCCACCACGTCGCTTGTTGCTCCCTCCAGCCATTTGTCGGAAAAGTCGCTTGTTGCAGTTATTAACCTTTCAAGGTTAAACATGGGCAAGTCTGCAAACTCGACGTTCCTCCCTTCAGCAGCAATCTTCATATTATCATGCCAACTGTTTGGTTCTTCTCTTCCTGTAGATTTTAACCCTGGCACAGTTGATAGATTGCTGTATCAAAATTGCGCGTAGCTTGAAAACTTGTATGACGAATATAGGTGAACGGGTAAAAGATAATAATCACCACGTCGTTGATCCCTCCGTCTCCAAATAAAGTACACAAGACCAACAAACACAATTTAGATATGGCAAACTGCTCATTTGGTCAGATCGAGTATATTTCAGGTTGGCCACATTCAGATTGTTCCGTCTAGGTAAAATTCGGAACAAGAAACCGCAACATAAACAATAAGATTCCTGAAATAGCCTTACCCGATAACTCTGAATGAGCCAAACGAATGAAAAGATGAGCTCCGTCACCAGAGAATCTTTGAATGTCAATCAGGCATCGATTCCAAATCATGCACCCAATACCCGAATAATATGAACAATCTCCCAAACATGTGTTTCCACAATCTTCTTGATCATTCCCTGATATCCAGTCGGAATAATCAGGAACCTTCATATGCTCTAACCTCAAAAACACATCTTCTTTAGTTTCTGTACTGTCACAATGCAACTCTGCAATTCGAGCACACTTGCAAGTCCAATTTCCTTGCCTCCATTCCTCGACCTTTCTAAGCTGAAACCCAGTCAAGCAATTACAGATCAGTGAACTTGTTGAATCACAAATTCCGCCACATCTTGCATAAACATCACACTCGAATCCTATAGCCGCTTAACTACTCACCTCTTTGCTGCAAAATCCCAGTACTTTTGAAGCAGCAGCCCGTCATAACTCACCATATACCGCTTCAAAATGATTGGTTTGACAACGAATAGACTAAATAGAGTTAGCCTTCATGATCATCTATGATATTAAATCCAGTGGAAATTTCTGAATTCAAATTGGGTATTCCAATATAGGTCTATCACCTTTCAAAGTGAAAAATTCAGGGAGGGTCCGAGGCACGATTCAGAGCCTGAAAGACCCACTTGATGGATCCGAATTACTCTTCCACGAGAGAAGCATCGGGTTTTTCTTTGTTCCCTGCTTTACTGTGAACTTCACCGATGGCAGCCCTATCGGGTGCTCGAAACTCTGCCATATCATCAGTCCACTGGGATTTGAAATCAAAGCTAGATTTCCTGTATCCAAGATTGGGCAACTACAGTAGCAGTAGTAGTATTTGACGAACAAAAAGTCGTGTTCTTTCCATCTATAACTCGAATCTCACCATTTCAGATATCTTAAGAACACCAGAAGAGTCATTTAATGGGTTATTTCTACTAGCTACCCATATGACCTCTAATGCATTGGAATCTGTATCATTATTATAATAAATCCTGACATAGCGACTGTTCGAATTGGTTGGGCTAAAAAAACCCGAATTTGAAGGTTGAATCACTAGAAGTTAATGATTCAGGATTGGTCAGAAATTGAGTTGCTGTAATACTGGTTGTTCCTACCTTAGAACTCAAATACACATAAATGATGATTACAGGAAGAATGTACATGTTGATTGGTAAACCATTAGTCATTGGTATGCATTACATTACATTATAACCTTGGCAATTTAAAAACAAGAAACGTGGAATTTTGACTCAAGAAATGTCGTACTCATGCATATGTCAACTAGATTAGTTTAACGCATTTATACGGCTAATAATGACAGGATAACAGCAGTGAGTATGACCTTTTATATAATTTTTTCTTAAAAAAATTAGTTCTTTTTTTTATCCTTACACTAAATGTTGCTAATATTGCCTCAAGATATGAATGATGTACTGACTGAAAACTTTATAACTCGATTACAAATCGGTTTCACACGATATTTGAAATCACACACAGATGCTCAAATTTCCTCATCAACTGTACTTATTAATCAGAATATACAATTTTTCAATGAATTAATAAAATAAATACAGCATCTAAGTTTGACTTTTGATCTCTATTCTTAATTATGGAGCTCAGAAATCAGAAGATTCAACCCCTAACAAAACTATATTCTTCATTCAAGAATATGACTAATTAGAACAAAGAAACTCTACAATTTTTGGTACCAAAATATGTTGCAGAAAGCCTTTGCCAGAACTCTTACCGGCCGGTTATATAGCTGAGCGATACACGATTAACCGAGGAAGTCCCGTTTTCACTTTGATTATTATCAGTGTATCTCCTCTGAGTGAAACCAGGCTGCTTAGGGTGTGGTAGATTTAAAACTTCACTATCAATCATAGAAATAACCATTGAAATGTTCGGTCTGTCTTCGGGTAATTCTTGCACACACAAGAGAGCTACCTGTATGCACCTCAATATCTCATCTTGAAAACCCGATTCCAAAACAAACGGGTCAATTAGGGACAGTATATTGTCCTCGTTCCATAATTTCCATGCCTGTAATACAGTAAATTTAGGAATTGTACAGAAAAAAAAAAGTGTCAAAATTGTGTTTATATGAATGTTACTTACATGACCTAAGAGGCTTAAGCTCTCTTCATCCCTAAAGCTATTGTTTCTTCTGCCACTTACAATCTCCAGTAGTACCACCCCGAAGCTGTAAATATCCGATTTCTCAGAAAATCGCCCTTCCATTGCATACTCTGGAGACATATAACCACTGCAATCAAACAAAACACGGCAAATTGGCAGAGGTTAAGTTCATTCTCTGAATACTGCAAACTCAAACAAAACTTCGCAATTCTTTTGCTTACGGAAAAAGGGAGCCATAAGGGCAGTGTTATGCGGACGGGTGTGGAACCCAAGGGAAGGACTCAGGACTGGCATATTCAACATAGCCAAAGACTCGCTATTTTTTGTTTTCGAATATGACGGGATTAAATAAATTGAATCATTAAACTGTATTTGCCGCTTATACAATGAAACATGGACTGTTTATGCAGCTTTGATGGTTGTCTGAAAAAATAACCTCTTTGTGTTCGCAACAAAAGAGTAAGGTTGCGTCTTACCCCGTCATTGGTGGAAAATTTTTAAGGCATTAAGGTAACGCAATTGTTTAAAATGTAAAAGCAGGGGTACATACTAGGTGCCAACAACCCTGTTGGTATCAGCTTGATCCTCACTGCCTCCGAAAATCTTTGCCATTCCGAAATCAGATATCTTTGAATTGAGTTTATCATCCAACAAAATATTGCTTGCTTTAAGGTCTCTATGTATGATCTTTAATCTAGAATCTCTATGAAGGTAAAGAAGTCCTCTACTTATCCCTTGGATGATATTGAATCGCGTCTTCCACCCGAGGAGCTCTTGATAACGTCGGTCTGGGTATTAATAACCGAAAGCACACCAGTGTTAACTCATAGAGTCATAGTATCAAAATTATTGCCGAAACAAGATTTAAGATTCGTGGAAACAAACCAAAGAGAAGCGCATCCAAGCTCTTATTTGGCATATACTCATACACTAACAGCTTTTCTTCTCCTTCAACACAGCACCCCAACAGCCGGACAAGATTTCGGTGCTGAAGTTTCGAGATTACCAATACTTCAGTCATAAACTCTTCAAGGCCTTGGCCAGATAGTTTGGAGAGCCTTTTTACTGCTATGTCCTCTCCGTCATCCAATTTACCCTACAAACAAACGCCACATCTTCAGTTTCTGCTGATGCTTAATAGCTAATGTACAGTACTCCAACATGCTTATTGCGGTGCAGTGGCGAGTTAGGGTAATGGCATTACCTTATATACAGTACCAAAACCACCTCGTCCAAGCTTGTTGCTTTCGTGGAAGTCATTTGTTGCAGTTACCAATTTTTCCAGTTCAAACATAGGTAAGTCGCCAATTTGAATGTCAGTTTTGTCTCCTTTAACCATGATATTACCCTGCTGCGTGATTCTCGTCCCTTCAATAACACAGAGTTCTGTTAAATACAGCTATATGGCAATGCTGCAAACTAACACAGAAATACAAGTAATGAGAGAAAAGGAGAGAGTTTTCACCATATTTTCGACGCAACCATTTGATTCTACATATAACAACTGTAATGCTAACTACAACTAGTACAACAGCAATTACTATCCATCTTCCAGATCCCCATGAAAGAGATGGGTGGTGTTTTTGTTGTTGGGTAGATCCACCTGCAAAGTCAATAACGGTTTGTTACTTATGCACATAAAGTACTGTATGCCCAAGTGTTTCATAGGCTCTCACGGATGGTGAGCAATTGGAGGCGGAGGTACACAGCCTTACCTGTCAACAAGAAATACTCGAGAATGGTTAGGTACTTACCTAGGTCTGAAGAAGCCAATCGAATGGAAAGATCAATCCCTCTACTCTCTGAGTATTCTTCAATATCAATTAGGCTATCGTTCCAAGTCATACAGCCAATACTCGGATAATAGCCGAAAGCTAAACAAGAACAATCTCCTATACACTGACTGTTACATTCACCCTCACTGGCTGCCGATACCCACTGCGGGTTATCTGGTACTTTCACATTCTCCATCTTCCAAAACCCATCTGCTTTAACTCCCACAGTGTCACACTGTAGCAACGTTTTCCGAACACACCCACCAGACCAATTTCCTTTGTTCCACTCGGTACTATTTTTGGGCACAAACCCTTTCAAGCAACCACATATAGGTGAATTTGTCGCATTACAGCTCCCAAAAGGTCCACATTTGTCATAAATATCGCACTCACTTTGTTGCGAGTTCCATCCCGTTTCCCATTTTCTGCTGCCATTGTCCCAATCTCTTTGGACCAAACTTCCGTTATAATTCACCACAAAATGCACAAGTTGTAGCAATTGTGCTGATTGGTTAGCGAGGGTAAACCCGAAGTATACTTCTCCTGCGTTGTCTGTTGTAATACTAAGACCTGATTGGACACCAACAAATAGATTACCATTCCATGGTCCGTTTCTCCAATAAGGGCGATCATCATCCCATAGAAAAACCTGAGGCGGATTGCGAGTATCAATACCAACAGTGAAGTTTCCACCAGACGGGTCTACAGGGCTCTTCCAAGACCGAAACAACACTTGTCTCTCGTTTACTGTACCATCAATACTGAACGTCATCTCCGGCAAAAACACATCAGTTGGATGATCAAAACTCTGCCAAATTACTTGTCCACTATCATTCGATAACAGAATAAGATTACCAGTATCCATAAAATGAACAACCAAGTTTCTAGCATCAGAAGACGATACATTTGATGACCAAAAGCTCGTGTTTTCTCCATTCAAGACTCGAAGATTTCCATCCTCCGAAATCTTGAACACCCCAGAAGAGTCGGTCAACGGATTATCCCTATTGGCTACCCACACAACTTCCTGTTCTCCATCAGAACCACCTTGAGTATACCAAACTCCAACATAACGATTAGTCGAAGTAGCCGGGCTGAAAAACCCTAGCATAAAAACTGCATTACTTGACACTAACGTGTCGGAATCCGTCAGGGATTGGCTTGTGTCAAGGTTTACTTGAGCTGAAACAACCCCTAACCATAACAAACATAGTAAAATCACATGAATATGCAAAAATGCCATAAAATTCACTTGGGTTTTCTCTCTTTTGTGGTAAATGAAAATTTGCTTCATTCTTGTAAAGTCTAAATACCATCAAATTATCTCATTAAATGCTACTAAAAGATTCAATCTTTCCTTAACTAAATTCCATATGAATAATAGTCTATGATGGATTTAGTCATTAGTGGCTCAAATTGTACCTTGACATTTAGTTTGTTCATACTTCATACTAAGACTTTGTTCTCAACTTTTCATTTGTGACCAATCAATTGCCTAATTTGCCTTTGACCCATGAGAAGAAAAGTTTGAAATTCATTTGCTCCTAAAATTGACTACTACAAAGTACAAAAATATGATTTGGGCAACTTTGATATTATTGTTTTCTTCTTTGCAAAATAAATGTTTATAGCATTCACTTGTTTATTAACAAGTATGAAAATGGTATTTTTATTAAAGAGTGAGATGATAACGCCACTATTGTTTTGTTTAATGTCACTCAGATACAACTCATTATACGGTATCTTACTATTCATTCACTCATAATTCAAGTGACATTGGTAAAAACGGCAGTGAATTTATCATTACCCTATAAAAATGGCAGGTTAAGCTAAATTATGACATTTACATTCCATTTGCCAAAAAAAAAGCATGGTTTCTAGCATTCACTTGTTTAATATTCCCTCCGATTCTTATGAATTGCCCTATTGTTCGAACGAAACCCCCCTTTAAAAAATTGAAAAGGGACAATACTAAAGAATTGAAGGGAGTAACAAAGTATGAAAATGGTACGTAGTTTAAACTTATACTTATAACATTTATAATTCCCTCTTAATATTAAAAAGCATTAAGCATGGGGTGAAAATGTGAAATGGGGTCTTGCCTTGTAGATGAATGGTGAACAATGAAAAACATGATCAAGATTCAAGACTGCGTGTTGGGGCGAAGGTGCTTCACTGTGCTGTTAAGTGAATCGAGTTGTACTTGTCCTGGATTTTATGTCTGAGCTCGAGTTCGAACGGGCTTGGAAATCCGGCTTCAAATTTTGAGTTTGATCTCGGAAATTTGAAGCTCCAGCTCGGCTTAGAAAAAGTTAGAGCTTGAATTGAGCTCGGGTCGTCACTATGTTATTTCCGTTTACTCATCTTTGACTATAACTAAATATTTAAAAAAAAAAACAAATTTGGTATCTCTCACTAATGTGATCCTTTTAACAATAAGTTTCCATTGTGACAGATTTATCCGGCTCAAAATTTCAACAAGTTAAGTATCTCTCACTTGGTCATTAGGTAGCTAAGAGTTAAGACAGGCCTAAAGAGTCACAAATGACTTGTCTTTTTCTATTTATGTGAGTAATATTTGACCCGTCACAAGTTTACGACATATTTGCCCACAAATAAGAATTTTGTGCCCTTTTAAATAAGACCAAGTACATGATCAATCCATAATAACTTTTGATATGATTTTCACGAGTTCCGATCCTATGTCCCACTTTCGTGTCTTATCTTGTGTCCTATTACCTTAATTTTCAAACACCTCATCATTTCATAATATCTAAATAGTTATTTTTAATATTTATTGCTTATCTGTCAAATGAAGAGATAGTGGGACACAAGATGAGACACGAAAATACGACAGGAAATCCGAACTCGGTTTTCATGCCCTAAGCCAAGTTAATGTCATACCAATCTCAACGTCTAAGTGTCCTTTGCTTGCCTTGTTACTCGTTGGTTATTTTGTTTGATTCCTTAGACAAAGTCGTCAACAATTATATGCCAACTTTAAATTCCTTAAAATGTGATTTTTGTTATTTAGACCATGCCCAAGCAAGGTCAATTGCTAGGTCATGACCTTGCTTGGTCATGCTAATGACATTATTAAGCAAATATAATGGTGACCTTGTTTGGTTAATTTTGTTACCTTCTCCATCAAAAGGTCAATTTGTGACCATTTGTGACCATTTTTGAACAAAATTGACCACCTTGTGACCTCATATGTATGCATTTTTTATTGGTTGAGTAATAAAAAAATAATAATTGTTAGGAAAAATAATTGTAAAAATAAGAGAGAAAATTGGGGTAGAGAATAATATGAGAGAAAATGATTGGGTTGATGACCTAGGTCGCGACTTTCTGCTTGCGAGGGTGAAAGTAGGTCAAGATAAATAAAGTGAGATTAAGAGTAAAACCGAGTCGCGACCTAATTAGCGCGACATCTGCTAGGGGATGGTCTTAGGTGATTGATACGTCAACTAATTGATGTTTCGGATGACCTGTCTAATTATTCTTTCCAATTATATTGGTTTTATATTGCATTATCTCAATTCTAAAGTAGATAATTGATTTGAGCTATTGTTACCGAAAATGACATATCTAGTTCAAGTATAATTGATATTCTATTAACATTATTTATAAAAAAACACAATTATTATTTTATTATCATGCTATTTGAAGAATCTCAAGAGCCAAATTATTCCTTTATTCTCTGTCTCTAGTTGATGAAATCTAAGTAGGAGAATTATAATTAATTAATTCACTTAAGGGTCTTATAATACTAATGAATTCCTTTTAGTTGACCAATTTGATCAATTATACATTATGTTATTGTATATTTTTCAACTAAATGAATGTAAATAAAATGGTAGATGCCTCTAGAGATGATTTTGGAGAGGTTAGTCAATACATATGAATTGATGAACTTAGCGGTTGTTTGGTTACCCACTAAATAACATAGGAACTTAAATTCATGTGAATTATAAAATGGGCATATTGTTTGGTTACCCTAATTCACATGAATTGGAAGTTCCCATGAATTCCAATCCCTCCATAATGGAGGAAGTGACTTACCTAGGTCCCCCTAGGTAAGTTGGAATGCCTACATGAATTACACTTCCTCCCTGACAACCAAACACTATTTACTAATTCACATGAATTCTAAAATCATGTGTTTTATGACTTCCTATGCAATACAAATTCCCACATGCAACCAAACAACCCCTTAATATATCAAAGTTAAAGGAATTGGGTTCAAAATTACCATTTTTCGAACGTTATATATTATTGGTAATCAACTTTCCTTCACTATCTTTATGAGATACTCCATAACAATAAAGATTGTTCATGGAGTTTATGACGTTTCTTCTTATTATAGCTTCCCCTTGTTTGCTTAATTGCTTAGGTTTCATGTCTTATGTTGATCCCGATTTATATCACAAAAATAAAAAGTAGCTAGTTATCGAAGGGCAATTGTATTCTTATCTCTACAAGTTATTTGAAACCTTCAATTTATGTTGCAACGATTATGATCTATCTCAAGGGTTGTTTGATTGTCCCCTTATTCATAAGAAGTAAAAATTCCTGGTATTTGGCAAAATAAGATGTTCTTTGGTTGTCCATTTTACAGAAAGTAAAATTTCCTAAGAAAGACTGATTCCTATATGATGTAGGAAGTCACCTACCTAGCTCGAATTTACTTCCCATATGATGACGACCAAACAACTTTTATGCAATTCACATGAATTGTTTCAAATTCATGAAAATCTAATTTTCATGATAATTTCATGATTTTCATCCACCTATGTTGAACATAACAACTCATTAATCCTATCTTATCCTTAAGGATCGAAGTATTTAGTACCATAACTAGAACTTATCATTTTTTATTTATGGTCTAAACAGGGTCATAAGGGTGATTTTAATGTTGATGAGATTTGAAGTTTGAACTCGTATCATGAACACTACTTTTTACGGAGTATAATTTTACCAATTAAGTTTATTGACATCTGGAACAGAATTTGTAATTTTGAACGGAAAATTTAAAGAGATTATCCTATACTGCTTTATCAACTTGTCACCTACATATTCTTATGCTTATCTACAAAAATCCCACTACAAAAAAAAATAAAAAAACAAATATATATCTTTTTTCAAAAAACACACATATTTCCACCAAAGGGACATCCCTCCATATTATGCACGATGCTACTAAATACACTTCAAAATATTCTGGACTCTTTTTATGTTTTATATGACGGATTTGCCCTTTAGTTTTAAATTTGTCAAATTAAGAATATAATCAAAATTTGAAGTATCTTCGTCCAAAACTAATAAATAGAGTGCCCTATTATACATCGGACATGCCAAAAAAATCACCATTAATTATCATATAATTACCAAATTTCCAATTAATCTAACCAAACATTCACAATTCACAATTCACAAATTGAGCCACCAAACTAATTGGACCACATCAAACGTCTCCATAATTGGACCTCTTAAACCACTACTTTTTTTTTTATAAAACATACACGATTTAATTTGATTTAATTTAACAATTAATAATTAATTATTGACAGCAAAAATACAACTAGATGTTTAGACGCATTATACAATTGGGTTTATCCAATTCCATCATACCAGCATCATTCATAGATATCATTGAATATTTAAGCTTTTTATGCGTTTAAACTTTCTGGGTACCTGAAAAACTTTGCAACTTGCGTTTTAAATTTGTATAAAGTTGCAATTTTTGTGCTTGAATTGTGGGAATTTCTGGTTTAAATCATCAAAAAGAGGTGATTTTTGGTTGCTGAGGGTTTTGGTTTTGTGGGTATTTGAAAAAGTTTGCAACTTTGTGTTTAATTTTGTTGAATTGTTGGTATAAATTCTTCAAATTAAGTGATTTTTTTGGTGGGTACTTGAAAAAGTTTGTTATTTGCATTCAAAAATTGTGAAAAGTTGCAAACTTTGTTCATCAATTTATACCATTTATTGGTAAACACCCTCAAGAAAAGTTGATTAAGGTTCAAAAGTTTGCATTTTGCATTAAGAAATTGCTAAAAAGTTGCAAACTTTATCCTTCATTTTCTAGAATTATTGGTAATCAACCTTAAGAAAGGGTTATTGTTGTTACTAAGGTTGTTGGTTTGGTAGATATTTGCAAAAGTTTGCATTTTGCGTTGAGAAATTGCTAAAAGTTGCAATCTTTATTCATCAATTTGCTGAATTTATTGATAATCACCCTGAAGTATGGGTGATTTTTGTTACTAAGGTTGTTTTTTTGGAAAATAATTGCAAAAGTTTGCATCTTGAATTAAAATTTGCTAAAAGGTGCAAACTTTGTTATCAAATTGTAGAGTTTATTGGTATAAAAAGGTGATTTTTTGTTGCTAAGGTAGTTGGTTTGGTAGAAACTTGCAAAAGTTTGCATCTTGAATTGAGAAATTGCAAAAAGGTGCAAACTTGGGGTGTGAATTTGTGAAATTCATTGGTATAAACCCTAGAAAAAAGAGGGATTTTTTGTGGCTTAAATGGCAGAATTAGGTAAGGAAATGAAAATGGGTGTTGGGTTTGAGAAAGAGGAAGAAGAAAAGTTGATAGAAGGAACTTCAGTGTTGGATTTTGATGTTTTATGTTCAACTGTTGTTATGCAAAGTCAAGGAAAATGGAGGTTATTTGAGAATGATGAAGAAGAAGAACAAGAAGAATGTAATGGTGGTGGTGGTGGTGTTTTGAGGTTGTGGGAAGGTGAAGTTCTTGATTGTTTTGATGATCGTCGTATCGCGATTCAATCTTTCTTGTGAGTTCTATTTCTTTATGTTAATCAACTTGGGTTTTTGTGTTTTTTCTTGGTTACATGTTTTGATTTGTAGTTTTGTTGTGGTTTAGAATGATAAGAATTGTGTTATTCTGTTTAGTCAAAGTATCTTATGATTAAGGACAAAACTTTTTTGTTCATTGAGTTGAAGTATAATGATGAGGGTTGAAGTCTTTCTATGCTAGTCTTTGATTAAGTGTGCTGAATTTTTTGTCTTTTTAGTTGAAACCGCCACTTTATGTTGCTAACATAGGCTGTGCCCCCCTCTTATCCGGCAATTTGCACAAGCCATTGAGGCACGGGGATAATGTCGTTGTTTATTGCACTTCAATTTTATGTGTCTTTTTACCTTTTAGCTAATAATTTTCTGGCTTTATGTTCTACTCATGATTACCATGTTTTTGGTGGTGCAGTTGTCCATGCTACAGATTTGGGAAGAACATGAAGAGAGCCGGTCAAGGTTCTTGTTATGTTCAGGTAATAGGATCGAGTGTTTGAGTGCTTCTTGAGGCCTTCAATTGAAATGCTTGTTTTATTTGGTGATGTTCTAGACATATAGTAGAAGAACAAAGATGGGTCCTTTTTGTTTACAATTGGTGTGTTGCTACTAGTTTCCCTTCAGTTATACCGAGCTTGTTTTACCGCTTATAGAATAATTTAGACTTGTGTTTAGGATGGCAGAAATGGCGCCACTTTGGTGGGTGAATGAGAAGAATGGGACTTGGGTAGGGCTAATTCTCACTATAGCGAGACTTGTGTAGGGGTTCTCGCGTATTCTATGAAAGAATGAGGCATGCCACCCCTTATCATGCAAAAACGTGTTGATTTGTTATTCTTTTCATGAATCAAAATCGAAGAGATTTTTGTTGAAAATTGTAATGTCCATGTAGGTGTTTTTGTCGTTAGGGATATCTGTGATTGCATTAAAGGGGATAGATTCCTTCTAAGCATTCATGTAATCATGTGGCAACGTATGTATCATAAAGCCCTCTTAGTGCCTGGAACGCGAAACCGTGAGACCCGCAGTTTGACCTTTGTTTGAAAATTGAATACAAGAAGAGGAGTAAAAAGGAGAGGGAAGAGAGCAAGTGTTTTCCCTCCAATGTTTTTTTGTGTTAAAATATTTGATGAACTTCTAGGAGGGAAAATGGATCCATCCATTTCCCTTCCTCTTCGTTTCCTTCCAACTCAATTTGTTATCAAACGAGGGAAATTGCATCCCTCTAGTCAAACAATCGGTGAAGGATGATATAGAAACACATGTGACCTCTTTTTAGCTAAATGTCCATTTTCCTTAGCAATCTCTGGGAAAATGTTTTCCTTATTTTTTAAATGCTAGTTATTGATCGCTGTTGATGCCTTTATGGACCATGGTGGCCACTTATCTACCATGGACGAAGCTTTGGGCAAAGCGGCATTACCACTTTCCTGTACAACTTATGTAGATAAGTAGTTATTTTGCTCTGTATTGCTTTACCGCTTTTCTTTTCATGTATGATAAACTCGTTGTATTCATGCTTCATTGGGTGCCTCCTTCACGTTGTAGACGAGTTATCTGACTGTTTTGTCTGGTATTGTCTTGTTCAAAATTGCTTTGTGGAGTAAAGAATGCTTGTGGTATAATGCAGGGAACTGTGTATTTGCTTTTGGCTATTTCAGCATTTCTCAATTGTGTTGCCTTCATAGTCACCAGAAGACGCTGCTTCCTTTATCTGGCTGTAGCATTTACAATCTCCGTCGGAACATATTTGGGCTTCTTCCGAACTCAAATGAGAAAGAAGTTCAATATTAAGGTTTGTATTATTGTATTTAGTATGTTCGATCTAGTATACACTTTATGTATGTGTTTTTTTTTATTTGCTCTTATGCGATAATGTTGATTGGTGGAAACAATAGCGACTGCTTAAAAATGTTTGTTTCTAGGATCCTATTACATGTGAAACTTGTTAAGGTCCATTTGTGTTGCGATGATGAGTTAATGACTTGCGTCAAATCGATGCACGCAGTGTTTTAATTTTAACCATAAGTTGTCAGATGTGGTGCTGGGGATTAAAGATGTAAATTTAGACCACCAAATCCTCTTTGCTGCCATAAACTTATTAAGTGAGTTTTCTTTATCAAAATATGAGATACTCTATAACTCAGGACCCGGATGCTATAATCCAACATCTCGTTTTAGAATTGGTTGGAATCATAGACGGTGCTATCATTGATGATCATTGTGGTATTAATCTAGGTGGTAACTCCATATCACGACCCTTTAGTAAAGGCTTGATGATTACCTCTACCGCATTTATGAGCTGGTGATTAGGAGTTTAGGACATGGCAACTGATTCTTTGATCGAGACTGAAACTGATATGTAATAGTGTTAGTGTAACACCATGAAGATCATACTACTCTTTCCCTAGGATTTTACTTTGTTATCTGTTGAACCTTGGATAATGCCGTGATCAATGATAAAAACGACTATCCTTGAAGGCAATTAACTTTCTTGAACAAGACAAGCTC
Organism: Heliosperma pusillum; assembly: GCA_022085475.1. NCBI lineage: Eukaryota > Viridiplantae > Streptophyta > Magnoliopsida > Caryophyllales > Caryophyllaceae > Heliosperma > Heliosperma pusillum. The sequence continues at coordinate 340,690 of JAIUZE010045405.1, read as the reverse complement.
AAGGAGTAAAATGCAATTTAAACTAAATAGAAAAGCTTGTTGAATATGAGAAAATGAGAACCGTGTTTGCCAATTTCTGAAACTCCCGTCGGTATGCTGATGCTTTCTGAATGATGAAATGCAGTCTTTGAAAGTAGTTCATACAGCTCCGTCTACTTTTGTTACCTATAGAGCTGTCCATAATAAGTTTGCTGCAGCAAATAATTTCCTGATTCTTGATCAAATCTTCTATTGTTACTCCGACTTTTCATTTGTGGGGGGTATACCTGTGTGTCTGTGTCCAGTGTGACATTCAAGGATACGACCGTGGTCTGTTACCGCCATTACCAATCCGACTTTCAGAAATATGGGTATGATATGTAACCAACGTTGTAAAACCAGTTCGTGTTCTGACAAAGACGGGAAGGGAGGCTTGCATAGAAAAAGTAGAGGAATTGAACAGTTTATGAAGCATATAGCCATAGTATATAGTACTCCGTATGATTTTGGATGATTTTAAGCCTCGTGTGTCTTTATTGTAGTAAGTCCAGACATTTTGTTATTAAAATTGCGTTTTAAAGACGTGATCATGTATCCTTGCTCTATGCCAAAATCCCCGTCCCAAAAATTTGAGTCACGACATGTCCAGACTCCTGCACTTGAATATCTACCCATCCATGCCCGAGTCCAAGTAAAATACGTTGTTATCGTGAATTGTGTGCTTTATTCATTATAGTCGTATCACTAATTGATTGTTAAAAACTTTCTTAACTGCAGGGTACTGATAGTTCAGTAGACGACTGTGTTTACCATTTAATTTGCCCATGCTGTAGTATTTCTCAGGTATGCTTCTACAATTCCCGGGTTTATTCAATCTGGCATTACAACGAGACATCATGTAGAAACTGCGCGCTCAATTATGGATCTGTCTAACTGAATTTTCCGATACAGGAGTCTAGAACACTGGAGATGAACAATGTTCAAGGAGGCACTTGGCACGGGCGTGGAGATACAATATGTGTAGGCACTTTTGGTGAAAGCGCCAAAGCATTTGTCGAACTACGCCCACCGCCTCCAGTTTTAGTTCAGTTTCACGAGCCTAAATTGATACCGGAGAGTGAAAACCATAGCAATTGTTGACTCCAGTGCCCCTCCAACCATTTCTCTTGGATACGCATACACCTATAATCATGGTATTAAACTTGGACTCGAATGTTGAACCACGCCTGATTTGTGGAGGTTCCGAAAGTCTCTTGAACGGATTTTGAGGTGTTATCGACTCTCCTAAATTGCTTCGATTGAGATGATGCCTTGATGAGATAGATTATCTAACCACAATTGAATAGATATATTTAATACCATGTTTACAAGGATTTGTAAATAACTATGATTAATACTATGTCAAGTAAAATGCTCCTGTGCTCATTGATGATTTACTGTCATATCAATACCGATTTCTACAATATCAAGTTATATACTCCCTCCGTCCCAATCATTTGTTTGCCTTTAAAATACCCCTCGCAAATACTAGATAAGGCAAATGAATGATTGAGACGGAGGGAGTACTCGATAATAATATCGCTTAGCATTGATCCTTTCGGAAAATACTCATTAGTATTGTACTCCCTTTGTCCCATTCAGTTGCCTTTTATATTCTTTGTGAAGATTATTTTAATTAAAGACAACCAAATGATTGAGACGGATGGAAAGTATTTTATAAACTCGACCAATCCACCGCATAATACTTGATGGTCAGACCTGGCAAAACTAGCATGACTCGACTTAATTCACTTGCTCTTAAGTAGAATAACCTAAACATGACCAAAATAAATGTAATTTCGCTTTAGTTTATCGAAACCTTATTGCCATCGACTTGAATTATTTAGTATGAAGTTACACTCGATCCATACTTACATTGATCGACCGATCGACCTGAATTGAATCATATAAAGTTACACAAGATCCACACTCAACCCGATTGACTTCTCAACCTAAACAAAATCGGTACAAAGTTGCACCTGATCCATACTCGACCCGACTAACCAATTACCCGTCTCCATATTTAGTTCACCTTGTTATTACTCCTTGGCGCTCATTTTAAATTCGCAAGTTTATTTCCCTCAAACTTGCAAATCATTAACACATATTTTTTCAAATAATAATAAGATAGCATATGTCACGGAATCTTTACATTCCTTAGTAAAATTATTTTGTATGTTATACAGAATCTTTTTGTTCTTAATATCCAGCTCACATACTTTTTCCTAGTCTTGTAATTCTTTTTTCTACTACACTAATATTAGTAATATATCACCTACTTAAACTCTATAATAATCTCTTTCACATTGCATTAAAATTCCACTACATAACACAAATTTCTCATTTAAATCCTTAATTAACTTTTTCATTTTTTTTCTTGGTTTTCTTCTTGTATTCTAAGGTATGTAATATGAATGTTTAATTTATTAAGCACTTTCAAAGTTATGTTCGTTCTTTTTGTATATATAATTGTTGTTGTCAATAATTTGGCTTTATTTAGGAGTGTTTAATTCGGTTTCTCTAATTTTTATGAGACAGATTCACAAGATATTCTCGCAAGAAATCGAAGTGTAGACTTACGCCTTATATTCTTGTGAATCTTTCGTCATATAGGTTTTTAACATGAACCTTATATTAAGAGCACGTATACTCCGAAAACTAACTTAATATGAAAAAGATTTACAAGATGTTCTTATTGCTCACCATATTTGATGATGTAATACATGGTTTTAAGGCGTGTTGTAAGAACACACTTTAGAAAAACCGTAAATTTTATCGTACCTGCCCAAACCTTCCTTTATTATTCACTTTTAAAAGCAACAGTAAAAAAGTTCTAATCTTTTGTTCAGTTAGTCTCACTGAATATGGGTTATATCCGTCTTCATTGAAGACGGGTCGGAACTCCTCTCACAAGGAGTCAAGTGGAGGGACAAGTGGGAAGCTAAATGGATACTCACCTGCTCTCCCACTTGCCTCCCTGTGAGAGAGATCCAAGTCGTCTTCATTGAAAACGGAAATGCGTCGTCTTCAATGAGAAATTGTGTCTTTCAGTATGTACAGTTGATCTTATGTACTGTTGATATCATATGAGAAGTTATGCTAATTAATTTCATATTAGGAAGTTTATCATGGTTACACCATCTGAAGAAAATGGGATTCCTGATAGAATGGAGGTAATGTTGCATTTAATGAATTATATGCAATGATAATTAATTAATTTTGATGGGTTTTTAAATAAAAAATAATAATTAAAATTAAAGATGCTATTTTGTTTGATTGATTATTTCAGGGAAAAAGAATTGCAGTTTTTGTGTGTTGGTTGCTTGGCATGGGTTCACTCATGTCTTGGAATAGTATGTTGACTATTGGAGATTATTACTACAAAGTCTTTCCTGTATGTTAATTAATGTTAATTAATTACCTTTCTCTTAATTAATATCATATTTTGAATTATCTCTTGTTAATTTTAGTTTGATGTGTGGATATTGAATGCACAACCATTTGCATTCCTAATATCTTAAAAGTATCGAACTGTCAATCAGTCGACAAGATTTTCATCGTGGGTCATATTCAAGCGATTTTCATCTTATAACATTCTAAATTGTAAGATCGTCTACATTTGACCTCCTTAGTTCTGCTATAAGTTGACCAGTTGATACATTGGTTTAGTGTCATTATTATCATTAGGATTCTAGTTGCATTCCGGTGAGCCGGTGAGTATATATTGGTTGTGTCTTGTGAGACGTCACAAGTTTGTGACAGTCAAAAATGATAATTTGTTTTTAATTAACTTCGTTTTTTTTTATGATGAAGGATTACCATCCTTCAAGAGTGCTAACTCTAGTATACCAGCCATTTGCTGTGGGATGCATGGCAATCCTAGCCTACAATGAAGCACGAGTTAATACTAGAAAGCGTAACATAGCCGGCTACACTCTCTTCGCCGTTAGTACTCTTTTTTGTATTGTGGTAAGTCACCATTGAATCTTTGTATATTTGATTGTAACCCCTTTCAATATTTTCTTCATGTCAATTGTAATATAACAACCCGGAACTTTTTGGTGATAAACAGTTAGATCTAGCAACATCAGGAAAAGGAGGTGTTGGTCCTTATGTAGGCATATGTCTCCTAGTTGGTACTTTCGGAGTTGCTGATGCCCATGTTCAAGGTGGAATGGTCGGCGACTTGTCCTTCATGTTGCCGGAATTTATGCAAGTATGTATACATCTGTATTCTTAGTTTAATTACTTCAGGAGTTCAGGGTATTGGGTTAGTTTTTTTTTTTGACAATTGGAAAGCGAGTGGTACAATTGCAAGAGGATAGCTCATTTAGCTAATCTATGAGCTATCATATTACAGTTTCTTGGTACATAACAAACGGAAATACAATGAAAATTATGAGTCAGACTAAAGATGTCTTCAATAATAACCTTTGTTCCATGTTGAAGACGATTAACTTTCAGAATTTGGGAAAATTGGGTTAGGTTGGTCTCACATGTAAGCTAGATTGTCTCCTTTAATTAAAATGTTTGCATTCAGTCATTCTTTGCAGGTGTAGCTGCGTCTGGTGCATTAACCTCCGCCTTAAGACTAATTACAAAAGCCGCATTTGACAAGTCTCACGACGGTTTACGCAAAGGCGCTCGTAAGTTTCCATAAACTCTTATTCCTGCAAAAAAAAAAAAGCATGTCCGTTTTCTCGACTCTGAAACTAATTCCCCGTGCCCTGTATTTGCAGTTTTGTTTTTGGCTATTGCGACTGCAATTGAGTTTCTGTGCATCCTTCTGTACGCTCTGTATTTTCCCAAATTGCCGATTGTCAAGTACTTTCGGGCAAAGGCAGCTGCTGAAGGGTCTAAAACCGTCACCGCTGATCTTGTTGCTGCCGGTATTCACAAGGTAAGTCACACTAATCTTTTACGGAGTATTCATTTGTTATGTTACTCAATCTTGAGTTTCGATAGCTTGTACAAACAAATTCACCTTTTTGGTCTAATATCAAGGTGTCGGACGAGCGCCCCTACTAGCACCCCTAATTCCGCCACTGTTTACGAGTGACATGCAACCAATCTGAAGTGTTGAATAAACGGGTGCTTAAATCTATGCAGGTTGATGCTAATGCAAAAATCGAAGACCGTTTGACTATCAAACAATTGCTTTACAAAAACTGGGATTACTTCTTGGATCTATATCTGATATATGTGTTAACATTATCAATTTTTCCGGGTTTTTTATACGAAAACACAGGAAAACATAGCCTTGGAGAATGGTACAATACATTTCTTAACCTCATTATTTGTCTACAATTAAATAGATCATAATAAATTTATCGAAATTATTTTGAGTTTTGATCTTCATTTTCGTAGGTATGCCCTTGTGTTGATTGCCATGTACAATGTCCTCGACTTAATCGGAAGATACACTCCACTTATCGACATGTTAAGGCTCGAATCACGAAAAGGACTCGCGATAGCCATCATTAGTCGTTTTATCTTCGTCCCTGCCTTTTACTTCACTGCCAAGTATGCAAGCCAAGGATGGATGATCATGTTGGTTGGACTTCTAGGATTGACTAACGGTCATCTAACTGTTTGTGTCATGACTGCAGCACCTAAGGGTTTCAAGGTAATTTGCTTTTCAATTAACGCAAATTCTTATTTCAGACGGACCATTTCCGTCTGAAAAATAATACAGGATTATGTTGCCATATATTAACTTGTTTTCAATAGTGCTTACATCTAACGGTAAAATTAAACTAATGTAGGGACCGGAGCAGAACGCGCTAGGGAATTTGTTAGTGTTGTTTCTTCTAGCCGGGATATTTTCGGGTGTTTGCCTTGATTGGTTATGGATTATAGGCAACGGAAGCTTCTGATAAATTACAGATTGAATGTTGTTCTTGGCCTCAAAATATTGAACTTATAATAGAGTCACGTTAATGTAAAGTCGATTCCTTAAAACTTACAAGTTACAAGTTGTTGTTTCGTTTTAATTATGGTAACTTTTCGAGTAGTATCCTCAATATCCTAATTAGAAGTTTAGAACAAGTGCAGCTCGATCTGTGCTAATGCCAAATTTTTAAGCTTAAAGAATAAGTTATTAAACAAATGATATTTAACACTTTTAATGTAGTTATAAAATCTATAATAAATTATAATCTGTGGTATTAAGATATTTTTTTTAAAAAAGTTATTCATATGCATATAACACTTGAAAGGTCGTTAATAAGTGATTATATTATATATGGTGGAGATTTTGTAGCTTAATTTTTTTTTGTATTTTCTGTATATATTCTAAATATAATGTTAATATATTATGTGAATATATGTTAATGAGTTACTTATTGATGAGTAAACGATGATTATGTTGATGGCTCCACGAATTATGTATGAATAATCCATCCCGGAAGGTAAATAAATGATGGAGAGTATGAAGACGAAAGGAGTACTAACGCGTAAGACCTTGGATTGGGATCAATGGAGCATTTCGGTTACAGTCAATACAGTTCAAGACCCCTTGGAGCCCAGTGGTGATGTCCTATGGATCAGTTCATCTTAGTTAAAAGTACTCGGATTGTTGTTTTAAAGAAAGTCATCTCAGACTATATTACTCATGTTGAGTCGTTTTATTTTCGAGATGATTGATTAACTAGGCTATTTTGAAAGCGTGAAAATTATTAACCTAATATAATAAACTTTTAATCATGCTAGCTATTATACCATAACAAAGAAATAAAGAATCAACTAAATCAAGAAAAATTTAAGTTGATGATTGAAAGCACATGAACGATTTTATACTTTAACAGTTCCCGTGAAGATTTCACACTCCTTAACACCAAATCATATCCCCGTTGGCCGTCGCTAAGTTCGGTTAATCGAGTTGTACTAGTGGGTTATTCATATGAGTGCACGTACATCCTGGACTATTGTACCTTGTTAATTCTCATTTGTGACAGTCATAATAAACTTATACCGACTCACAACCAATTAAAATAATATTAAAAGAGAAAAGAGAGCTATGAAAGGTTACAAGCTTGTGATGCTTGTGACCGTCACAAATAATACTTGCGACAGATCACAGGTCAATTTAATGTGTAATAGCGGTGGAGCCATTGTTCATGCCAGAAATGCAAATGCTGTCTGATACTTTCTTCAATACCTTGCACCCCACCAAGTTGGCTAGACGACACTCTTAAATGAAGTGTATCAAATTCACACGTGATACAAAATAAATTGGTGCAGGTGGTGGAGCGTATCTCTGTTCTCATACCAAAATAGAAAATTTAAAATTGACAAGAATTGTATATAAGTCACAAGAATGAGTTTAGTGGTCACGAAATCTGAACTCAAGTCACAACTCACAAGTCACAAGTATCATTCTCACAATTTTATCATCTAAATTAGCTGACATAGTAGTAATCTTTATAATTATGTAGAAACGGTAACAAAAGTTACTTAATACTAAACTCTAGCCGTATAAGTGTATAACACTATAACCTAGGTTAGACTGATTCCCCACGAGCTCATGTCCGATACTAGACATTGGGACAAAGGTATGACATTTCGACACCTCATTTCACGTCAAAGTATGCATGTTTTCATAAAAATAACCGAGTTTAATACTTGGACACGCATACGTATCTGAGCAACATAAACTGAACGTTCCCTTTAGAGAGGGGGAGAAAGGGATAGGTCAGTGTAATATACATCAGGGTATGTACAACCATTAAAAATATATTGTGGTTAATGTGTGGGATTAGTATGATCTTATCAAATATTTTCGTATTCTTATCTATGTGGTGGGACTAAAAAGGTCAGCAAGCTTGGAGTATTTTAGCATCCAAAAATATGATTTTATTGAGAAGTCTCGATTTTAATTAAGTCGCTACGATATATTGTCAAATCACCTTTGAGAAATTCAAATTATGTATAGCTTGCCATCACCAAAATTGTTTAATGGTAAACTCTATGAAGATGAAATTAAGGATTTACTCCCTATAAAAAAGGTGACGCTTTTCTATTTTGAAACTTCAAACGACAAGTCAAAAAGTAAATTCGAAATTAACCCATAAAATTGGATACGAAATCTTTCAAATGCTATTCGTTACATAATTACGCTCCCTTAATTTAGAATCCACTAACATAGGGATTGAGATAAACCAGCATAATCAAATCAATTGAGATTCTTATTAAAGGACTTGCAAAATTGTCATTTAACTCCGTTTAAGTTGCTTCACTTTTAAGTTAGTCAATCTTTGATTTAAGTTTTTTTAGCCGAATTGTTATAAGATCATTTCATGTACAAGTAAATCCAGATTAGGTTATGTGAGGTGATCAGGTTTCAGGATAGTTATCTTGAATCAAATCGGGTCTTAGTGATAAGAATTTATCTTTTAAATGAACCATCTCAAATTCTCAGATCCCATAAAAAAATGACTTTCAAAATTTTGGATTCAAATTTAGATTAATTTACATCAAATAATTTTTTTATCAAGTCTAATCACAATCGGTCCGCCTCTATAACCTCCTAATTAGACCCCTAACCTCCCTATATTAAATTTAAACACCATTATTAAAAAATTATAAAGTTGAGGAACACCAACCAATGAGTCCATAACTAGCTAAAATACATAAAACAATTAAAATTCAACAAACCTAGGACCCTACAACCATTCCACGATTCGATATTATCATCAAAAACATTATATTCACATACAATTTGCCATATTTTATTCCAATTATGTCAAAACTATACTTTTAATACTTTATTTATTTATTTATTTATTTATTATACACCTACCAACTTGCAATTTCATTTATTCCATATTTGTCCCACTAACCTTGCACTACTATTAATCATTCAAATATAACCTCTAACATTCTTCATCAAGAAAAAACTCAACAAATTAAAATTCAAAAATTCAATCAAAATTCAAAAAAAAAAGAAAAAAAAATGATGAACAAACCACATGCAATTCTAGTAGCGTACCCAACACAAGGTCACGTAAATCCAATGGTCCAATTAGCCATAAAACTAGCCTCCAAAGGGTTCTCATTAACCTTTATAAATACCGAATCGATTCATAACCAAATTATATCGTCTAACCCGACCCGTGACACGTCCCACATTTTCTCAGGGGCGGTCAACGGGTCAATTTCTGATTTTGAATACGTGACCGTGTCGGATGGGTTACCTTTGGAATATGATAGGTCACTTAATTTGGATCATTGGATCGGGGCTATGATGCATACGTACCCGGCCCATGTTGAGACCGCGGTCGCTAAGGTCGTTAAATCTCGACCGTCCACGTGTTGTTTGGTTGCGGATAGTTATTCGGTTTGGGCCTCGAATATGTCCAAGAAATATGGGCTTTTTTATGTGTCATTTTGGACTGAGGCTGCTTTGGTGCTTGATATTTACCTTCATTATCATTTGCTTAAGGATAATGCTCATGTTGCTCCAGGTATTTATTCTCATTGATAATTTAACTTTTTTTTGTTAATGTAGTGGCGGAATTAAGTATTAGAGATATTAGGAAAATATAGTATTGGAGATTATACGGTCTATAAGACGGATACTTACAAGACGGATGATTACAAGACGGTCTTTGGTCTATTTACGAGAAATGGTGATTACTATGTCATTTATTGTATTTGACTTAAGATTCATTGTATTAGTCTCATAAGTTCTTGTATAAATATGAAAGGGAGAGAATTGGAGGAGAATGTCGTGTCTTTATCATTAGCAAATGCATAGGTATTTATACACGAACTTATGAGATTAATACAATGAATCTTAAGTCAAATACAATAAATGACATAGTAATCACCATTTCTCGTAAATAGACCAAAGACCGTCTTGTAATCATCCGTCTTGTAAGTATCCGTCTTGTAGACCGTATAATCTCCAATACTATATTTTCCTAATATCTCTAATATTAAGATTTATAGTTAGAAAGGCGGAAATTTTTAAAAGGCTTTTTTTTTCTTTTTTCTTTCGTTTAGAGAAGCTTATTAGGTTGTCGGTGGCGGATTTAGGGGGGCAAGCAAAGGCGCTGCCCAAGAAAAAATTCGAAAGTTTTAGCTAATAGACTAATATGTATGAAGTTTTTAAAGTTTACGTTGTGTGCTCGCCTTGTTGAAATTTTTCGCCCCCTAAGCATAAATTTTGGCTCCACTAGTGTATATTACGGGTCAGAATCAAACTTTCAACCTCGTCCTTGAAGTAAGGAAGCTCTTAACACTTGATCGTTTTACCATAAGATGGTGATCAATAAAGGGGAAAGCTTAATATGTGAATGTGACCTTTATGCAAGCATTATGGTTGATACAAGATGGTGACCAATTAATAATGCTAAAAAAACACACTTTGCAAAAGACCTTAATGCCAACAACATAATTGCTATTGGGATCGTGATCAATAATGCATAAAGCTGGTTTTGGCATTTTGCTAGACTTAATTTTAAAAATATATATTGACGTGAGAACAATTACTTAAACATTAGACCCTACATTACAAACAAAAATAAAAGGGTATTGAAACGCGAAAGTGCCTCAAAGCGTTGTAAAGGCAACAAATTGAGAGGTTTTGGGTTTGACTCTCTATACGGTAGTGTTACGGTTACCTGTCATCAAAGATTATCTTGATGTCTTACCTGATCCCCGGACTTATAGAGTGTTCTTAACCCCACCAAAAAAAAGTTTAAGAAAGTGATAAACTTACTTGTAGTCATAAATATGTAAGTGGACCTAATTGTTTTGGTGAAAATGTTTGGAACTAATTTGCTTGTTTTCAAAACTAAGGGTTTAGTTGTACATAGAGACAATTTTTTTAATAAGACTTGCTTATGATAGGACGATCCGTTGTAAGCTAGACAAATTTTTCAATAAGATTTGCTTGTGACGGGGCGACCCGTCGCAAGCTTGCGACATGTCAAATCCCCTCACAAAGAATAAGTGGCAAGGCAAGTAGGAGCTCCATTTGCACCTCACTTGTCCCCCACTTGCTCTTTGTGAGGAGGATTTGATTTGCGACGAATCGATCCGTCACAAATGAGAATTTGTGCAAATCTTTAGGGTTAGTTTGTCAATTAAGCTTATAAGAGTGATTATTTATGTTATTTTGATTGAATAGTTCTTAGCTTAGAGGTTAAGACATATTCCCTCTTATATAAAATTCCCAATAGATAGTAATTTATTGTTTTTAAAGGAGATTTCAAACATTGATAATTATTTTGATACGGGGTAAGTATTGATCATAGATGATTTACAATTTTTCTATAGGACTGTTCTTATATATTAGGTAGCCCACAAGTAATATTTAAAAATTATGTATATTTTAAATTCTTTAGATAATCTAATAACTTATAATGGATACTTACATATTTAATTATGGAAGTCAAGAAAATAATTTATTATGTTCTCAATATAATAAGTAAATAGGTTATAGGATCGAATATCCTCTTCCCTATACTTTGTTATAGGCTTCTTTCTTATAAAAAAATGTGTTTTTACTTAAAATTGAGTATTATTTTAAAAATATCATTCAAATACTAGCTAATTTTATGAATATTTTATTATTTACTCTTTTATATTTTAACGGTAATGTTAAATACAGCCCTTAGGGTTGTATTTAAGGAGTTAAAAACTTCTATATATGGTATTAATATAAGAAATGATGTCAAAATTACACAAAAACTTATGCAATTAATGACAATATTAAGTGAATATTTCCTCTTTTAGCTCCTTAAATACAGCCCTAAGGGTTGTATTTATCATTTTCCATATTTTAATTGACATTAGTAAAAACCATAATGTCATTATCATTACCCAAAATTAATGTATGGTACTTACTACTTAAGACTATAACACATTATTTTTGTACGTTTTTTATTTATGACCATAATAATGAAGAATAATGAAGAAAATAATAAATGTGTTACTCGTTATTAATTGCATTGGTAGTTGATCCAAAAGATGCGCACAATGTTATTAGTAGTCTCTTTTTTTTTTTTTTTTTTGAAAAGTACAAGCATCTTTCACTTTTATTTATTCCTTCCAACATGTATCAATAATTGTCTCGAATAGTATTTTTCAGTGGGTCAATAATAGTTATCGAGCACAAGTTTCAAAATAATATCCTCTTATAATATGAAACGGTCTTTTGATTTAGTAAATAAATATATTTATTGATAAAAAGCACTCCGTATCTCACAATGTAAGATGATTTTATTTAATTATTGTCCAATTATTAAAATATGTCGATGTCTCTGGCAATAATCCCGAATAAATGTATAATTCAGGTACACGAAGGGACATAATAGACTACATACCAGGAGTAAAATCAATGAAAACGACGGATTTAATGTCGTATTTACAAGAAGACGATATGACAAGTATATCTCACCAGTCTATATTTGGTGCAATTGATGATTTTAAACAAGCTGATTTTATACTAAGCAATACGGTCCAGGAACTCGAACCTGACACGACTAAAGCCATCCAGGCTAAAATCCCATTTTACACAATCGGCCCATTATTTCCACGTGGTTTCCTTAAACGGCCCGTGGCCACGAGCCTATGGGCCGAATCGGACTGTACCCAATGGCTAGACACTAAACCTCATGGCTCAGTCTTATATGTTTCTTTTGGAAGTTATGCACATATTAGCAAAGATGAGCTAGTGGAAATTGCTGATGGGATTAAATTAAGTGGTGTGAACTTTCTTTGGGTGATTCGACCCGATATGGTGAGTTCGGATGATCCGGACCCGTTACCACTTGAGTTCAAGAACGAGGTTCGTGAGCGAGGGATTATTGTTACTTGGACTAATCAGATTACAGTCTTGTCTCATCCGGCTATAGGAGGGTTTTTGTCGCACTGTGGTTGGAACTCGACTATTGAAAGTGTATGGCACGGGGTACCATTACTTTGTTTCCCGTTATTAACCGATCAATTCACAAATCGGAAACTAATTGTGGATGATTGGAAGGTAGGGTACTATCTATGCGACGAGAAACCGGTTAAAAAGGAGGAAGTATCACAAAAGATCGAACTTCTAATGCGAGAGTCGATGGGTGCTAGGCTTAAGAAAAATATTAAGGAAGCCAAGCAAATATTGGAGAAAGCAGTAACAATTGATGGATCTTCGGAGCAAAATTTTGATGATTTCATCAAGGATTTAAAAGTGGGTGCTGAGAAGAAATTGAGTTTATCGTTCGATTGCTAGACAACTACAAATTGTGTGTCGATTATTATGGGATCGTTGTTGGATTAATAGTTACGAATTGTATGACTATGACCGTGTTTTCTTGTTTGCATAACGAAAGAGATATAAAGGTGCTACCAGTTTCGCGTATGAGAAATTGTATAACGAAAGTCGAGTTAATAATATTTTGCATGTAGAATAGGCGAATAGCTACCGACCTATTGTAGACGGTTATATGTAAAATTGTTTCAAGATCGTGAATTATTGTGGGCGTGATTCCACGCCTTTTTTGGATTAGATTTACTTCTAGCAGCAACAAATAATACTCGCGGCTTAAAAAATAAAACTCTAGGATGGCTAAAATGTCGGTAGCAAAATGTATTGCTCAATGAAGATGTATGAGATATTCAAAATGAAAAGGATAAGCAAATAATTGAGATGAATCGATGAGTGTAAAAACTAGAAAAGGATATAATTCTCGAACTTATGATTCAATAACCAACCTTCGGTTGCCAACTCAAAAACAAAGCATCAAAAGGAATATCGATGTTAATACAAAAAACCGTGACTATACACACCAAAATTACGTAAATTAGTGATTCTAGGGAGACGATTATCAGATTATGGGTGCCGCGCCGATACTCTATAGCCTGACAAGGGTTTAGATCTACAATAAAAATGTGGAAGAACTATACTGAGGTCAAAAGAGAGGAAGTTAACCTAAAGATTATTTTTCAAAAGAAAACTAAGTGTAGTTCTTTGTAACTGACAAAATTGTTGGTCATGATAACAGCAAAACTAGAGTAGATTTCTATGGCCCCATAAGACGTTCAATTGTATATGAAAGTGATTGAGCCCAATCGGCTTTGAATAACATTGTTTGTAGTGTTTGCATCACATCGTAGTCTGGATCAAGTTTCCGCTGCCAACCCTGCAATGAAGACATTAGTAGAAGAAGGAGCAGCAGTTAACAAGTTCACAAAAACCACGATGAAACCAGCATAGATATCATATGAATATATAATATGATTGAATAAAGTACACTGGGTTGGCCTCGTTGATAAGATCGTTCTAAATAACTCACGTTTTGCTATCACGAAAAAAGAAAGAAAACATGTGTTTTTGAAGTGAAAGTTTGACGTAAAACCAAAGATTTAAATCTCAATACGCTTTTATACTTTTTTCCACTTATTTCTTGTTTATTCTTGAAAAAAGTATACGGATGGAGGATGTTTTTTATGAGATATTTTCAAAAGAAGCCTTTTAGACGGATGAAGGAGTTACCTCAAGGACCAAGGTTGTGACGATTACAGTGCATACATTACCGTCAACGTTCACCTTGTGGCGTCTAACTTGCTCCAATAATTGTTGCATAGCATCTGCTGGATGAACCAAGTCCCCTTCTGGAGTTGCCCAGAAATCGAAAGATTCTTTAACCTCCTGCACATTACTTGCGAACTTAAGTTCATTTCAATGCACACATACTAAAACATTGCCCCAATGCCTCAAGGGCTCCTGCAAATATGGGGGTAAGGGCCTAACTGGGGGTCGGAGACTCAAATATACGCAGTCTTCCGTGTTAACAAATGGGAAGTGCTGCTTCAAGATGACTCATAATGAAAAGTGTGTCAAAAATTGCATTGAATGAGTGCCACATAGACCTAGCAAACGGGTCAACCGGGCCAGGTTGGGGCAAATCGGGTTCCGGTCATTTTCGGGTCGTTATTAACTTATTATCAAGTTATTTGGGGCTAACGGTCACTTTACAACAATAAAAATTCGGGTCATATCAATTCAGGTTCGGGTCGAATTCGGGTGTCGGGTTGGGTCAATTTTGCCAGGTAGACTGCTACATGTCTACATCACAATGAAAGAAGTGCAATTCTTCGGTTCTTCTTAAGATAAGCAAACTGTAATTTTGAATAGGATAGTCATGCATACTTGACAAACTTCACATGGTAACACAACCGTTTATATTATGATATAATAAAAGCGGCATAAGACTATCAGAGACCCGTAAGTCTTGAACAAACAGTTCTCTGTTAATACGGAGTATTACCCATGCTATGTCAACAAAGCAAAGTAGCACATGGTTTGCAGAATCGCAGTTGATAGAACTTCATATATAACCTAGAAAGAAAGATATCGCAACGGAGAACGAGATGTCTAGTCGGCCCACATTCCATTTGCCCAAGAAGAAATTTTACATTTCCCAACACCAAGGATAAATGGCGACTTTGAAAATGCCAAGTCAACAGAGAAAAGCAGTGCGAAAAAAAGGGAACCTCACAAACTACATATTGTATTAGCTGAAGAACTGGAAAAGGCGCGTGATAGCCACACTCCTACAAATCAAAGGCTATGGGGGCTCATCAATAAAACACCTTCCAAATAAATGTACAGGGAATTGTGACGTCTAGTGATTTGACCATCAAGGCATTATTTTGACAGGATATTAAAATGCAAGGGGAAGGGAGGCAATGGAGCAAAAGCGTTTTCCCTAAAAATCTTTCCTAAATTGGAACTATTCAGATTTACCCTGCAATGTATTACCATCATAAACTAGCTGAATAATTATCCAAACAAGTGATTTTGTCTCCCTTACAAATCTCTCTCATCAAAATACGGTGTTGAGAAATAATGGAAAATGCTTCACTTGTAGGTGCAAAACGCAAGAACAGAGAATTACGAAACAAGTCTTCAAACCTGAATGAAGGCCTGTGGGTTAGGGCAATTCTGCTTCTTCGACATGTTGAGAGTGCACTCAGCTACTGTGCGTCCATCACGACGAGCAACAGCCTTAAAAAACTCCAGCAAGGTTATACGATCAGTCTTTGCCAGTTCAGCCGTCATACCTACATCAATGAAGATAACATGTGGCTTTGATTTTGACCTTAACTTCCTTTTGCCATGTTTCGTTCGGACAAGAATATTCCCCGGATGCATGTCTGCGTGGATAAAGTTATCTACCTGAAAACCGTAAAAGGTAGGTAGGATTTCAGACCTTCCACAGGTAACTGAAAACGGAAGCTAGCGTCTCAAGTGTTAATACGGGTTTTAGTCACTTACTCACTTGATCTCATGGAAAACCAATGTTTATAATAAATGTAATATTTGCCACATTAACACACTTAAACTGTGTCATCCAAACACTGCATCATTTATGAATAGACTACATATAGCTTAGGTTACAAGATACACTCAACCTCCATTTTCCCAATGAATCTCGAGTCAAGCATAATCAGAACTCTAGTAAGTGTGTATTGAGAATTAGATTTTACGATTTCATATCCTATTAGGTAACCTTAATGAAACAACTGAGTAACTGAAAGAGTAAAAAACTAAGAAAGCACGAGTATAAAAAAGAAGTCATGAGAGATTGAAAGGTTGTGCTCATGCCTGGGTACAAATCCCGTCAGTATCAAAAATGCCCTCGTGACTCCCTTTAGACAAAAAAAAAACGAGTATAAAAAAGAGAGGTAAATGAAGCATAAGTAACTTACAAGGAGCATCTTGAGAAGAGCATGAGTGCCAAGGTGCGCAAGTGCAGTTTTAAAGCGTTCATTGACATCAAGACCATCGACATAGTGTGTTACACTTTCCCCGTGCTCAAAAGTTTCCACCAAAACTGCAGGATGCACAAGCGGGTAGAGAGGCTTTGGGAAAGAAACATCCCTCCAACTCCGAAAATTATATATAAATCGATTTAGATGAGCCGCTTCCCTGGCTAGGTCAACTTGAGACAACATGAAAACGGCAAATTGCTGGACACTTTCATCTAGTCTCAACCATTTCAATGCAGGTATAAAAGTTGACACTTTTGCAACTGCATTTATGATAACAAAATCCCTCCTGATTGATTCGCCAACTCCTGGATGTCTGACCTTTACTGCGACTTCAATGGGTTTAATAGTTTCACGGGGATATCGATGCCGCACAACTGCTCGATGAACCTGCGCAATACTCCCCGAAGCAACAGGGTTTTCCTCAAATCTCTCAAAAATGTCAGTCAGTTTACGACCAAAGGCTTGCTCCACGGTGCGTTTTGTATATGCAAAACTGTGCTCTGGAGCTTTAGAGTGAAGCTTAGAAAGTTCAGAGCACAAATCCGTTGGAAATAGATCAGGTCGAGTCGCAGCCCACTGACCCCACTTAATAAATGCTGGGCCCGCTTTTTCAAGGGTACCACGCAAAACCCGAAGCCAAAGAGTCCTAAACTGAGGTCCAAAACTATCTGCAAATGGAGCCATGGCTACACAAGGTGAGAATAAAACTGCCAGACAAACAGCTCTTTTCAACAAAATAAGAACCTCGACTACATCGAGAAGCAACCTGCTTACAAAGGCACGCCCATCTTGTGCACGGACATAAACAGCATTCCCTGGGGGAACATAGTCTGACTCAGAAAATGCTGTTTTGGTTCGAGCTACCTCCCCAAAAAGTAAAGCACAAATGCCCGGTAACAAAATGTGAGATTTCGTGGAGGCAATGCTGAATGCTCGAGCAATCATACTTATCGAGGGTGCTACTAAATTACGGGAAGACCGGATCTGAACAAGCCTTTGCCAAGTTTTTCGAGCATGATGTGTCATAGACATAGTGTTACTTCTATGGATGACTGAATAGTTCCCCGCAAAAACACTTTTGTAACGACATTCAAGGTGCTTAAAGAGACCAACTCGAGGGCTTCCTCCATTATTTAGCTTGAATTGTAAATATAGTCTGTATTTAGGTACAGGTTGCCTGAAGACCGGATATGTCGTATAAGTTCTTAATCCTATACACCTGCTATCCCGGCCTTTCAATATCAAACTAGCAGCTTTTCGTAGTTTGCCAAGCATGAATAAACTGCAATTCACAAATGTACACTCCTATGAGTACTACCCCAACAATCATGTCCAACAGTCCAAGATATGAATCACAATTTATCAGCTCAGAACGCACAAACATATGATATAACCCGACTTATTCTATACACTTAAACCTAAACTTTCTCGGAATCATAATCACATACACAATATCCTGAACAGCTCAAAGCATTGAAGAACATAAATTCAAACTTTAAGCATTCAACTGAACCTAAACACAATCTTAAAGCTTGTATCACAACACAAAACCACACATATAGTAACAATTTATGTCATATACAACATACAACCAAAAACATTGTACCATATCAACAATGTACATCAACTTATCCCAAACACTTAAACCTAGACTATCTCGAAAACGTAATCACATACTTCATGTCTTAATCAGCTCAAAACATTGACAAAGATTATAAAAATTCAAACTTTAAGCATTCAAATGAACCTCAATGCCCTCTTAAAGCTTGTATCCCAAAATTTGTCAGCTGAAAACTACAGACAAAACCACCCATATAGTTATTTGAAGTTTTTAGTTATTTTTGACATATTTTATTTCCGAGTTCACCTTATACTATTACCCATTCGCCCCGCTAAGTTCAAATCCTAGCTCCGTCACTACTTATAATAACAATTTATCGCATATACATAATAGTTGACCAAAAACATTGTAAAATCTAAACAATGTACAGCAACAAAACAAAATCTCCCCAATTTAAATTCCATGTCTCCAATTAATCTCAAACAAGAAATCCCACCAAAAATATTCAAACTTTATCAATACCCACATCATAAAAACACAAATTACAAAGAAAAAATAACACCCAACAAATTATAATTCATAAAAAAACACCCAAAAAAAGAAATTAATTGTTGTATATGATGATAAAAGAACAAACCTTGACATTGAAGGAATGATTTCAATGGAAGATGAAGACTAAGGGATGTGAAGTAATGTGTTTTGTAGCATCAAAACGACAGAGCTTAGGCTTTGGAGCTTTAATTGACATACGAACAACCATGAAAACACAAGCATATTATAAGAGAGAAAACGAATTGTTTTCTTAAGCTATAAAAATTCACAAATTCTCTTTTGTTACGGTTTAGGAATTTTATTAATAGATTAAATAATTGAAGAATAAGCCCAAATTAATTATTTTTTGGGTTGGCCCATTAAAAGAGGCTTAGAAATTAAATTGAGATTGTTGGCAAAGTTCTTTTTTTTTTGTGACCCTTAAATTGAGAGTGTTTCTTTTTAGTAAACTTAGGCTTAGCAATTGGATTGGATTGAGTCGGATTTTTATTCACGACAATTTTGAAGCAGCAACTCTTCTATAAGACTGTTCTATAACATATGACTGACCCAAAAGGAAAGAAGTCCAAAGATTATATTTTATATTATTTATATTTTAATTTTATTTTAACAAAATGAAAACAAATATATTTAAATTTACAAGTTATCAATATAAAATTTTAGGTTATGAAAATAAAATATTTTCTTATAAATTTATTAAATAATTTATTTAGGCTTTTGGTTAATGGGCTAGTCTTATGTGAAAAATAGTCTTACACCACAATTTGTGATTTTGAAGGGAATTATGTATACTCGATTCTGGAATGTCTTAATTATTATTTAAACATGTTATGTACTTATGAAATTCATTTTTTCTATATATGTTTATGAAAGCTACCAATCTATAATAGATGGGTTGATAAGTGTTTCTATATGATAATTTGACTTGTGTAACTCACTTAGTAGTTTATTTTTGGTGTACATAGAGCCATAAACATTAATGTTGACGAAATTTAAGCTCATGCCAAAAGTATCAGTTCTCATAACTTTATAAACTAAGCTATTTGGCATCTGCTGCAACCCTTTTAATAGAATGAAGTTGAATTTTGACTATTTATTTAGTTCAGGTAAACTGTTAAATTCCATCGGCATAGCTCGATAAACTCAATAAATGTTTAACTAACTCAGCTAACGAATTGTTCTTTAGGACTTAGCTTTATTTATGTTTGACTTGAAAGTTTTATAAGTTTGGTTAATCTTGTTTTTTTTTTGAGCGAAGTTCAATCTGGTTTTACAAATTCAGTTTAGATCTCGTAGTTTAAGCCTCATATAAGGTCTGACCTTGTTTCAAAATTACCAAAATATTATTCAAAATCAAAATTATTATAACGTAGTATTGTCAGACAATAATTTAGCATCCATGAATAAAGTTTTCAACCCTAAACAAACCCAAAAACGTTTTGTGTTGGATTTGTATTAACCAGCAACTTAAACAGGTTACAATATATGTAAAACTCGTTAACTTGAGTCTTAGAGTTGGGTTCATGTTACGTTTCTAGATGAGCCAACATTGGCTAACTCTAGATAAAATCTTGTGTACTGACGATATTGTACATAAAACAAGACAACAACAATAATCTTTAATTACATAATAATACAATATTTTGATAATCTATTGTTTTATATTTTATAACATACACTATCATCATTAAAAAAAATTATAAGGTTATAAATATAAAATTACAAACACAATAATACATGTTATACATGTTATAAAAGTATGGTTATTTACCTTTAAGGCATAAATATACAGTTAATGTTATTTAGAAATACATGATTAGTTACATATAGACCGAAAGAGTGACCGTAAATATTAGATATAATAATAATAACTTGTATTAATGTGATTATTATGTGGTAATATCAATGTTATTATGTGGTCATAGTTACTAGTTAGAGACGTATATAAAATTTGTGTTTTTAGCTTTTTAGGGTTATGGAATAAAGGCTAATAAAACAATTATTGATCCTTTAATTTTATGCCGTCCTTTGAAATAAAAAGGCATTACAAAGAAAAAGACTGCGTTCAAATAAACCTTGAAAAAGGTGGTCAGATCACAGCTTATCATTATTCTTATTTGATGCCAAAACTTGGTCAAATAAACATCAAAATGAGCCGTCACTAGACCATGTACATTACTACATTTGGTGCTTTTATAGCCAAGAAATATATGTATGACAAGAAAAGGTCATATTACTCATATACAACTTGAGAAGCTAACAAAAAGCACGAGGGAAATTAGAAAGGATAGTAAGTAGAGACGAAAGTCTATCGAGTTTCTGTATTGCCCTCTTAGATGATAACGTGTGTTTTTAGGGCAGACATTATTAAGAAGTTAAATTGGATTAATATTTACAAAATTATTTCATCATGGTAAACGTTAGTTCGTAGTTCGTACATCAATTTCCGATGCTATCTTCTTAAGAGTCTTTGATATAATTAAAGCTTCTATGATTGAGAAATGAACCGGATTATATGTCGGAGAGTACGATTGATATAGGAAAAAATAGAAAAGGAGCGAGGTGATAAGCTAATGTCGAAACTGCATGTATATGTTCTCTAATATTGGTTGCCTAATTTTTGGTGATTGTATGGAGAACATGAATGCTACCCGAGTGTGACAAGCTCGTGAAAACATACTCTACAATATTACTTTAAAATAAATTTGAACCTGAATTTATTAAGAATTTCACCCAAGTTTAATCCACTGAACTCCATCCTAACGAGCAATTATTCTAACATATAATAGTATATAAATGTATATGATTTGTTCATGTATGCTCTTAATTATAGTCTTGTGTTACAATCAACTTACAAAAAATTGAAAAGGTTAATGGGGAAGCAATAAGAGCATAACAAGGCCACGACAAGTACATGCTTTTAGGGCACCATTCAACTTTGGGCGGTTTAAAGACAAAACTTTGTGGATATAAAAGCCAAGATAGGGACTCGATTACAATACCATGCATTAAGTGTCCCATATATTATAAGCAATGCAAGCTATTACAACGTAACGCGCATTAATGAATTTCTAGTCAAATTGTTATCCTTTTCATGACTTTGTAACATTTTGTTTGCTCAATTTCACTCAACATCACTCCATTTTTATTATGCTTTCACATTTGAGTAATCTCATTAAAACTTAATTCCTCTTTTAACAAATTAAAATATGTGGCGGTTTACGATCTCTCATGTACTCGTATATGTGTTACCCCGACTCTCTAGCACGTACGAGTGTTGTGTATAACACGTGTCGAGTGTCGAAAACAACCAATTTATGCAAATTTTTAATTTTATGTCTAAAGTGAAGTGTCGAAGTGATGTGTAGATGTTGAACACGCGACATGCCAGTTAAGTGAAATGTTGGAATGACGTAGACTCAGACTAAAAAACTCTCAAAGTCGAATCCATTGAAATTAATGAACCAACTACGCTACTATTATATATATATAGTCCCTCCGTCCCAGTCAATACTTTACGCTAGCTTGCTTTATTTTGCCTCGTGTAAACATCTCACTGGGACATATGGAGTAATTAATCATATTAATCCGTAAACATTAAAACTTTATATTCGATCTACAACCCCTCAATTCAAATTATTTATTTACTTTTAAATTACACTTACACCCATCACTAAAATTAAGTAATGATAGTGGAAGTGGATATCTTTATAATCTTTATAACTATTAAAAAGAGAGGATACCCCCTAACACTATTCCTACAATAGTAAAATTTGTGCCACCCACGTGACCTTGCCTCTTGAGTCTTCACCAATGTGCTTAGTTATCAGTTCGTCTTTCTTGTGAGCTTGTGACGGACTAAATGTGACCATATTATGATAAAAAGTAATCATCCATAAAATATTACCAGTCATATAATTGTTACATTTTGCAAGGTCTCTTCACCTATGTGCTTAGTTATCAGTTCGTCTTTCTTGTGACCTTGTGACGGACTAAATGTGACCATATTATGATAAAAAGTAATCATCCATAAAATATTACCAGTCATATAATTGTTACATTTTGCATAAAAGTGGTCACATTTGCTCCGTCACAAGCTTGTGACGAAAAATGTCCGTCACAAATGAGAATTTGTGCTTATTTTAATAGTCCCTCCTATTCTCAATAAAATTCTTCATTTTTATTTTCGTCTATTCACAATACTTTTCCTATTTCCTTTTTTAGCATATTATATGATAAAAAGTAATCATCCATAAAATATTATCAGTCATATAATTGTTACATTTTGCATAAAAGTGGTCACATTTGCTCCGTCACAAGCTTGTGACGAAAAATGTCCGTCACAAATGAGAACTTGTGCTTATTTTAATAGTCCCTCCTATTCTCAATAAAATTCTTCATTTTTATTTTCGTCTATTCACAATACTTTTCCTATTTCCTTTTTTAGCATATTATATGATAAAAAGTAATCATCCATAAAATATTATCAGTCATATAATTGTTACATTTTGCATAAAAGTGGTCACATTTGCTCCGTCACAAGCTTGTGACGAAAAATGTCCGTCACAAATGAGAACTTGTGCTTATTTTAATAGTCCCTCCTATTCTCAATAAAATTCTTCATTTTTATTTTCGTCTATTCACAATACTTTTCCTATTTTCTTTTTTAGCATATTATATGATAAAAAGTAATCATCCATAAAATATTATCAGTCATATAATTGTTACATTTTGCATAAAAGTGGTCACATTTGCTCCGTCACAAGCTTGTGACGAAAAATGTCCGTCACAAATGAGAACTTGTGCTTATTTTAATAGTCCCTCCTATTTTCAATAAAATTCTTCATTTTTATTTTCGTCTATTCACAATACTTTTCCTATTTTCTTTTTGAGTTTTGTGCTCCAAATTTAATTGTATAGCGGAGTAGTGTATTTGTGTGGTTCAAATTTTATTATATGGTGGAGTAATGTGTTTTCTTCATTTTTTTTAAAGTGAAAGAGGAAGGTTATTGAGAATAAGAGGGAGAATTTTTATCTTTCTTTTAACCAACTCTCATGACCTCCTTTTCCGATTTTTGTATTGGTTTTGGGTGTGAGTAATCTGACTCTATGTATCAGATTTTATTAATTTACTTGCTTCCTGGCCTACTGCAATTTTCCTTTGTAGTTATATAGTTTATTTTCTTCTTGTTAGTTGATTTGGTTACTAGATAAAATTTTGGGAAAGACCACAATCTATCCCTGCATATCTTATTAATCTTTTCATTTTATTAAAAAGTATTCCAATCATATATTCTATTCAACAAACGGGAAGATAACTAAAAAACGGAGGGAGTATGACATAATTTTGAGTTAGAGTAATTGAAAGAGTTGGAAAAGAGAGATATATAGTTTTTTATAGGTACTTGAGATTGACATTAGAGGAATGAATTGAAGATAGAAACAACGGTAATTTGTGAGTAATAAAGAAAATACCGAGAGAATTTTGGGTTGTTGATTATAGACAAGCGAGACTATATAAAATAGAGGGGATTTGCAATTACTCTGTATAACCGTATGAAAATTTCAACAGGACGAAAAACTAAGTAAGAATGTAGATAGTGGTAAAATGGGCACATGTCAGTATACGGTAACCATACTAACACTACCGCTGGTATACATAGGTGTCCACTCAAAAGTGAAGGACATGGGCAAAATAGTGGGAGCTTGCTGTTAGCATAAGATAAGAATTAATATATTGTTAGTATGAGAGTAAAAGGACATAAAATAGGCTGGTTCAAGAACTAAATCAAGCCAAAATATTTGACCGGAATGAATTTGAGCCTTTGAGAGATGGCGGTTCGAGAACAAAGAATTTGAGAGATGGCGGTTCGAGAACAAATGAATAGAATTGGCACTCGAAGTTTATAGTCTTGATAGACTGGTTTATTTGATGAAAAAGGTTTTAGGAAATAAGTTAATTTGTTGTAGAGAAAATTAGGGGTAGAGAAGAATGTTGAATAGTAAAGAGGGCATGCGTTTTAGTGTAAAAAACAAGGGGTAAGGATAATGAGAGTTCAGGAACTGAAGGTGATGCTTGGTAGAGATGCTCGTTTGCGAGGAGTAATTTCGTTCATAAAGATGGAGTTCATGGTGAAATAGAGTGCATGAAAGAAACAAAAGATGAACGAATATAAATGGGCGTAGGCTTATTATTCTTTAGCCCGTCGGAGATGGAAGAGATGACAACCATAACCATCTCCGTCCGGCAGCGGAAAGCCTATGGTTGTTACATGCGATTAAGATAGAGGGAGCTCCTATGTCCTCTTCACATGTTCAAATTCAAGGACCGGCAAACACTCTATTTCTCTTTTTCTTTTTTTTTTTGCTTTTGTAATTAACCGTGTTTTTATTGACA
Source organism: Heliosperma pusillum (assembly GCA_022085475.1). Lineage (NCBI taxonomy): Eukaryota > Viridiplantae > Streptophyta > Magnoliopsida > Caryophyllales > Caryophyllaceae > Heliosperma > Heliosperma pusillum. The sequence continues at coordinate 315,389 of JAIUZE010045405.1, read as the reverse complement.
TTTTTTTGCGTAAATGAACTGACTATTCACAATTCAAGTGTTGTCAACTCTAAAAAAAACTTTATTTCTTAGGGCTGATCAAGTGTTTCAGCCCGCTATTTTAAGGTTGTAACATTTACTTGTACTACAGTGGGGTGAAACATATTGTTGTAAGTGGAGTTCCAAAAGTAGAAGCAGCAGCGGTCGTGCTGGATTTGGAACATCACCAGGGTAAGTATGACCACAAGATAATTGTTGTTTTCTATAAGATGAGTAAAATATGCATCCCTTTCCTGAATTGTTGTCTTGCTAACGTTGTACTCAAATCAGAATATGTTATTCGCTGCCATGACGAAAAATATCTCGAGCTCTTGGTAAGTGTGATAGTATGTATAAATTATTGACATCTTAGTTGATTTACGTCCATGTTGGTTTAGATAGCCAAACTCGACTCTAATTTACAAATATCTTGCATAATGCAATTTGAGATATACACGACTACACCTGATAAAGTATCATTATTATGCTCCATTAGAGAAAAATTGGTTGGCAAATTGCAACTGTTTTTGGACTATGAGAATAACATAAAGTATCTTTCCATACTTAAGAAACTATGCGCCATGTAAGTAAGTTTACAATCATCATTTCTTTCCACCTTAGTGGTGTGGTGTTTTGGGTTGGTGGTCACGTGTTCGGTCAATTAGATTGTATTCGGGGCATGTCTATTAGGATTTGTGTTTCAGATGAATGCTTTTGGGTTCTTTTGAATCTGGGTCGTTACGGATTTGATCAACTTGGAGGGTATCTACCATGAATTCTTTTTAAATTTTTGAAAGGTTTATATCCGTTTTGCCATGTCTACTGTTGTCTTTACTTGTGATTTTTATTTCGTTTTGTTTTCCTCAATACACGAATTTTTAATTGAACTTTAATAGTGCAGGTTGCCAACCCACCAAGGAAAAAAGGTTGACAAAAACCTTCATTTGAAACACTAACAAACGAAGTCGAACAACCTAAGAAAAGTATGTTAAGTTTATGGAGGAAAGCCGCCGATACATGCGTCAAAATAGTTCTTTTCAGCGTGTCCATTTAGATACAATGTTCATAGGCGCGAGTTAGTTAATCATAGTACTATGTACTAAGTATGTTTATCTAGGATAATTTGCACTTAACATACATTAGTTTTTCCTACTATTTACCAATATTGGGGTACCGCGCCCATACCCCCGATAGGGCGCGGTGCAACAACTAGTAAAAGCAAAAGAGAGTACTTCAAACTTCAAAGGATGAAATGGTCGGTTGATAGTCAAAGTGCAAATTGGGTAAATTTTCCATATCGAGAAAATGATTGAGATTAGAAGAGTCATCAATAAATAGTAATAATCACATGAAAAAAATAGGATGATGATTGTGTTGCATACCAACCGAAACTTTAATTATCCCTGACGTCCACCATGCATATGCCTTACGTATTACTCATTTTTTGGGTCAATGATAACCCCAGTGAAATCGCGGAGTCAAGATTTATTATAGCTACGATTTAAGGGTTGTTTCGTTGTCTTTTAAATTCATGAAAATTGGAACATCATGCGAAAAGTGTATAAATGAAGTCTTGTTTGGTTGCCCAATTATTCATGAGAAGTGGAACTTCCTATGAATTTTCAATTCTTACGTAATATAGGAAGTCACTTACCTAGTCTCCGTAGATAAGTTGGAGTTATCACATGAATTGAAGTTCTCACATTCAACCAAACAACATTTATACAAGTCACGTGATTTTTCAACTTCATATGAATTTAATCTTTTCGAAAATTCTATCTTCCTATAGCGAACATAACAACTCCTCAAAAAGGAGAAACATTTTAGCTGGGGCAAATGAGTTACGTCATAAGACAAATTCGGAAAATTTAAAAATTAAATTAAAAAGGAGGTTGAATTTCATTTTATAGCGAGGTGAATCACTCAGAAAAGATGAGATGGTTACATATTTACAGGTCTTATATACATGTAAATCATCTCATACTTTTTTATTAAAAAAATCGACTCATACCGTAAAACAGGCTCATACAATAATTTAATTTATAAAATATCCCAACTTTTATACTTTAAATCACAAAATTGACTAGCTATCCTTTCAAATTTAATATTATCATGTGCTCTATCTAAGTTCCCTAACTATTTTTTTTGTCATACTCTTTAAGATCTTCCTAGATGCAAATTTGAGTCAATGACTTTATGAGATGCAACGTAGTAAAACGCATTTCAATCACGTACGTATAAGAGTCTTGCATGGAACGAAAATGGGCCCACTTTAACCATGCATCAATCATACAAACTTACACAATTTGGGCCCGCAAGCTAACATTCGGCCCACATAACCTTTATTATGAGTCGGATTAGTTTGATTAACCCAATCTTGAAAAGATTTAATAAAACATCATAAAACCCAATGCGAATTTTTTATAATTATCTAAGATCAGCACTTATTCTATATAACCATTCTTTAGTATACGACTACTCCAAAATAAGAAAAGTCCAAAGATAATATAGAAATTCATTTATATTTTAATTTTATTTTAACAATTCGGCGTTTTATTATCAAAAATTAACATATTTAAATATGTCAGTTATCCATATAAACTTGTAAATAATCAAAATAAAATTAATTTTAAACAAACCTTAATTGATTGATGAGTAACAAATTAGTGAGTCTCATTGTCATAGTCCGTACGAATCTAAGGTCAAATTTAGACAATTGAGTCCAAACCGGTGAAACCGGTAACTTGACACTCACACGTGTCTTATATACATAATCATCCAATAATTAACCTCTTCTTTTGACTGCATTTAATAGCCGATTTTTTTATTTAATATTTATATTAATTAATCTACAATTTTTTTTCCAAATATGAATAGAAAACAAATAAATTAAAATGACTAAAAAAGTAGACACAATCACACAAGAGACCCGTTATATTATAGCTTTTCAAGGTGGTCCATAATCAAAATTTGTCATCTATTCACCAAGGACACGTACCCTTATATTCTTAGTCAACTCTATTTGATCCATATGTAATAATTAACTAATTAGTAATAATTAATTTGTAATAAGGAGTAATTTTGAAGAGATTTTCTAAGTCTAGCCATAGACATTAATTCACATTATCACTTTATTTTATGACGAGCGAATTCGTAACAGCTACGCTTGATATGCACGTAATAGCCTGTAAATCACATGGACTAGGTCAAGCACTTCTTTTACATGAGGTATTGGGTTGAGGTGGTACTCGTAATTTAAATGATATAACCGAGCAATTTACAAGTTTGTTTGTTATAGACCATTTCACATTACACTAAGGTAAAATGTAATAATACGAAGTACTACACTATATATCATGTAATAAAAAATGCATTAAATGAGACAGTTTACTATAATGTGTGTAAGATCGTATTAGGAGTTAAGAGGAATTATGACCCATAATTCCTAGTATTTAGTTTAGTAATAAGTTGTCTTTAAGTAAGGACTTTTGGTGTGTCTTATGTTATGAATTGGTATTGTATAAATACCACAAATTAGATGAATAAAAGGGACAAGCAATTACAAAACAACTATATCATTCACTAAAACTTTATCAATACAATACCAATTCATAACATAAGACACACCAAAAGTCCTTACTTAAAGACAACTTATTACTAAACTAAATACTAGGAATTATGGGTCATAATTCCTCTTAACTCCTAATAGATCGCTTTACACCATGATACAGTTGTAAACTTGTAATAGGTAAAAAAACAACTTTTTCTTACTAGCTTAAATGTACATTGTTTTTTATAAAATTAATTGTCTTATGATTTAAGATCGTGTTATTCTATAAATATGAAAATTTTATTAGTATTTGCATTATACATTCACCCTACTCTAAACTTGTACGGAGTACTTCTTATCTTGCAAAGTAAGAAAAAAGTCAAATCTTAATTAGTTTATTGTGTAGATCATTTGATAAATGGGACACGTGTCCAAGTCACATGCAATATCACATGAACTCCGTCAAGGTCGTCGGAACTTAATGTCGGAATCCGTGAGACCTGTCTCACTTTAACCCTACTACTTTCATTTACTTGTGATATTTTTATGATATGTAAACATGCAAGCTAGCTTCCAATGGAAATCTTAAAATAAGGTCTTTTGAGAGGAGTAACATTTTTAGGTTTTTTTTTATCGGGTTAATATTTCGTGTATAATAAAATTTTGTATTTTATTACGGAGTATTTTATTTTCAATTAAATTGATCTATGGATGATATCAGTGACTCGAATGGTTTACATAATTTTATACAAAGGTTTTAAATGAATTAAATTTTATTTTTGTAAAATTAATGTATTTTCAAATAAGATCATGGTTACAATATATTGTCAAAACAACTTATTTAAACTTTAAAGGCAATTGTACATTTTATTTAATATCTTCTTAAAGTAGTAAATTAATTCGATTTTGTGCTAACTGATAAGTCGATCAATTTTAAGCCATATATAATCTAACAAAGTTCTTCTATCCTATACAAAGTCTATCTTTGACAAAAAAGTAACTGAATAATTTACATTATTATTTAGCTATTGCTATAAAAACCGATTGTAGAATACTGCTTAATTAACTATGGAGTATCAGTGAATGAGATAACTGAGTTAATTTTATTTTATTTCCTCCTCTAAATCATTTGTTGACATTTAATCGATATACTGCTCATACAAAATTAAAAAAGAAGTAAACATACAACCGAGACAAACAGAATAAATGGTTTTAATGGTTGAAAAGAACAACGGTTAATACGAATTCAAGCAAAATAATTAAAAGAAAGTGTAAATAATTAAAGGGCATCAGCAAAAAGCATACCCAATTATGAAAGTTCATAAAATGTTTTTAATTAGTGTCTTAGACACTTAGATATGTTCTTGCTATTTATAGGTTGTTTTCCATTAAAGAAATACCATATTAGGTTTGCTACAAAAAAGACAACAATAATTTTGGAATCAATATTTTATGTTTATGGATAATATAGTTATATCCTTTTTGCGCATCAAAAGTTTTTTATTCTATTATTATTGATATCTCACCTCGCACAAATACACAATTATGTAGAATTCCATAACTCATGTTTCAAGGGGTGAAATGATGACGAAATTAGAAACTTTAATAATGTATTATTATATTAAATAACTATTTATGAATTAGAAAAGAAAATGGTACGTATTCAGTTCTAGTCATTTACGGATACTCCGTATATATATTTGAATGAATATAATGAATTAAATAAGTAAATGAATGATTGAGACGGATAAGTAGTTTCTTTATTACGACGAAGAGTAACAACAAACAACTGAGGCAAGAGAAGGAAACCTTCACTATCAATAATCAAATAATGAGTACATTCCAATGAAGGCAAAAACAAAGTGGGATTTGATGATATCCTAAATCCTCATTTTTATACATCAGCTGAAAATTACAGAAATACTATTAATTTCTAACAGTTATACACTGTATATCCAAAAAAATAAAGAAAAGAAAAAATAAAAAATAAAAATCAACAATTTGCATGATGAGCTAAAAAAAACTGGTTAACATCAAGAATATCAGGGATTTCAAACTTGATTAATTGATCACTACAATAGCTCTCTTTTTCATCTTCACTAGAATGGACATAAGTTGTAGAATTCGGGCTCGAATTCAATGGCGTCGGGCTCGAAGATTGAGATGGGGTAGACATAACTGATGATGTATAGCTCATGAGATTGTTGTGTAATAAGATTGAATTATCAGATAAAGAAGGGTCATCAAGTAGAGTTTGGTCAGAACCATAGTAGTCCAAATTTGTAGGGTACATATCAACATACCCATTGTTTTGCCATTGGTTAAAGTTTTGTGTATCAAGGTTGGGAATATATGTTGGGTATTGTTCGAGATGAGGGTCTATCAATTGGGATTCATCGAAAAGTGGTACAAACGTAGTACCACCTGTAATAGTATTAGCAACGGGAGTAGTGGGAGCAATAGTTGCAGTAGTCGTCATTGTGGTACAACTAGGGATAGGATTTTGAATTGGGGTTTGAATTTGAGTACTTTGGATAGGGTTATTAAAGTTTTGCATACGAGAATTGTTGGAGAAGCCGTTACTTTGAAAATGTTGGAGAAGGGAAGAGTTCGGGTTTTGTCGTTGGGTCGAAAGAAGAGAGGTGGCTAGTTTTAGGACTTGTGGGTCTACCATTGGTTGTTGCATGCCAAGGAAGCTTGACATGTTCATTTGAGAAGAAGTTGATGAATTATTGTAGAAGGATGAGTTAGCAAAGATGGAAGAGAGGTCAAGAAGGTCAAGGCGAGGGCTGTGGGTTACAGGGTCGATTCCCATACGAAGCAATCTCTTTCGGATATGAGTGTTCCAATAGTTCTTGATTTCGTTGTCCGTTCTTCCTGGTAATCGAGCAGCAATAGCTGACCATCTACATCAGTCAAAGAAAGAAGTGAAATTAGGCACAACACATTTAAGATACCATTGTGATGGTGATTATGACTCCATATATTTTTCCCTAATTCTCATTTCAGACAAATATTTTTCGCAACTGAGACGTAAGACGGATACCACCCGTCTGAAATGAGTCTTCCTGTATATTTTTAGTGCATGAACTCTCTATTGCAAAAATAGCACTATTCCTATGATTAAGGTCTTCTACTTGTGGCGAGATAAGAGGGTTGTACATATGTCTCCATGTCGAAAGCTTTAAAAGATTATTATTTAAGGAGTTGGTCTCATATACTCCGTATAAGATCGATCATCTGTGACTCGTGTATGTTTTTGAGTTACAAAAGTGGTGTCAAGAATAGTATTGCAAGGAAAACACAACTTACTTATTGCCCAAAATACTGTGAAGCTGAATAATAGACTCTTCTTCTTCGAATGAAAATCTTCCTCTCTTGATATCTGGCCGGAGATAGTTTGTCCAACGAAGGCGACAGCTCTTACCACATCTTTGCAGGCCTACATACCAACCCAAAATAATGATTTAGATTCATATGCATTAACATATACAAAAATTATTCAAGATGACTCAAATACTACATAGAATAGCACTACATACTTCGAAAACCAGTATGTCTTTTAATATAAGGAACTGAATGAAGCAACGACTACCCATTATATGGGTCACTCTCACGATAAGATTAGAAAAACACTATATATCGAAAACTAGTATGTCTCTTAATAGACGAAACAAAATAAAGAAATGACTACCCGTTATATGGGTCGGGTCAGTCTCACGATAAGATTAGAAAAACACTGTATATTTCAAAAACCAGTATGTCTCTCAATAGACGAAACAGATTAAAGTAATGACCACCCATTCTTATATGGCTCAGTCTCACGATAAGATTAGAAAAACACTATTTACTTTGAAAACCAGTGACGAAATAGAAAAAAGTAAGAACAACCCGTTATATGAGTCAGTCTCACGATAAGATTTAGGGAGTCGGAAAATTACCAGCATTCTTAGGAAGAGTTCTCCAGTTACCATAACCATGCTCTTGAATGTAGTCAGTAAGTTTTTGATCTTCTTCAGGAGTCCAAGGACCTTTTTTAAGTCCACTTTTGTCACAACAAGGTGATCTTCCCATGATTAATGTAGTAATTAGTCTGTTAAACAACAACTTTATAAGAGAAGTAAAGAGAGTTTTAGAGAAAATAAGGAAGAAAAATGATTGTAGGTCCGTATAGAAGGTACAATGGTGTGCATGTATGTGTGTTTATAAAGGGAAAGAGTGCGACATACGTTGGAAGTCAACACGATTTGGTGCCGTCCTTGTTTATCACATAGGCGACGTGTCCCTATTCTTTGGAGAAATATTAGACCATATTTAAATCTATAAATATATAAATATATAAATATATCACTATCGTACTAAATATTGCAGCAAAAGCATAAGAAAGTCACATAATCATATACTTATACTCTTCCTGTAAGTAAGTGGACTTTGCCAAGAGATGATTTAATCGGATTAGCTTAAGGCATCGATCTTTTAAACTAAAACTATTTGAACTGAGTTGAATCAAGCTAAACACTAAAAATGAACTAAACTAATATAGAACACGAATTGACCCGAACTAAGTTCAAAGTAAGTAAAAAAAATAAGGCTTATAAGTCAAATAATTTCGAGTGTTGTACACCTTTTTTTCAAACAGATCATCTCAAGTTTCAGGTTTGTACATTAGGTCATTTCGGATATGAGTCAGATCTGACACAGAGTCGATCGAGTCAGGTAAGGATCACATAGCATCAAGTAGACATGGCAAAAGCAACCCGACCCGATTGACCCGACCCAAATGACCCGACCCATGACCCGAAATTGACCCGAACTACAACACCCAAATGTGACCCGAAACCCGATTAGACCCGACCCGACCCGACCATGACCCGATCTTTCTTGACCCGTAACTGACCCGACCCGAAAATAACCCGATCCAAAACCACTCAACCCGAAAATGACCCGATAAAACATAACTTTAATTGAACCGAAAAGACTTAAAATGGCCTTTTGTCTCTTATTCTTTGACCCGAAAATGACCCGACCTGAAATAACCCGACCCGGTTGACCCGAAACGGACCCGACAACAAACCCAAAACCCGAAATGACCCGGCCCGACCCGAATTAACCCGAAATCAACGAAAGACCCGAACTGACCCGACCCGAACTGACCCGACCCGAACTGGCCCGACCCGGTTGACCCGTTTGCCAGGTCTAGCATCAAGTCACTTTAGGTCGTTACGTGCCTAGTTTCTAACGTAAATAACTTGCAAGTGAAATTTCAAAATAGACGATAAACTTATCATAAACCATCTAACAGCGAAAAAATAGAACTGTTATAAGAATATAACATGATAATAACAGTGATAATTAATTAATTAATTTATTAGAGCGTAAATAAGGGATTAGCAAGAACAAAAAGTGGTACCAATATGTCACAGCTAAGAGGTCATCAATTTCATCATATGCATACAAAAAGAAATACGAGTATCATTTTCCGGCGGAAACTCTCTGCTTGCTTTTAGGATTCACATTTCACATTACTTGTAACCAACTAAACTAAGCCACGCATCCTTTCTCTTTTATTGTCAGCTTACCCTTTTCTTAAAGTCCTTTTCTTCATTGGCATTTACTAAATTTGATTATATTGCATGCTAATTAATTTATCCTTTACTACTATTGTACATTTGTACGTGTGAGAGGATGAGACAATTGTGCACTAGTTATTCACAAGTTCTTGTTTAAGACGGATATGTCTATCTTAAACATGAATAATGTCAAATAGTTAGATATGACAAAAAGTAGAATGTTTTAGGAAAAGAGAAAAAGCAATAAGAAGAGGTGTTGTGACCATATTATGGTCAAATGTAATAACAATGATCGAGCTAGTGTTACACCTTATGAGCTTTCTCTTTTCCCAAAAGTGGTACATTTGGGCTTGGCTATAAAATGATCTCAAATCGTCTGAAGGGAGACCAACAGCTAAGTTAGTATTTGATCGTTTCATATTTAAGATGAATATGACCATTTTAAGGGAGGCCAACTGCTAATTATTAGCACAGAATGAGGCTGGTGTACACGTAAAACCGCCATACAACCATTTATCTTAATTCGGGAAGGAACTAGGAACCTCTTATACCAACCTAAACAAACTCTAGGCAACTCTTATGTTTTGCTTCGGGTATCGACTAGAGTTCTAAATTACTACAAAGTTTAAGAAATTATTCTCCTACAATTTCAGCAGAGATGTGAAAGCACATTTGTTCATGATTTTAGCATTCGATTTGGACTCGTTCTCATTCCAAAAAAAAAAAAAATCAACCATGGCAGCAGCAGCCAGCATGCAAAGTTAATAGTATATCCGTACCATATGGAAGTAGACAATATAAAGGTTATGCCGTAATGCCTTACCTCAGAGAGTCAGAGGCTTAACTTTGATTAGTAGCTGGAGGTAAACGAAAGTCTTCTCAGATTTCATCCACTGTTCTAAATAAATTGACACTGTCAAACAAAAAACATGCATGAACCAATGAGACACAAATTTACAATGGTTATAAAAAAATGATTACTATAATGGTACTCATACTTCATAGTTCATACTCCGTATCGAATATCAGCCATGACATTACAATAAATCCGTATTGGTTACATGTATATTACGATGACCCGAGATTAAATTGTGACGACTGATTGCTGGACTAGTCTCAAACCGAGATTTGACACCATAATCAATAAAAGCATAATTTGACATAAGTTAAACATATAAAAACAACTAGCTATAAGCTATTCACCAATAAAAAAACTCTTGTGAATCAAGAATTATTGCAGAATTTGTGTAATTTGGTGAGGGGCTAAGGGCTATGAATATACATAGCCTCATCCAACAAACAAAAACTATTTCTTACTGATTCCTAATAAAACTCGCCGTCTACTGAATATACTCCCATATGTTCTAATGATCGAGCTCTATCCTAAGCGTTGTCCAAACTCCAAACCTCATAGCAAAGACATACTACCACACGTCTACACCAAAGCGAGTGATAACATGACATTAACAGGGCCAAAATGATCGCCTCCAGGCTCCAGCCCTCTGACATTTTTTTGTCAGTAACATTCTCCTACATCCGACTTCCTTACCCCATTACTTATCGAACCCCTTAAAACATTGAGCAGTGGAGTAGAGTACCCAAAGAAGAACAAAGAAGAAATAAGAAGTCCCATAGCCCATGGTAATACTCACTCACAAATTTAATCGACCAACACATTACAAGTAAGAACAGTCGTACATTAATTGATAATTATAAGTTTATTTTTGCTATTTTCCACTTTAATGGGAGGTAGGATTTGAAAAATCCATAAATTCAACTGCAGAACGACAATGATTACAAAGAGAATGACAGGTTAAGTTTTCATATTGGCATTTCTAATTAAAAAATAGAATAATAAAATAAACTATAAATCTATAATGGAGTGGGTATAAAAAGTTCTTTCTTCCTCCTATCAAATTTATAAAATTAAATATATCATCCTTCAAGCCTATCAGTTATCAAAGCAGCAGCATACCATGAGAACAGCTAGGACTGAGTATGATTGAGCAAGAAATATTACACATATAATAAATTTTTTATTATAAATTTTACCAAGTGATTCACTTTTCTTGTAGAAAAAACCTACAAAACATGACAGTAAAAATCAACAACAAATGTCAAAAGAGTGGATGGTTATAGTTATATTCTATTATGCCCCTCACTCGAATGCCCGTTAGGCTTGAAAAGTGGATGGTTAGTGCATTGGCTCCCCATTCCATGTGCTTGGTTTTTCCACTTGGTGATTTTCGAGATATTGGGAGCTGCCAGGGTTTGAACACGTGACCTCCGCTCACTGTGACTCTGATACCATGATAGATGAACCATCTCAACCAAAACCTTAAGGTGATGGTTGAGGCCTATATATTATAGTTATATTCTATTAATAATAACCTTACCCTTTTTTCTAGAAGGATGAAATTCAAGCATTGGAAGTGAATTTAGTGATTCAAAATCCATATGATGGAAAACTAACATTGATGAAAATTTTTGTGCTCCATGGAAAATTTAGAATGCATTTTCTTCCAAACAAAAATTATCACAAAAATCAAATAAGACTGTTGTATGGGCGTACATCCGCCTTATCGTGATTTGCACCTCATATAATGATAACAATGATAACTCTATTGTACTATACAACGGTTTTATATAGGATTCAAGACCAATTGATTAACACGAAAAAGCTTGTAATAATGCAGACTCCACATTCCACACAGTCTATCAAACATCTGTGTTACTCATTGATCTTTATAATTAATAACGTCAAAACAACCTTGTTTTCTGCAATATCAGTTTACTATTACTACAAACTGAAATATTTAAGAATAACCAAGTCCTCCAGTGCCCACATTTTCTATCAAAGAAACAGTTTAACCAGAGGGAATTGAGGAAAAGAAGAAAGAAATTTAAACAATGTATAATGAAAAAGAGTGCAGTTGACAATCCAGGATAATTACAAGAACCGAGACCAATTAGAGATTCACAATTCAAATGCTTTGAATTCCCCCCACACTTAAAGCATAAATGAAAGTAACACTTATCCAATTATAAACAAATTCTCGTTTTTTTAGTGGTGTATAATAACATCCGGTTTTATCCGAATTCGAGCCGGGTAAAATCACCCTAGGGCGGTAAAGCTCTTTCTCGTGAACAATGCTGCATTCCTAGGGGGTTGAACCCATGACCTCTGGTTAAGCTAGAATAACTCCTTACCAGTTGAATTAATTAAGACCGTTGTAAATTAAGACCACGCTCACAACCTATTTAAATAACGTCAAAAATAACATTTAATGAAAGGTTTTTTTGCGAGAGGTCTTAACTTAATACGGTCTTAAGAGAGACCTAACACCAATTATATGATTCCACAATGTAAGTTGTCTCAGTAATTACTTACAGGCTTTCACTTGTTACTTTCTTCTTTCTGTTGATAGTCACTCTCTATTCTTGTCCATAAACAAAACTTCTAACTTTGAATAATATTACATCATTTTCATTAATACATCACTATATTCATAGAAGATAGAACAGCCAAGTTAATAGTCTTCTACTTCCATTAAGTTGCCAAAGTCTTATAAGAAAAAACTGGTGATCAAACAGCAGTTTTGTCAATTTACCAGCAATGATTTGCCACCTTATAAGTTACATTATTGCATTAATATGACAGGTGGCAGACAGAGAGTAGTAGAAGGTAATGTGCTAACATCAAAGCTCTAAATTGCTCCAGCCTCTAAAATTCTGTAATTATGTGAGAAATTTTTGAAATATTATATTCACTGAGATTTATCCCAAGATAAGACAACCATAGTCAAACATTAATTTATGTTTACTGAGATTTATATGTGGCTCTACTTCCTATTATTTCTAGTCCTTGTCATAACAAGCCCTACCTCCATAACTCCATGTCCTCATTTCTTTATCTTCGCATTGTTTTTTAGATACGTTACTTCGATACATCACTTAAGGTACGAGGTGACACGGCACTTAATTACTCCTTAATTTTGGCCAAAGCCATGAAAGTTTTGAAGGAATGGTTCAGCCGGACACTCAGAAAATGGACCCGTGTCCAATATTTACAGCCGAGTCCAAGTCACATATCCGTTCACCGTAAGCCCATTGACTTTCAGAGTGTGTAGGAAGTAACCTCACATAACTGGAATGACCATAAGATAGGTTACAGACTTAAAGCATAATTAATTATACGCATTGGCTTAATTTAAGTTATGCCTTGACGATGCCGGAGATTTGGGAGACATTAAGGATTAAACAAATCCAAAGACAATGGCAGTGTAATTAAAAAGGAATAACACATTGCTCAATGTTCAAAGCTTACATCTCATACTTGATTCGGTAATAGCTTTGTCTTAACTCTCTACCTTGCTTATGTATGGGTTACCCCAAATAACCTATCAATATTTTATCGATAGACTAGCTGAGGTGTATAGAGTAGGGGAATTAATGAATTATCAAGGTGATGCTTTCAGTAGCTTCAACAATCGTCGATTATTTTTTTCGGATGTTGATTGTTTTTTGAAGGGTGAATTATTGAGATCATTATAGTTATATCATAGAGCCATATTGGGATGTGAGATCCTAACAACCAATGAATGATGTACAGGACAACAAGTTCATACTATTATAAGCAATCCATGCACATTGTTTATTGCTAAGTAGTCAGAAATGCAATCTAGTCCAATGAACTAATAGTCAAATGAGGAATCAGCAATGACAGAAGCTTAACCTGCAATTAAAATAGAGTTTTGCAGAGAAAGACAAAATTTACTGACCGTCGACATGATAATGAAGACTTAGAAGCCACTCATTCGTCCACCTAAGCGTAGTCGAGACACGTTAATTGAGTAGATAGGAGCTTCCTAATGCTTCCATTGATTATCAAACAATCAACCTTATTAAAACGCATAACAGCTTGAAACCTGCAAGGTCAAAAGGCATGATCCATTCACTTCTTGAATAGTTTTTTAGTACCTGGGACAAATGGCAGATGCACGATCACAGAATGATCCTGTAAATAAGTTGGAGTTTCTGGTTGACATTACAGGGTACTAAAAAGTACTCCGTAGCAATGAGGAACTACTGTGTCTTTTTTTAATAACGATTATCAGGGTGACACACGCTGACTCACGAAGATATCATGTTTTAGCCTAGGTTGCCAAATTTGATATGAGCAAGTGATAACCGATTCACAATGCTTATATTCTTGAATAGTTTTTTAGTACCTGGGACAAATGGCAGATGCACGATCACAGAATGGTCCTGCAAATAAGTTAGAACTACTGGCTGATGGTACAGGGTACTAAAAATTACTCCGTGGCAAGGCAGAACTACTATGTCCTTATTTAATAACGGTTATCAGGGTGACACACGCTGACTCACGAAGATATCATGATTTAGCCTAGGTTGGCAAATTTGATACGAGCAAGTGACATCCGAATCACAATGCTTATACTGAGCATGTGAGTGTCAAATGAATAAATTATGAGCAAGCACCATGGTAGTATAAATTCAAACCAAGTCAAGAATCGTTGAGGTGTTACATATATGATAAGTGATAACGCAACCTTTTAACCACCAGAATCAACACGTACGGGTGAAACGGCCATATTTGTGATGATACTGTGATTTTAGAAACAAAACCACAACTATCCCTTTACATAGCCCTCTCAGTTATTCTAGTGACGTTTGTATTAAATTTCCACCTTTTGAGTGGAAGCAAGAAACATTCACTAATACTCCATTGACTCCTATATTGTTCTCTTGCAAACAAATTTGGTTCTCATTTCAAAGAGTAATGGGTTTGCTCAGCGATTTCAACCCACCACCTCAAATAACAGTTTGTAAGCATTTACATGACAAGGATATCAACATCTTTTCTGCTGACATGTTTCACACTCTAAATCTTTACTGATGAAAAAATCGGTTCTTAGATCTTAACAAATCTAACTGTAATTCTGCAAACATTACAGGTTGCTTTAAAACATTAAACCTGTGAATCCGTGGACAATTTATCGTCCATGGATTTTATCATATAAAATCTGGTCTTAAAACATTAAACAATCGATCCTAGATCTTTTATGCTGACACGAAAAAATCTTGTCTTAAAAAACCATATAACAATAGCTATACCATTATAAATTTATAATTAGAAGCTCCTTCTTGGATTTTATCATTTTGTTGGTTTGTTCTGGTTATCTTGTTTAATCCTTGGAATTGTTTATGTTTCCAACCACCATATATCAATAATTTTTGTACCTAATCAAGTTCGCACAATATTCATATCTCCTTCTTTACCAAGTTCACTTTGGCAATTGTTTACATGCTACAAAAGTACAGATCCAGCATATACTTAAAAAGCTTTACCTTCACAAGTGACTTCCTCTTAGCAACATTAAGGCCTATGTGAGAATTTACCATACAGTAGTGAAGCCTTCATATAAATTGGGAGGCGTACATGTTGCTCATTTTACGATTTACACTTCATCTCGTTGTTACTCTTGCCTCCTTAATGTCCCGTATCGACTTTGTGCATTGCGAGTCATGATAAGAAGAAACAATCTTGCTCCTTATCGTCTTAACTACATTTCCAATATTAAAAGAAATGTTACTAACTAGCCCACTTCAGCCCCATTTTCCCCAATTTGATATTCTAATAACTCAACTCTTATAGTTAAATATCAGATTTCTTAAAATTGTGCATAACCAAAATCAAATACGATCGTGAATGCAAGGGAAAATATACACCTTCGTTTGTGGTCATCTCTAGTCAAGAACCTTGCCTTTTCAAGATACTACCTTCCATTGTGTTCTATATGTGTTATCAAATCAAAAAGTCAATATGATTTGCACCAACTTTAAATATGGAGTTGATCACTACTTTCCAAGAGATAATGTTTACACTCCTTTTCCCCTATACTAAAGTCTCAAATGCCCTTTTACTTAGTTTCAGTTCAGTTCATTTCAGCTCCGTTAAATGGATCATTCAGTAATTCAGTTCAGTTTGGATCCTATCAGTTCAGTTTCGTTCCTTCAATTATCTTCACCCCAAAAGAATAAGGGCGAAGTCTCGAATCCTCTTCAAAACATACCATAGATATACATCATAAATTAATGAGTTTTAAGTTAATCATAGCATTCAACTATCACATCACATAATACAAAATTCAAGCTACACAGCTTAATCATACAAAACCTACCAAAAAAATCTTTTATAAAATAAATTAACAACATTAGAAGCATCAATACAAATATAATTTGGTAAATCACTAAATCATTCATCAACTATCACATCACATAACACCAACAATAAAACACCATTAACAAAACAACAAATAATATTATAATTAAATTACCTTAATCAACTAAATTCGTGATTAAGAAAGCTTCAATTACGTGCCATTCGCAATCGAAAAGAATCCGAAATCATTCCATTTAATTAACTTAATCAACACCATTGATAGCGTCATTAAGTATGTCACTCCAAATACGCCAAAATAGGACCTGAAAAATTGCATTAAAAAAATTGATATATGATCATGAATTATAAAAATTAAAGTGAAAAAATTGAATTATCGCGAAATTTTGGTGAATTGAGCGAAATCAATTGAAATTACCAAAAGAAGCGATTTTTTTTGAAAATTAAGCTGGACAATCAAGTTAAAGACATGAAATTCATACCAGAAGCGTAAAGAATTTGGGAGAATTTAGTATGTGTGTGATTTTGAGAAAATTTTGGGGAAGAAATTAGGGTTTCGGTAATAATCGGAGGATATAATTTGGGGATACAAAATCGGGGAAATTGGCGGGAAGTCGTTATTTTTATTTTCTGGTCCCATTCATTCAAAAACATAGAGAAAAAATGTGAAACGTTTAGTCTTTTAGTGGGGACATAAAAATCGGTCGGTTTAGGTCGGGTCAGTTGGTTTGTAAACTAATGTATACGGTCGTAAATTAAGCTAATTAGCCAAGTGTTTTTCACGATTAAATTATAAATTAACAAGTGCAAATATGGTAGAATGTTTTTTTTTGCGAGAATTTTTTTTTTTTTTTGGATGAGTTGTAAATTCTAAAAATTTGGTAGTGATATCTAGAATAAGTGTACAAGTTAAACTACAAATTAATCAGTACGTCTTGTTTAAGACGGGTCGGATCTTGCAACGAGTATTTTGTGAGAGAAAATGGGTAGAGGGGACAAGGTGGACACCCTCCATGTGCTCTCCACTCACCCTTGATGGGTATTTTGTGAGAGAATATGGTATCCGTCTTAAGCTTAAGACGGATACCTCCGTCTTAAATAAGAATTTGTGCAAATTAATATTGCATTTAGGACAAGAAATACTAGGGGGCGCGGGAGAACCTAGGAAGCACAAACACACCTTCTTAATTACTCGTACTAGTGGTTGTGGTCGCGTGCCAGACATTTTATCTGACATGGGAACGAGTGGGACACGCAAAAAAATGTCCTATACATGTTAAATAGTTTGTTCAGAAGTTATTTTCTCATTATGTGAGTTTAATTTATTTTTTTGAAAGGGACGATATGCTAGATTAATGTATCAATTAAGCAAACAATTCTATTGTGCTTAATTGTAAGTGACTATGTTTGCACTAATTTGCGCCTTTTTTTTCCAATATAATCCGTAGATACTTGAGCTTTCATACATCTTTTGAGTTTTGAGGATAAAAATATAAATTTGCTATTACTCAAATATATGGTCAACAATATAAAACACGATCAATCGTCTAACATTGAAATATTATCCAAAGAAAAACTCAATCGTACGTATAACAAAATTAAATAATTTTTTTTTACTTTACAAATGTACGTACGTACCAAACAAAAATACCACACCAAAAATAATTTGACGTGATCCCCTTAAACAATGATCATAATAATAATCAACATACAACACTCTTTTTCCACTACTTTTTAATTATAATATGACTAGCATACATCAAAAAAATCAAGTGGAATATCAAAATTCATCAAATTTTGACAATAACTATCAATCTCGTCTTCGCTGCTACTATTACCGCTACTACTATTGTTGCGAATTTCCGAGTTTGAGTTTAATGGAGTATCTTGGCTAGTGCATGGTGTTGATAAGAGCGAAGGAAGCCTCGAGCTTTGGTTATTGTCGTTGTTGTTGTTGTCGTCGTCTAATTGGAAGTCCGGCGTATTCAATAAGTAGTCAGCAATCATTTGACAATTTGAGTCATATCGACGGATGTTTTGTTGTTGGACGTTATCACAATGTTGTACCATAGAACTTGTTTCGGGTCCAAAATTTTGTGTGTCGAAATTGGGTTGAATCGCTTGTGGAGCTTCAGTATAGTTGCTAGTTTGCATAATTGGGTCGAATTGAGTTGGGGCTGAGGTGGAATTATTATTGATATTTTGATTTGCTAGAAAGTTTTGTAAAAGAAAGTTCGGGTTTTGGGCATGGGGTTGGTTCGGTGATAGTAGAGCGGCTAACCTTAGGAGGTCAGGGTTAACCATACACTGTAGATTAAGTAAATTTAGCAAGTTGAGCTGAGAAGAGTTTTGAAGAGGGGTATTGAAAATAGAATGAAGGTTTAGTAAGTCGACACGACGGGCATGCGTCACGGGATCAATTCCCATCCGAAGCAATCTTTTCCTGATGTGAGTGTTCCAATAATTTTTAATCTCGTTATCTGTTCGTCCGGGTAATTTAGCAGCAATTGCTGACCACCTATAAAAAGAGCCAAAGAAAACAATAATTGAGCATAAGAACTATGAGTCATATATGACATTTTGTAAAAAAAAAATGGTCGTGTAAAATTTACAAAGAGTGAAAGAACTTACTTATTGCCTAAAACACTATGGAGTTGAATTATGGCTTCTTCTTCTTCAAATGTGAATCTACCTCTCTTGATATCGGGTCGGAGATAGTTGGTCCATCGAAGTCGACAACTCTTTCCACACCTTTGAAGACCTATGTAAATAAATTAAAAACAAAAACATTAATTCTTGAATACCGGTAATATTAAATGATTAAAACTCAGTCGATAATTTTTGTTTTCGAAAAAACTTAATTACCAGTATATTCTAGTTAAGTATAGTTAACAACCATTTTATGCTCATGACCTAGGTTTGAAACCCGCCAATAAATTGAAATTGAATTTGTGAGTTGTGACGATTTATTTACTCAAGAAAACAAATACATACCGGCTTTTTTAGGGAGAATTCTCCAATTTCCAGCTCCATGTTCTTGAATAAAATCAATGAGTTTCTCATCTTCTTCAGGCAACCATGGCCCTTTCTTCAACCCATCTTTATCACAACACGGTGCTCGTCCCATTTTTCGTCGTGAAACCGAGATTTTCTTTTACTATACGTACTTTGGTGTTTGTCCAAGTTTTCTTAGCAAGGTTAATTAGAGAAGAAAGCTGGAAGTTTATGGTGTAAGTTTCGTATGCATGGGAAAATGTATATATATACATGAAAGAATTGAGAAAACTTGTAGATAGAAGTCAACATGATTTGTTGCCGTCCTCTATTTGTCACACAGGTTACGTGTCCTTCTTCTTTGGGGAAAATTGTGGCGTCATAAGCTATTTTTTGGCGTAATAAAACATGATTATAAGGAGTAGTGTAGAAAAAATTAACACAAAATTTAAAACTCGAACATTTTTTTTTTTGGTGTAGAACATTCAGTTTAATACGAGTAATTAGTTTACTAGAACTTTATTTTTTTTTTTGTAAAATATTTTCTTGAAAACTTTTACGAAAGTCTGTTTTTGTCAAAATAAGAATCATTGTTTAATTTCTTCGATAATTTTGATCATGAATAAGTTAAGGCCTTCTTATTTCAAATATAGACGCTGCTCTTTTGGTTTAAAGTCATGTCGATTTAGTTCAGTTTAGATCTTATAAGTTTAGTTTAGAAAAGTTTAAATCTTAGAGCAAGTCAAATGGTTTAGCCTAGGGACTTACTTACTTCAAGCTACTAGCTTCAATCTAAATTAACTACTACTCCCTCCTATTCTAAGTATTCTTCCCTTTTCATTTAAGCTCTAGAATTAAGGAAATGAATTTGGACCACACAAAACACTATACCCCACATGCAATTAAATATGAACCACACAAAACACACAACCCCACCTCCAAAAATAGAAATAGGGAAGAAAACATGAATAGACCAAATAGGAAATAGGGAAGAATAAATGGAATAGGAGGGAGTATTTTTTATCGTGAATTACATTCAATACAATTTCAACACAACTTTTTTTTTTTTTATTTCCTAATTTTATGTAGATTATCACAAGTCTGTAACCATTATTTATACCTGATTATAACAAGCCCGAATGAGGATTGTGATTTGTGCGATATCACAAATTTGTGACGACTACAAGCAAAGATGGTTGTATATCTAAGGTGTGCCATAATAAGAACCATCCAACTTTTCCTACTCCGTAAAATATCACATTTTTACTAGAGATCTTAAAGTAGAATAGTGGTTGCATATTATGTCACACTTGCTATAACGAGTTATATGCTTCATGCACTAACATTTCTTCATTTCATATTACACAAAGTGGATACATACATAATTTTGACGCCACGTATGTACCCTAATGGATTACTTAAGTTTATTTTAAGTATTCAATTACTAACTACATACTATCTAGCCAAATTTACGTAAGCGAATCTATAATTTAAATATATCAAGGATTTTGATGAATTGTTTTCTGTATGAATGCATGATAATGCAGCATCATGTAATATATAATTTTGACATAAGTGTATGTATGTGATTGCTAGGCACATTTGTGTTATTTTGGTATTAGAAGTTTAAAGAACTACATGGGTATCACTAGCATGAAAAATATTGAGTTTTGTATCAAGCATAAGATTATTATATTCAGGCTCCGAGATGGAGTTTTGTATCGGATCATACAAAAAGATAATCACATGGTAAAACTCATAATCTTTATAATAAAACTCGAAAACTTTATTATAAAGCTTGGAAACTAAAGCGCTGCACCACAACTGGTGGTATATTCTATGAACTGATACGTATTAGAACTGTAATAATAATGATCCCTTTTCCGTTTTAGGATTGTAGGATTGGAGTATATACCGAACAATTAACTCCCAATGAAAATTCTAACAATATACTTGAAACTATGGGTATGGTTATCCTTTTCTCTCTTAGGATTGTAGGATTGGATCGACTATATACGGAATAATTAATTAAACTCAAATAAAAATTCTAACATACTTGATTGAAACTATGTGTACAGTTGATCAGGCCCCCCATACCATGTGCGGGTTTTTCCACTTGGTGAATTTGTGAGATATTGAGGGCTGGCAGGGTTTGAACTCGTGCTCTGGCTCTGATACCATGATAGATGAACCATCTCAACCAAAACCTTAAGGTGATGGTTGAGGCCTATATATTCTATTAGTTATATTCTATTAGTTAGTACCAAGTTTCAGTTAACTCGACAGAGTCATGGTTTTAACAAATAATCTCTTCATTTTTATTGTGAAAAGGTGGTACTAAGAATCGTTACCAACTAACCACTGCACCCATATTTTCCGAGTAAAATTGGTATCCATATACATAAAAGCTACTTTCATGCATACACCTACACCCATACATAGGCAATTACATACTTATCCAAATTAGTCAAAATCCCAACTTAGCACTTTTAGAAGCTTTATTTATAGTCTTCCATAACATAATGTAACTAGTTTGTAAAATAAACCATAAAAGTCTTCATCACATACAATAATTATATGTAGCTTAAAATCAAATTGTGGAGGCAAGTAAAGAAAAATAAGCCCTATAAAGCCGACCAACCCAATTATTAGGATTAACATATTAATCATAACAATGACTCGATCATAAAGTTGGCTCTTATCATTTTGACTTTTTTATTTTTATTTTTTCTAATTCAAAGAGCAGACTTTCTAATATTGACTTTCACCTTAACAAGTTAAACACTTACACTTAATCCAATCAAGCAATCACTATAAACTACTTCCGTCGTTCCATTTGATTGTATACGTTTGCTTTTTGGACACTATTTATAGGTGAGTACAATCTTTAATGCAACTTTTAATATATAACATAAAAAATAGTCATGTGAGATCTTGTTTAAATTGTCTTATTGAGTATAATATTAATATCAAATTTTTATAATTTTTAATAATACGTAACTAAAAATATAAACAAAAGAAAATGAGCATTGATATACGTGATAAAGCAAACATATACAATCAAATGGAACCGGAGGAAGTATAAAGTTCAAAACTTAACTTTATAATATTTTATGTTATAAAAGTAGTATATTCTTGGGTTCAAGTTTTCACACCAAAAGGTCAACTTTTACTGCAAACAAGGCATTGTTATTATTAGTCGTCTAGTGTAAATAGTGATTTTATCACGTTTATTTAGCACAAAAGTTTATTGTACGGAATATATAATTTAATAACTTAATTTGGATATAAATGTTTCAGTAGGTTTCCCTTGTGACGAGTTTTGCCACTAACAAAATGGGTAGAGGGAACTTGTGGGGCACCCCCCATGTGCTTCCCCTTTTCCCTTAAATGGGTCATTTGTGAGGGAAAGTTGTACCCGTCGCAAGCTTGTGACGGATACTGCCCGTCACAAACAAGAATTTGTGTAAATGTTTAGATAAGATTGTTTATTAATTTATGGAAGTGTACTAGCCATATTTCAAATAAGGATAATGGTAATAACTGGTTTATTACATTATATCATACAACAGTTTTACACAAACGTAACTGATAACTAAAAGAAATAGTCTAATTAATTTTATTGTATGGTGGAATGGCACGATTGTAATTGTCATTGCATATTTGCAATAAATGAAGCGTATATCATAAATCATAATAAGATCAACCCGTTGTACTGCATTCCTTAATTAGTATTCATGATTGAGGTAAAAACAATAATGTTAACAAGAGCTCCTTACGAATGATAAGCAACAAAGTAAATATTCGCTACAAAAAAACACAGTAGGTCTTGCTTGCGACGGATCGGATCTTGCGACGGGTATTTTGTGAGAGGAAATGGGTAGAGGGGACAAGGTGGGCACCTGTCATGTGCTTCTCCACTCACCCTTGATGGGTATTTTGTGAGAGAATATGGTATCCGTCTTAAGCTTGCGACAGATAAGGTCCGTCACAAATGAGAATTTGTGCAAAAAAAAATGAGACGATTGAGTGATGTACAAGGTTAAGGGAGATAATTATCTAATATTCTAATTTATACAATAATTTTTTTTTATATAAAATGGTGTTTTACGATACTTATCATGTTATGTACGGCAGTTGATTGTTTGCAAAATCCTTAAATTAAAAAGCTTTAAATACATACTGAAACTGAAATACTAATACTCCATAGTACAAATAATGTACGTACCGTAAGCTCTTGCATATGTTCGACATGAAAAATGTAATTAATTAGCAGGACGAATCGACACTAATCCGAGACACGTATGATAAACAATCGAACTAATTTTGTTTAATTTATTGAGACAACACCATATGACGATCCATTGTTCCCTATCTCGTAGCCACAGTTTTAATTAATCAAAGAATTGAGTGACTTAGATTTTTAATTACTTTAAATTAATGTTAATCATCTGTATTATCTCAGCATAATTCTATTCTTGACTATCTCAATCATATTGTTCCAGTTACTGTATGCATTTCAACAAGATTCAATTATATTTATTGATTTATTGAAGCTGTCTTATGTTTTTAACTACGCAACATTAGACTAGGGAATAACTTTGACTTCGTTTTGCTAGAAATGGTTAAGTAATTGGGGTACATATATTTATACTCGATTTTTACGCTATTGCGCAAAACATCTTAAAGCCGGTTTATAATAATGGAAAACTTACGTACTATTTTTTTGTTTTGATGTAAATGGAGCGACAAGAGCAATTTTGATGCTGACGAGGTTCGAACTTAGGCAATGAGAAACTTATGATATGATAATCTTCTTATGAGGGACATTTAGTCACATAATCACATTCAAATTAATTATTTTCCGTGGTTTAGCTCTGGCGGAGTTTAACATGACCCTAAGACCAAACATAATGATCGGACCCCTAAATCTCGTGCGAAAGTACAACTCGCAGATTATTTGAACTCGTATGAATTGATTTAGAATAACTCATCTAAAAAATGACCTAATTTGAAATAGCACGATGACGAAGCTTAATCAAAAGCTACTAATAATCACTTCCTACTTTCATAGCCATTACCCAAAATAACGGTTTTTAAATTAAAATATTTCGAATTCTAACATGAGCTAACCCAAATCTATGATAATAATAACCTCACCGAGAATGGTTCTTCCGTATATATCAATTATATTTGAACACCTTTTAATTTGTGCAAGATATTAATATATCGAGTTACAATGAAGTTTAAATTATTTTTAGATGACTTTTTAAATTAATAATAATAATAAAAAAAACTTTAGTATACTCACAAATCATCAAAATTATAAGAATAGACGTTGATCTCTAGTTAGTTATTACAAGGACCAAATACGAATATTTGTAATTAATTTATTCTACTTCCTTGAGAGTTTAACACACGTTTTCAAGTTTCCAGAATCAATTTGGTAATCTAACAAAACATTTTGACCATTTTATATCATTAACATTTTAACGATGATTTGTCACCTTTTAATTAAACGCTTATTACGTCAGTTTGGTACAATTGTTACAAGCAACTGTGGAGCTCGTATCAATTAATCAACAATTAACCAATAATCATTAATCATAGAAGCTCTTATTTTGTTGTTTTCTTACATACATTTTGTAGGGTAACTACTACTTGGACAATATTAGTCATAGAAATTGTATTAATTGGCCAAGCGGATTTAGAAATTCTTTGTGTCTCAGGATGTTGGGGCTCGTGTTGCCGCTTACATTTTTATTAGACTTA
The DNA here is from genome assembly GCA_022085475.1 of Heliosperma pusillum. Lineage (NCBI taxonomy): Eukaryota > Viridiplantae > Streptophyta > Magnoliopsida > Caryophyllales > Caryophyllaceae > Heliosperma > Heliosperma pusillum. The sequence continues at coordinate 290,281 of JAIUZE010045405.1, read as the reverse complement.
GCTTTGCTATTGTTAAGGTAGTGGGAGCCCAGATAGTATCTCGGATACCCACTAAATTCTTGTAAATTTGTTGTTGCTCTAATTAATAAAAGTCGCGGTTAGTAAAATAATAATAATAATAATAACAACAATACTCCAATGTATAATGAATATAACATTTTGGAGAGTTGTTTTACTTTAGTAATAAGTTCATACGTACTTCATCTCATCTATATCCAAAATGTTCTAAATCTTCTTCTAATACAATTTTTGTAGTCAGGCAATGTTGACCTTTATCAATATTTTAACCTAGCTAGTTTACAATGATCACAAGCTTCTAGAAATATAATCTGAACATAGTTGATCCGGTGAATAATACATAACAAATTTTAATACATTGAAATTATACACAAGTACATCCTAAATTACGGGTTAAAGTTGACATCAATTAACTACTAAGCTTTAAACTTGAGATAAATATGTTAAAATATACTCCGTACTCCGTATATATATTAAGATATTTTGTACAAAATACTTCGTATGTATATAATAACGTAATATGTACTTAATTGATATACTAATTGCCTTATTAAAAGTAATTAATTAATAATTAGCAAGAAGGGTCCATTCAGTAGGTCTTGCTTAAGACGAGTCGGATCTTGCAACGGGTATTTTGTGAGAGGAAATGGGTAGAGGGGACAAGATGGGCACCCCTCATGTGTTCTCCACTCACCCTTGATGGGTATTTTGTGAGAGAATATGATATCCGTCTTATTAAGACGGATACCTCCGTCTTAAATAAGAATTTGTGATTAATTTTAGGCTTTTCATATCATAGAAAAATTTAAATTTTAAAGTCAAATAATATTCTATGTCTAATGAAGTGACATTGGTTTTCTACTATTGTAACAACCCTAACCTCCACACCATCCATCTATGCTTTAACTTGTCCATATGAACTTCTTCTCTAGCTTCTATGTGTTGACAATGAGACTAATTAAATCACTAATTAATTTAATTTGTAATAATATTTGTACTTTATATATCTACCATAAAGTGATAACTACCTTTCCATATATATCTCCTAGTTGGTCCATATTTTAATTTCCTAATTTCTTTAAGGATTGATTTTTTACTTTGTTTTTTAAGCAAATAATCTCCTAATTACTTTGTTTACAATGGGGTATTATTGTATAATTGTATGATACTATATATAGATGGCCCACATCTTATATGCATCATTGATAATGAATCATACTACAAATAAACCATGGCGGTGACGGATCGAGTTGATATCGAACTATTAATCGAGATAATTCATGTTTTTGGCCAGACTAAGCACTTAAGCGCTATGTCCTTTGAGAGACCGTTTCACGTGAGATAAAGTGACGAACATACAACACATCAAAAGCTTACAAATTAAAAAGAATAAAAAGGAAAGGATGAAAATAAAAGAATAAAAGTACTCTCTAGTAGCAACTACGGAGTATTAGTTACTATGGAGAGAATACGATAAAGTTATTGTAAAACCGTCTCATATAACAGTATAACACATATACCCCTGTGGGTATGACGAGTATGAATTATGATAAGAAATTCTTACACTCAAATTTAATTTTATCTACGTGGTTGATGATATACAATATGGTCGATGGGGTAACTTGTCCAATATTTAGGGCCTCTTATGCGAGCTTATGTGTAAAAATTAGGTATGACTAGAAATTGTCGTTAGTTTCTTGTTATATAAGCTGCTCAATGTCTGCAACAAACTTTTCAACATTGACCATAAATCATCCAATATTTTTTCAATCATGCAAAATCATTAACACCAGTGGTGGAGCCGGGCGGCTAGCAAGGGCATTCGCCCCCCGACGGATGAGATTTTCAAAAATTTTAGTTAGTCTTTTAGAAAAAAATTCGAGTGTACCTTATGTTATATAAGACATTCGTCCCCCCTAAAATTTTCTGCCCCCTAAATTGAAATCCTGGCTCCGCCACTGGTTAACTATACAGAGTATAAGGCATGCATGCAAAATTATTTATTTGTACGTAGTCACCTATCTACTCCTACAATGAATTATGAAATAACAGTGTAACGTATTATAATAAAAAAAAATTGCTAGGTAGAGGGAATATATTAGACTTTCAAGCCTTTAATTTGTAAGATTATTTGACGTAAGCTTAGAGCGACACTTGGAGGAATGTAAAATTCAGACGTCTCATTTTCGTTTAAAACAATAAGTCGGGATTTTGAGACCAATTATAGTCAAATGTGACCATTTTTGGAAACTAGTTACCTAAGCCGTGACACAGCTTGCTAGACAATTGTGCTTACATTTAACAATAAAATATATAGTCACAAAACCCCATTTATATGTTTCAGACGACTGAAACAAAAATTTCCCAAAAAAAAAGTGTATGAATATTAGATTAAATAATAAATCGATGTATACGATAATAGGCATCATTTTGTCTAATGTAATTAGGGGGTGTGGTGTTAAATCTCATGAATTGACTAAAATTAAAATACATATGAGAAGATAACGATCATTATCTCATTTTTTATAAGATTTGTGGCTAATTGAGGAACACATGCTTTCTTATAAATATTTCATATGTGCTTGTAAACAATAATCAATAGTTTGACATAAGTGTTGGGTTACTTACAAGCAATAACAAGTAAATAAACCAACTCTACCAAAAATTTTAATTAGGTAACATTGTAACAACATTCTAAAAAATGATGTATTAATATTAACAGCAAGGCACTTAAAAATTAAGTAACCTTACCATATTATGAGTATACACATTGTACGATTTGAGTGGAAAAATCTACCCTTAACACGACTGTTTTTTTTGACATATAGATCACATTCAAAGGTTATAAACATCCGAGGTCTTTTTTCGGAAACACCGTTTTATTGTGGTGTTCGTGAAGGAGTGAGTTGTGAGTTGTGACACAATTTCTCAACTTCTAAGATGATCACTAAAGTCTTAGCTCCTATAAGAATCTCGATCAGATCGAATGGCTTTAATTGTTTTACCTAAGTCTTATACATCATTTTGGAACTATATATTTGAACTTTTCAAACGATTCCGATTGATGTTATCATCAGATACACATAGTTGTACATAGTTAAACTATCATTAAAGTCGTAAAGGTAAAAAAGTAGTGATATCTTTCCCTAACTGTGTAACTCTTTGGACCACATACATCAGAGGGTAATAAATTTGTCATAGAGGTGAACGTAGTCTGGACGGGCTACCACATTAAAAACAGTCAGTATATTTGTGTCGGGGCGGATCATAATTGCGGGCCAATATATTTGGCGCATACTCAGCTCAAACGGGCTTTTGGGCCATAGATTAATCATTTCCATCGATATTACTACACTAATCGATTGTCTGCTGTAATTTGGCAATAGGGAATGCTATAGACCAACTAAAACACATTACCATATAATGGTTGTAAAACTTGCCGGCCTCATGTAATACAAGACATATTATATGGAAAAATTTACCATAAATTCTCACTAATTATAGTAAAAATAAGTTTATACTTGAATTTTCCACGAAAATTTATGGTGAATCTTTCCATATTCGGATTATTAATGTGTGCCCTTAGAACACACGTTAGAAAAACTGATGAACGAAACCCTTCATGTGTTCTTCTAAAATCTACGTACAATTTTACTTCTTGATGAGAAATTGTCGTCTCTAATATTGTTTGAATTAGGAAAACCATGTATTTTGGGAAGTCTAGGATTGTATATCAGTATATGTATTCTAGTTTTCTTATGGTATATTTATGATGAGAAATTGTGACCATAATTAGTTAGGGGTTGTTTGGTTGCCTTTTAAATTCATGGGAATTGGAAGATCATGGGAATTAGCTAAATGATGTCTTGTTTGGTTGCCCAATTCATGGGAAGTGGAACTTCCTATGGAACTTCAATTCCTACATAATGTAGGAAGTCACTTACCTAGGTCCCCCTAGGTAAGTGAGAGTTCCCACATGAATTGAAGTTCCTACATTCAACCAAACAAAATTTATACAATTCACATGATTTTCAAATTCATATGAATTTCATCTTCCCGGGAATTCCATCTTCCTATAGCGAACCAAACGACTCCTTAATTATCATTGATATTTATGGTATATAATTAAATAAGAGATAAATTTTGTATAAAACTAAATATAGATATTGAAATAAGTTAATTAGAAGGCGAATATTTTCTAGTAGAGATTGTCGATACTCAGGAGGGAAAACTAGCTAATTAAGCGGAATTGGAATACTAAGCCTTATTCGTAACAAAAACGAATATGAATACTCCGTGTAAACTTCGTATTTAAATTATGGAGAAACTCAAAATGTAAAGTTAGATCATTAATCTAACAATCTAAATAAGAGATAAATACGTACACCTTTCTATAAATATAACAAGATATATAAATTCATTAATTAAAATAACATCATATCGATCGAAAGTAAACATAGGACAACCAAAAGAAAAACAAGCTAGTTGTTCTTACGACTAAAATGGATGAAATATTATCTCACATGGCTAAATATGAGAAATTATTTGCGCGCTTTTCTCTATGCATTCTACTCTATCTTGTTTTTTCCATATGTGTATACTTGACCCGTTTTAATCTTAAGACGAATATGGCCGTCTTAAAGGAGAATTGGCCAAGAATTGGCCAAGGTAGTTATCAGACGACCTAATAATAGCTTCTTCCCGCTTGTTTAGGCGGCTGTAGTCTCATGTTCCGGCCACCGGGAAAATCAACAAGGCTTCCTTTGCAAATATAGCCATAACTATATGCAATTGTAGCCATAGCCATTGCCTTCTTTTCTCTAAGATTGTACCAAATATATTCGTTGTTGCTATAAGTTCGTCTACATAATACCTGGTCTCGTGATCCTTTCCGGTAAGCAATCGGATAAAAATCTAAAATTATGAAATTCTTAGAAGCTATGTTCATCAACTTGAACCAAGAATCGTTAACACCATACTCTTTCATGACCCACACGCTGAAATTACACAATCCCTTCGCGTCCATGTACCTGTCTCGTGCTGTAACACATAGTAACCCGTCAAGAACGGTTAACTTACAGATCGATTCACGGTCATTTATAAGAGGCAAGGGAAGATCATTAGTCCACTTTTCAGCCAGAATGTCGAAACAACCAATCCTTTTTATATTATTGCTGGCGTTTGCATTAATTCGATAATGATGTTGTTCCAACGGAACAGATACGAAATCTACATGGAGTAAATTGCGGATTACTGCGCTAGCAGTGTCGCGCATTATACTCCATATACGATAATGTTTATCGAACCTTTGCTCAATTAATCTCCACATGTTAGTTCTGAGACTATAAACCATTGTTTCCGTCTTGAATTCACTGATGTCATCAGAATGCGGAAAATAACACGTTTGAGTCGTTACTCTAACAACTTTATAGTCATGGTTAACCTCGTCGAGATACATCCCATAGCGTTCAGAGTTACGCGAAGAAGAAGGAGGAGGGTAAGGAATATTGTAGTACCTTCCAGTAGACGGGTTCAGCAAGACGAGTCCAAGACTGTGTCGGAAGCTAATCAATAGGAAATATTCGCAAGAGGCGATGATATTCATGCACAAGGACATAGGAGCGGGTTTAGGGTAACGCCAGTGTAGTGATGGGAATAAAGGAGAGTCGAGTTCGTGAACGTTGAACATTTGTAAGCCACTATCAACGAATAGGATGAGGCGGTTTGAATCCGAGGAGACGGTGTGGTGGTGGTGGAGGTGGATGAATTCGAGTGAAGATATTACGGTTTTCCAGCTTTTGGAGACGGTTTTGAAGCGAATTAGGGTTTTGACGGGTAATTTAGGGAGTATGCATGAGTGTATAACGTCTGTGGGAATGGTTGCCATTGAAGATTGAAGACTCATGAACAAGTGAACAATACAACTCAATAAGACAAATATTATAGGAAACTCTACATGTTCCTCTGAAATTCTACATAAAATTAATAGTATTGTTTGATTAAAAAAGCAGATGTATTTTGGTAATTATAGGATTGTATGTATCCTAGATCGTAGTTTAATTTCTGTAAAGTACGTATGTTTATCCAAGACTCAATATATATGAATTATAATAACGGTTTCTTTAAGGTAAGGGCACACATAATAAACTTACTAGGGAAATATTTATAAGATATTCTTATCAATTATGGCAATAGTAACTTTATACTTGCATTATTTATGAGATTATATTTTAAATCTTTCCATATTAAGCTTATTTATGTGTGCCTTTAGGGCACATGTTAGAAAAACCGTTATAATAATACTAAAATATTATTATTGTATATCTAAAATTCAGTTCAGACTCTCATTTATTTTTCTTCGACTTTTATTAACCTACTAAAATTTTAGCTACCTTAACCCAAGTATGAGGATAAGATACGGATAAATCTCAAGCTGAGACCCATCTTAGTACTGGGATAAACGGGAAAAACGATTATATATTCAGAGGTATTACCCCATACTAGTATGAATTTAAGTTTTTGTGCATTTTTTTCACGCTTTGTAAAGTTTATAAAATACATTTTAAATCTTATATATGATGTTTTTTAGCTTTATTGTAATTTTTTGAGTTTAATAATATTCAAATTAATTAACTCAAAAACTTTATAGTAAAACTCATAAAAGTTTCAATACAAAACTCAAAAACTTTATTATAAAGGTAAAAAAACTACATTATATGTGTTAGTACATCAGATGTATAATCCACTTACTTGGGATAAACTCAACCTTGCGTCGTATATGAACAATAATACTCTTCCCGATTCTAGATTCTAGTAAAACTCAGCCTTGTGTCGTAAATGAACAATACTTTTTCGTGATTATAGATTCTAGTAATTTCGCAGTACACTTTTTACTTCATACGATACTTTTTTCGCAATATTTATTTCCATTATTTTATTTGGACGACTGAATGGTAGTATGCAAAATGGCCTAATGTGATCCAATTCATATTTAAGGCGGATCCTTCCCTTTTAAATAGTATTTGGGTAAATTATATACTCTCTCTATCTAAGTAATCTATTTATCTATTTTTATTTTAGGGTGTCTCATTCATTGACAGCATACCGATTGTGATTGTGAAACTTATAAATGCACTTAGCTGGAATTGAAGGTGATTTTGCAATTAATTTAGCTTAAATTTTCATTTTCGTCCTTGGAAGCTGCTACGAAAAAATAAGAAAATTTTATTCTTAATTTACTATTATATGAAGGGTGGTACTCGACTTTAAAACCTTTCGGTGAGACCGTATCACCACATCAAAGTGATAAATTTTGATATTGATGCCTATAACCTTGTGTTATACTTTGATGACCCTAATTCGGGTTAATACATTATTAGTTTATTACGCGTGCATTTAATTTCAAACAATAGGCTTTCCAGATTTAAGACTCAGTTGTTTTATTCTTTGCTCAACAAGCGAGTTGATATACGTAGGCTTTACTCTCTTTACTTAAATGGACTTAAACTGAATTAAATTCTAGTCATAAATCTTACCTCTTTATATTTTACCTACCCAATTTCAAATGTTACTATCTTCCCTCCCAAAGTTCACCACCTGAAATTTACAAATTCACACTCCATAATTCCTACTCAATCTCAAAACCCTAACCCTAGCCCTAGACAAAAAAAAATCCCCAAATCTCACCCAACAAAATTCACCTGAAAAAAATGTCATCTTACCTTCCCGAATCACCCGAATCTGTATTCGATCTACTATCCGACGAACTAATTACCGAAATCCTAACCCATATCCCATCGAAACCCTTATGCCGTTTCAATTCCGTTTCGAAACGTTTCAATTCCATAATTTCACACCCCAATTTCCTTCCCTTTTACGTTTCCTGCGCAATTTCTCCTTCTTCGTGGATCATCCTTGACCGATTCCCCCAAATCGCTCCGGATTCGACTCACCCAACTCAGTTCCAACTCGTTGATCTCCCAGAAATCTCGAGTTCTACGATAAACCCTAGGATTTTAGCGTCCGACCCGGTTACTGACCCGACCCGGTCCGAGCACCCGTCCACAATACTCCATACTAGTAACGGGTTGATCTTGTTTAGCGTGTCGATTAATCGCGACCCGCATAAGGCCCATGAGAAGGATCCGAATAGTTTTTCATGGCGATACTCAGAGGAAGCGTTGTATGTGGTTAACCCGATTACGAGTAAATGGGTTGGGATTGGGTCAATTGCTGACTTGACACATGTTGGGTTTACTGCCCGGGTTGACCGGGAAACTGGGGTAGTGGGTAGGTTTATGGTGGTGGACTATCTACCTGTGATCGGGTCGGATTATGGGAGATTGTTGTGTTTTGTGTCGGATACGGGTAAATGGGTCAAAAGGAGCGCGAATTATATGTTGCGAACGCATTTTTGGAGGGCAGAGGGGTCATTTGAGTTTGATGGGAAGTTGTTTTGGATTGATTTGAGTGTTGGGTTGATTACTTGGGATGTGGATAATAATGATTATTTTGCGAGTGTAGAGCGTGATGAGATGGCTGTTTGTCGGTTTATTCCGTTACCAAAGAGTAGGATGAAGCCGTATAATACGCCTGGGTTACAGGATAAGAGGTGGGTTGGTGGTGGAGGCGGGTTTGTGCAGTTTATTGAGGTGTTTGAGGAGGGACATTGTGTGTTTAAGTGTTGGAGGTTGAAGAGTTGTGAGGTTGGTGGTGAGTGGAGTTTGATGTATAAGGTTTCGAGGGAAAATGTCGAAAGGTTTTTAACTTGTGACACTAGTGAAAGCGGTAGTAAGATGCCTGTTCCTTGTTTTGTTCATCCATTTGAGTCTGATGTTGTGTATTTTCAGACGGGTGAATTTATCTTTTCGTATAATCTTCGTACTCAAAAAGTTGGGACTGTTGTCGCGTTTACTCCATATCAATATGTGCTTCCATTTGTTCTGCCAAAGTGGCCTTCTCCAATTCCGAAGCGTCTCTGTATGTAACCACTAGTACCTATTAAACTGTTTTTTACATTGTAATGTGATTGTTTGTTTGGTTGATAAACTCTATGTCTCTATTGGGTGAAGTTGTTATGAGTTGAATATTAGCTGTGATTGAATTATCTTAAAGTGGTTTCTTAATTCTGCTGTTAGTTTGTTATGCCTACTTGGTTGCAAATTTCGGACATGAAAGGTTGGACACTTGGACATGCCTGGTTTTTGTGAAAAATTGTACTTCGTATGTATTTGGTTTAAATAAATTGTCTAGGCATTGTTTTATGTGGACAGTTGGACACACTGCGCACATTGTCAAAGTGAAGTGTCGACTAACATAGGTCACTTTAGACCTTTAGTTGGTGTCATGTATTCATATTTTAAAGGATGGTTGATGTTCGTACAGTATTTTGAGTACCATGCTAGAAATAGCTCTATTGGATGATCGAAAAGAAAGCCTGGTCCTTTTCACAGTCCAAACTGTCTTGTTGCTCTGAAATTGTATTCCTGATTGTGTATATTTGTGGCAATTGAGCATTATTCTATTATGCTGGTGGTTACATATCCATGGTTTTTTTCGTAAGCTACATTGTGTTGATGATGCTTGTTAATGTGCATAGGCTGCCAACTAAACTTTTTACTTAGCAACATGACGGATTATATTTCCTAGTGCGCATTATATGGCAATTTCTACGATTTAGGTATATAGAGGGTGATTTTTGGGCGTCATGGACATGTATTTGAAGTGATAGGCTTTTCTTATAATAAGTATCTCAACATTCACGAGTAATAAAGCTAGGTACTTATTGTGATTACTCTTACAAGTGTTTCTTAAATAGTGATTAGAAGGTAATCAAGGAATGGATATTACCTATGTTGCTCAGACTCGTTTAGAAGTATTCGACATGGGTGCGTTTTTATGATATGTGTGCATATTTTTGCTTAAAACGAGGTGTTGAAGTGTCGTACACTTGTCCGAGTGTTGAGTGTCGGACTCGGGTAAGTGGGAGAATCAAAGGAGTTGTGAGTAACATAGGATTTTACTTTCAACAACTTCAATGTGGAAAATTTTGTGTGCGTATAAGCTTTCCTGTTGTTTTTCCTTTGATTCAACCAACGTATTTTATCCAGTAGTTAAGTCATCTTTTATTGGTTCTTGCAGATGCGGCTTATGCGAAAGAAGAAGGGAATGAATGTTTCAAGAGCCAGAACTTCACCAAAGCGATAGAGTGCTACTGTAAGAGTATCGATCTGTCACCAAATACAGCAACTTTTGCAAATAGGGCTATGGCGTACCTCAAGGTTAGCAAATATCAAGAGGCAGAGAATGACTGTACCGAGTCCTTGAAACTTGATGCCAACTACTTCAAGGTGTACTGCCGCCGAGCACTGGCTAGAAAAGAGCTTGGCAATCTCAAAGGAGCTTTGGAGGATGTCGAACTTGGGCTGAAGTTAAAACCGGAAAGTGTTGAAGTCAAGAAGCTACAAGCGGAGCTCGAGTCCATGCTTGAGAAGGTTTGGCTTCTGCCTTTACATAGTGCATGAAGTTTTATCATTGGATTAGCCTTTTGGAGTTTTATTGTATGTGTTCGGAGATTATCTAGGATTTTTATTTCTTAGTCTGCACGAGTGCATGGTTGAGGTTGCAGTTACTAACTGGCCGAGTTTCCCACTTCATAATAGAAATCTATGTTGCTCAGACTCGGTTAGAATTATCTGACACGGTTGCGTGTCCAAGTGTCGGATTTGTCTATATCATAGAAAAGAATGAATGTAAAGTTGCCAAGTTATTGTCGGAGGCTGATAATTGCTAACCATCTTAATACCGCGTGGTTTGAGCTAAATTCATTTTTCCTGACTAGACACACTTGTACTTTTGCCAGGTGTCCATTGCAGGATCTGAATCTGAATCTGGTGCGGAAGGTGCTCCACGTGGCATGGATGTGAAGGCGGAGGGTAACTAGGATGCGCTTGGTGATTTCTATGGATGTGAAGGCCGAGGGTAACTAGGATGCGCTTGGTGATTTCTATGGTGTCACGACTGTCATGTTAGCAGCATATCCAATTACGAATCCGTTTATGTTAATACCTAATTAATAGTATGTAGTTCGTCATCTCGCTTCTGAAGCTGGCTGCTTTTGATGCAAACAATTGATGATGCTAATTATCTGTGTCTCTACTCTCTTCTGAATGTTGGGTAGTATTGCAATTCAAATTTACTTCGCATCAGTGTATTTGTTTTTTGTAATTCGGTCCTTTTGAGTTGTTTCAAGATTCAAGAAGACAAAGACTCATCGTTATTCTCAAGCTTTGCAATATGCTGGGTAAAGCGAAATAACTCGTTTGCCATATGCACTTCTCAGAGCGCGAAGTAGATTCGGTTAAATACTTCCTACAGTGGTGTATAGAGCTGGCAAGTCTGACCCGACCCGAGTGACCCGACCCGAAACCCGAACAAAACCGACCCGACCCGAGAATACTGCAACCCGAAACCGACCCGACCCGACCCGATGACGACCCGTAACCCGTTGACGACCCGAAAATCAGTGACACGAACCCGACCCGAACCCGACCCGATATTGACCCGATTAAATTGACGCTCTGACAATTATTAACCTTAATAATGATCAAAATGAAAGTGATTTATTGTTTAAATTGATATGTGTGACTTAATAATGAATTAATTAAACCAAATAATAATTTAAAACTAGATTTAATGGAAAAATATTGAAATATTGCGAAAAAATAACCGGACCCGATTACGACCCGACCCAAACCCGACCCGATGTATCATTTGACCCGAAAATGACCCGACCCGATAACGACCCGAACCCGACCCGACCCGAAAGGGTTGTATGACCCGATACGACCCGAACCCGACATGACCCGACCCAAACCCGACCCGACTGACCCGATTGCACTCCTACTGGTGTAGGCATGCAACTACGAAATAGGATACTCGGGGGCTCAACATGTAAGGTACAAGCACTAATACCACAGAAAGTTCATGAAGTGTTTTTTTTTTGTGTAATCGTATTCATACGGGCGGTTATGACACTGACGGGATTTAAAGACTTTAAACCCATGTTAGACAATGAGTATCAATGTTCACGAGTTTACACTAAATAACATCTACAAATAAAAATAACTAAGAAATTGTGTGAGATTACTTCTCAGTCTCATACGGAGTGGCATATGGTATAAAATGTGCTCCTATAGTCCTGTGGCTGCCTTTCCGCCCCATAAAAAAAGTCCGACGGAGAACTAATGGGTTATCCAGTTTACGACTCATGAGGTACCAACATTAAACATAGTTGGTTTTTCAAGCTTTTTAAGAATGTTGGTAAAGAAGTAATCTACCTCGTCTTCACTACTTGGGCTGCTATTGAGATACATAAGACTTGCATCAATAGGATCGACTGAACTCGTACAAGGCGATGACAACACTGACGAATTGTTACTCTTATTGCTGATTAAACTTGGATAAAGTTCTCCTTGATTAGAAGCATGCCAATTGGAGCTCAGACCCATAACGCTCTGACTCGGGTTTGGTTGTCGGATAGGGAAACGTATCCCTGTGTCTAACTCGTCAAGATTCAATTATTGAGACTCGGGGACTCTGTCTTGAAAACAACTCTGTTCTGTCTTTATATTACAAAAATTTGATGGGTTTTCTATCAAACTCGACCTCGCGTCGAAAGAAGGATGATTCTGAACTCGGGTTTCAATTGGACTAACAAATTGAGCTAGCGAATTGCCAACAAATGAATTGTTCAGTAAAATATGTGAAGGCCGAGGGCTAGGTAGCACGAAAACGGACACGGACACGGACACGACACGGACACGTGATACGGCATCTCGTGAAATTTAGGACACGGGACACGGCATTTAAATTTAATAAAATATATATTTTATAGTTATAAATAACATACAATTATATTTTTGTATTAGTATTTGATATTAAATGTAAATAATTGAGTGTAAAACTTGACTTTAACTATAATTTATTCTCATTTTCCACTCAAACTCATCTTCTAATCAGTTTTCCCACCCAAACTCATCTTCTAATCAACCTCTTCTAGTCTTTCAATCTCACATTCCTTATTTATAGGTGTCCGTGTGTCCGACACGGGACGGCTAATTAGGAGAAGTGTCCGTGCTACCTAGGCCGAGGGTAACTAGGATGCGTTTGGTATTTCTGTGGTGTCATTGCTTTAGCTTCACGACTCTCGTGTTAGGAGCATGTAGATATGCCCCACTCTAAGCAAAATTGGGAATCCGTTTATGTTAATACCTAATTAATAGTATGTACTTCGTCATCTCGCTTCTGGAGCTGGCTGTTTTTGATGCAAACGACTGATGATGCTAATTATCTGTGTCTCTTGTGAATGTTGGGTAGTATTGCAATCCAGTTAACTTCGCATCGGTGTTTTTGTTGTGTAATTCAGTGATTTTATCACCCTTTTGAGTTGTTTCAAGAAGACGAAGACTCATCGATATTCTTAAGATTAGCAATATGTTGGGGTTAAGCGAAATAACTCGTTTTGCATATGTACTTCTCAGAGCGTGAAGTAGAGTCGGTTAAATACTTCATACAATGGCATAGGAACGTAACTACGAAATAGGATATTCGGGGGCTCAACATGTAGGTACAAACACTAATACCAGATAAAATTCATTAAGTGTTTTTTTGGGTGTAATTGTATCCACACGAGCAACTATGACAGGGTTTAATGACGGTTTCAAAACGGTTTAAAGACGGTAAAACCATGTTAGATTATGAGTATCAATGTTCAGTTTACGCTAGATAACATCTACAAATACAAATAACTAAGAAATTGTGTAAGATTACTTCTCATACGGAGTAGTAGCATACTTGTGGCCTCCTTTCCTGAAAAAAAAAAACAGTGTTCCGACGAAGAACTAATGGGTTATGAGTTTATGACTCATGAGGTGCCAACATTAAACATAGTTGGTTTTTCAAGTTTTTTAAGAATGTTGCTAAAGAAGTAATCTACCTCGTCTTCCCTACTTGGGCTGCTATTGAGATACATAAGACTTGCGTCAATAGGATCGACTGAACTTGTACAAGGTGATGACAACACCGATGATATGTTACTCTTATTGTTAATTATACTCGGATATAGTTCACCTTGATTAGAAGCATGCCAATCGGAGCTCAGATCTGTAACGCTCTGACTCGGGTTTGGTTGTCGGATAGGGATGCATATTCCAGAGTCTAGCTCGTCGAGATTCAATTTTTGAGACTCAGGGACTCGGTCCTGAAAACAACTTTGTTCTGTCTTTATATTATAAAAATTTGATGGGTTTTCTATCAAATTCGACCTCACGTTAAAATCAGGACGATTCTGAGCTTGGGTTTCAATTTGGTTAACAAATTGTGCTAGAGAATTGCCAACAAATGAATTGTTCGATAAAATATGTGAGAGATCATTTTGCGAAGATTTCAATGAAGTGGCTAGTTTAAGAAGATCCGGATTTAGGAGGGCCTGGATGTTTAGAAGAGCAGGATTCTTGATTAAGGATGAATGGTGAAGGGAGCTTAGGATGGATGAAAGGTCAAGGAGGTCGAGACGAGGGCCGTGTGTTACAGGATCGATCCCCATCCGAAGCAACTTCTTCCTTATATGGGTGTTCCAGTAGTTTTTGATCTCATTGTCGGTTCTTCCTGGTAACTTCGCGGCTATAGCAGACCACCTGCAATATAAGCAAAACTTTAGCACAACACTTGTCTATAGCAAATGTCAACTAGGTGGTAAAGTCATGAGAACTGATACTGATGACTTGAGTTTAAACCTGTCGGCATCAAAATTGCCCTGGTGGCTCTCTTTACAAAAAAAAAAAGAACAAAAAAAAACTATGATGTTGAATAAGTGGATGGATGTAGAGGTGACAATCGGGTTATTTGAGTCTGTTCTAAACTTATTTCATAATAAAAGGAAGCTTACTTGTTACCCATAACACTATGAAGCTCAATGATATACTCCTCTTCTTCAACCGAAAATCCACCTCTTTTGATGTCTGGCCTCAGATAGTTGGTCCATCTTAGACGACAACTCTTACCGCACCTTTGAAGCCCTGAACGTACAGTCGGAATTCCGAGCCATTTAACATTACAATACATGTACAGTGATTGTCCTAAGCTTACAACATCATCACTATAGTTATTATTAAATGAACCACGTAACATGAAAAATGAACTGTCTCAAATAACATTTTTTACTCATTCTTACACCAAGTTACATAATTGTACGGAGTAATTATTTTACTTTGTTGATTAAACAATACCAATTTCGACTATTAAGAAACTATTTGTTGGGAAAAACAAAAAAACCGAACAAAATGTTAAGAATAAATAGTCAGAGTTGTTCAGACAATCAGGTTTCTACTAAAGTCAAATGAAGACAATATAAATAATAAAATAAAAACCGCTTATAACAACCTGCTTTCTTAGGAAGCGCCCTCCAATTTCCGGGGCCATGGGTTTGGATATGGTCAATAAGCTTTTGATCTTCCTCATCCGTCCATGGACCTTTCTTCAACCCGGCTTTTTCGCTACTCGGCGTTCGGCCCATTTTCATTAATCTAGAGCTTTGTAAATTGTAAGATGTGTTTAAGAAGATGAAGTTCAAGAAATTATGAAAATATTGGTCGTTAATGTGTATATATTTATATACGTAGGATTGAGTAATTAACTAAATTACAAAGCTAATTAGAAGAGTGGTTAGAGACTGTTAATATTCAAACACAATGGTTGCATCACATCATTTGTTTCAGATTGGGTAACGTGTCCCCTTTACTTGGAGAAATTAATTATGATGATAATTAATAAATTATAATTAATATAAATAATTTTGTGATGATGATGGTAATCTTTTCACGTTATGAATGTGATTAAGCATCATTCATCAATTCCTAGCTAACTTTTTAGTGTATTATGAATTTATATAAGAAGACGATAAAAATTATTTAATACGAAGTAGAACGTTAATATAAATCAGAATTTCAAGAAAATCAAAAAAAATATTGTTTATACAATAATCCATCCATTCTTCCTATTTCAATACGTTTGTTGAATCAATGTATGTGAGAAATATTTTAACTAAACGTATGAAAATGAAATGAATTAATGAAGTAATTTCGAGATGATGAAATAGTTCTATATGAGTAATATTGTACTCGAGGGATTATTTAATTAACCATTTTTATAGTTAAATGAATTTATGAATAGTTAGTAGTCCCTCTAATTTTTGTATATGATTCTCTCATATTTCAAAACTAATACTCCCTCTGATTTTGAGTGTTCTTCCCATTCATCTAATATATGTGAGGAGTATTATATTGAAAGGGGAAGAACACTCAAAATAGGAGGGAGTACTTCTTTTTTTAATCTCTCTTAAAAAATATGATTAAATATTAGAATATGTATACATATACTCATATGAAAGATTTTTTGGTAAGAAATTTAATATTATTATAATAGTTATAACGTTTGACCAATTGAACTTTTGTAAATATTAAAGTCAAAGTCTAGCCTCATCATAAATTAAAAAACGAAGAGAGCTACAAATTCAAGAATAAGACCGCCTTATTTACACCAGAAATAAAATGGGTATTATGGCAATAGTAATTCACTAATTTGTCTTTTAAGTTATTACTTGAAGAAAGTCGTAACAACTCTATTCAACTTCTAGCTATTTATATGTGATCTGAATTTATTTAATCAGAAAACAATAGTTCTCAAAGTATGCATGGAATTGCACCTAAGCAATGCTAATTGTTCCAGAAAATGTACCCTGATATAGAGACAAAAGCTAAAGGATGAATGCGTGAAATAAGATCGACTATCTTAAAATTAAGGTGTATTAATATAAATATAAAGAATTGTGTAGACAACTTCCTGAGTAAATATTTTTTTATTTGGCAACAGTGAAAAAAGACGTAGCTATATACAGTTTTGCCTTTTAAAATCATAACTAGTTTTGCTACCCGTGAAAATCACGGGTTATCTCTGGATATCTTTTGGCCATTTTATAATATATTTTTTCTTTTAAATACGACGTCGTAGGTACAATGTGATCAATTGGTATCTCTATTTTTTTATTATTCGCTTTTTTTATTCTTCGACTTAAAAATAAGTAGGCATTAGAAATATTTGTTACCAACATGCCATGATAATTTATCCTTACTGTTAAAATCATATCGCGATAAATAACAATTAAGATCTTATAAAAACTTTCGAAAATTGAAGATCAGAATAACATTATGTTATCTACATTATGATCTTTTATAGTTTGACTTGTATGCTAAACTATTTAGAGTTACCATTAACATGTACACAATGTTTTATTTTTTGTGTTTTGTTGTTTACTTTATTGTTTACTTTATTATTAACCACCATTTTTTTATAAGTCAAAATAAACGGAATTTGTAAAAAACACCACATGTGAGCACTAATGTATTAATATGGATAATAATGTATTGTTTGAATGGACAAAAGAAGAAGAATATGGTCGCATAAAGTCAAAGCAAGGGATTCACTTTATAGATCTTGAGATGCAAAATATTAGAATATGAATATACAACTCGATTATCAATTCGCTAATTAACAATGTTGCCGAGAGTTAAACCCCATATAAGAAAAACACTAATATCATCATGTTTATCCATTAATTCTTATAACCGATATATTTAATTACTTGTACCAAATACCATCTTATGTCTTACATAGTTAAGGACAATTCACTACACCATAGTTGTATTTAACGAAGTAAACCATTATTTCTCTTAAAATATATTTTTATATATACATAAAATGTACAACATATAAAGAGTACAATTAATAATAATACATATTACTTTGAAAAGGTGTCAATATTTTAATTGAAAATTCATGCTTTCATCTAAGTTGGTTAATTCCAATTTCACCATCCTCTCTTTGGTCAAGTTATATATCACTTTGTAACTAATTGTAATTACTTGATTAATAGTAAAATTATCATAACTTACAAATTTTTGCTTTCACACATAAATCCATGATTGGTGTGAGCTATGATGATCGGTCTAATTTTTACACTTTACTCTTGTTTCTTTATAATGATCTATCGTTTAAATAATATAAATGATATTTTGTAATAAGATAATAATGGCAAATGAAAAAAAGGGGCGTAATAGAAGATTAGAACAAAAAATGAGACGTGGTCCATTTTTGAGGTATATGGTCGATCTAATTTTTACGCTTAACTCATGTATCCTTTGGATTGATCTATCGTGTAAATAATATAAATGACAATAATTTGTAATAAGAAAGTAATGGTAAATGGGAAAAAAACAGGTGTAGTATGAGCTAGATTAGGCACAAAAGTGAGACGTGGTCCATTTGTGAGAGGTATAAATGTATAATTTATCTATCTAGATTTACATATAGGACATTCAACTATATACATGATAATTTATAATCCCATAAAATTAAAGGAATACAAGCAAAGACGTTTATCAATTGACTCTCATAAAAAAAATAGCAATTATAAAGTTGGTTTTTTCAATGAAGATCAAATAAAATTCAATTTCTATCATTAATGCATATTTTCATCCTAAAAGTTTTATCATATTCAAATTTAACTTCCATAAATTTTAGAATTCGATTACGCTAAAAAAAAAGTTTCAAAGAGAAATGGAAGATTGAATTTACTAATTGTGTAGAAACTAAATTTACCACTGCATGATGTTGTTACTTATCAAAGCGTCTTCATTACCGCCTACACAATATAAGAAAAAACAATACACGAGTTAGTAATTGATGATACAAAATTCAAGGAAGTAAAATAAACTACTCAAATTTGTATCCATCACATGACTATTTTAGAAGAAATAAAGAAACAATGTAAAATATAAAAGGCTAAATAATACTAATTTTCTTGGAAGTTGAATGATGTACATTAACATATGGTGACATCAATATTAATTAAGAAAAAAAAGCATTCAAAAGTTGACATTTAAAGGGTTTTAGATGATGAGTATGTTTATATAATCTTTATAGTGATAAAAATTATTGTAAATTAGTATGGAAGATGAATGGGTGATGGTTTTGGCATACGAAGGGTTGTAGATAATTAATTGTTTTATATAATATTTATGGTGATAACAATTAACTGCAAAGTTAATATGTGAGTTGAATAGGGTGATGGTTAATATACTTCGGAATTAGAAGAGTCGGCATTCTAATACTACTAATGTAAACACAATGGTTGAAGGCTTACGAGGTTGCCACATGGCATTCTAATACTACTCAATCTACCCTTTTTATATTATTGTATAGATTACATCGAAAATTATTCAAGATAAAAGCAAACCTTAAAACTAATAAAACTTGTACTACTAAATTTATTTAATCATAATTACATCGGGAGGTCGTATTGGACTGCGTTTCAGTTTCTTACGGTTTTTATACCACGTGTCCTGCGCCGTGGTAGAATTAACCATGTTCGATTAAACCATTAGATAACACGTATTTATCCATTTTCACGATTAACCGAGTTACCCCCGAAAAACTTTAATTGCATACCGACACCCTCAATTTCCTCCGTTTATGCTAAAAATTTGTGTGGAAACTTTATCTAAGAAAATAAAATGTTTGTGTGATTTACTACCATTTCTAACTCGGTGCCATAAAATACCGAAAACCGTGTATTATAAGGGTTAATTTAGGCCGTTCGAGAGGTCGTACTGGGCTGCGTTTCAGTTTCTCATGATTTTGTACCACGTGTCCTGGGCCGTGGTAGAAGTTACCATGTTCAATTAAACCAACATATAACAAGTATTTATCCATTTTCTCGATAAAACGAGTTACCCCCAAAAAACGTTTATCGCTTACCGACACCTTCAAATCTCCTCCGTTTATGCTCAAAATTTGTGTGGGAGCTTTATCAAAGCCAATAAAATATTTGATTGATTTACTGCCATTTCTGACCTGCGGCCACAAAATACCGAAAGCTGTGTATTATATGCTGTAATTTGGGCCGTTCGGGAGGTCGTACTAGGCTGCGTTTCAGTTTCTCACGATTTTGTACCACGTGTTCTAGGCTGTGTTAGTAGTTATTTTGTTCGATTAAACCAACAGTTAACAAGTGTTTATCTATTTTCACGATAAACAAGGGTACCACCGAAAAACGTTTATCGCATATCGACACCTTCAAATCTCCTCCGTTTATGTTCAAAATTTGCGTGAATGTTTCATCTGAGCCAATAAAATTTTTGTGTGATTTACTGCCATTTCTGACCCGGGGACACAAAATACCGAAAACCGTGTATTATAAGCTTTAATTTGGGCCGTTCGGGGGGTCGTACTGGACTGCGTTTCAGTTTCTCACGATTTTTGTACAACGTGTTCTGGGCTGTGTTAGTAGTTATCCTGTTCGATTAAACCAACAGTTAACAAGTGTTTATCCACTTTCACGATAAACAGGGGTACCTCCGAAATACGTTTATGGCAAACCGACACCCTCAAATCTCCTCCGTTTATGCTCAAAATTTTCGTGGATGCTTTATCTGAGCCAATAAAATACTTGATGGATTTTTTGTCATTTCTGACCCGGAGTCACAAAATATCGAAAACCGTGTATAATAGGCTTTAATTTGGGCCGTTCGGGTGGTCGTACTGAGCTGCGTTTAAGTTTCTCACGATTTTTTACCGCGTGTCGTGGGCCGTGGTAAAAGTTACCATGTTCGATTAAACCATCAGATAACACGTATTTATCCATTTTCTCGATAAACCGAGTTACCCCAAATAACGATTATCGCATAAGGACACCCCCAAATCTCCTCCGTTTATGCTCAAAATTTGAGTGGGAGCATTATCTGAGCCAATAAAATGTTTGTGTGATTTACTGCCATTTCTGACCCGGCGCCACAAAATACCGAAAACCGTGTATTATACGCTGTAATTTGGGCCGTTCTGGAGGTCGTACTGTGTCACGTTTCATTTTCTCATGAATTTTGTACCACGTGTCCTGCGCCGTGTTAGTAGTTACAATGTTTGATTAAACCAACATATAACAAGTATTTATCCATTTTCTCGATAAAACGAGTTACCCCCGAAAAACGTTTATCGCTTACCGACACCTTCAAATCTCCTCCGTTTATGCTCAAAATTTGTGTGGGAGCTTTATCTAAGCCTATAAAATATTTGTGTGATTTATTGTTATTTCTGACCCGGAGCCACAAAATACCGAAAACCGTGTATTATAAGCTATAATTTGGGCTGTTCGGAAGTCGTACTGGGCTGCGTTTCAGTTTCTCACGATTTTTGTACCACGTGTCCTGGGGTGTGTTAGTAGTTATCCTGTTCGATTAAACCAACAGTTAACAAGTGTTTATCCATTTTCACGATAAATAGGGATACCACCGAAAAACGTTTATCGCATACCGACACCCTCAAATCTCCTCCGTTTATGCTCAAATCTCGCGTGGGAGCTTTATCTGAGCTAATAAAATGTTTGTGTGATTTACTGTCATTTCTGACCCGGGGCACAAAATACCGAAAACCGTGTATTACAGGCTGTAATTTGGGCCGTTCGGGAGGTCGTACTGGGATGCGTTTCAGTTTCTCACGATTTTTGTACCACGTGTCTTGGGCTGTGTTAATAGTTATCCTGTTCGATTAAACTAACAGTTAACAAGTGTTTATCCATTTTCACGATAAACTGGGGTACCTCTTAAAAACGTTTATCGCATACCGACACCCGCAAATCTCCTCCGTTTATGCTCAAATCTTGCGTGGGTGCTTTATCTGAGCTAATAAAATGTTTGTGTGATTTAATGCCATTTCTGAACCGGAACCACAAAATACCGAAAATCGTGTATTATATAGGCTGTAATTTGGACCGTTTTGGAGGTCGTAATGGGCTGCATTTCAGTCTCTCACGATTTTTATACCACGTGTCCTGGGCTGTGTTAGTAGTTATCCTGTTCGATTAAACCAACCGTTAACAAGTGTTTATCCATTTTCACGATAAACAGGGGTACCTCCGAAAAACGTTTATCGCATACCGACACCCTCAAATCTCCTCCGTTTATGCTCAAATCTCGCGTGGGAGCTTTATCTGAGCTAATAAAATGTTTGTGTGATTTACTGCCATTTCTGACCCGGGGCACAAAATACCGAAAACCGTGTATTATAGGATGTAATTTGGGCCGTTCGGGAGGTCGTACTGGGCTGCGTTTCAGTTTCTCACGATTTTGGTACCACGTGTCTTGGGCTGTGTTAATAGGTATCCTGTTCGATTAAACCAACAGTTAACAAGTTTTTATCCATTTTCACGATAAACAGGGGTACTTCCGAAAAACGTTTATCGCATACCGACACCCTCAAATCTCCTGCAGTTATGCATAAAATTTGCATGGATTCTTTATCTGAGCCAATAAAATGCTTGTGTGATTTACTGCCATTTCTGACCCGGTGCCACAAAATACCGAAAACCGTGTATTATAGGCTGTAATTTGGGCCGTTTAGGAGGACATACTGGGCTGCGTTTACGTTTCTCACGATTTTTGTACCACATGTCCTGGGCTGTGGTAGAAATAACCATGTACGATTAAACCATCAGATAACACGTATTTATCCATTTTCTCGATAAACCGAGTTACCCCCGAAAAACGTTTATCGCATACCGACACTCTCAAATCTCTTCCGTTTATGCTCAAATCTTGCGTGGGAGCTTCATCTGAGCTAATAAAATGTTTGTGTGATTTAATGCCATTTCTGAACCGGGACCACAAAATACCGAAAACCGTGTATTATAGGCTGTAATTTGGGCCGTTCTGGAGGTCGTAATGGGCTGCATTTTAGTCTCTCACGATCTTTGTACCACGTGCCCTGGGCTGTGTTAGTAGTTATCCTGTTCGATTAAACCAACAGTTAACAAGTGTTTATCCATTTTCACGATAAACAAGGGTACCTCCGAAAAACGTTTATCGCATACCGACACCCTCAAATCTCCTCCATTTATGCTCAAAATTTGCGTGCATTCTTATCTGAGCGAATAATTGGCTTGTGTGATTTAATGCCATTTCTGACCCGGGGCCACAAAATACCGAAAAATCGTGTATTATAGGCTGTAATTTGGGCCGTTTGAGAGGTCGTACTGGGCTGCGTTTCAGTGTCTCACGATTTTTGTACCACCTGTCCTGGGCTGTGTTAATAGTTATCCTGTTCGATTAAACCAACAGTTATCAAGTATTTATCCATGTTCACGATAAACAAGGGTACCTTCGAAAAACGTTTATCGCATACCGACACACTCAAATATTCTCCGTTTATGCTCAAATCTTGGGTGGGACTTTTATCTGAGCTAATAAAATTTTTCTGTGATTTACTACCATTTCTGACTCGGGGCCACAAAATACCGAAAACCGTGTATTATAGGCTGTAATTTGGGCCGTTCAGGAGGTCGTACTGGGCTGCGTTTCAGTTTCTCACGATTTTTGTACCACGTGTCTTGGCTGTGTTAATAGTTATCCTGTTCGATTAAACTAACAGTTAACAAGTGTTTATCCATTTTCACGATAAACTGGGGTACCTCCGAAAAAAGTTTATCGCATACCGACACCCTCAAATCTCCTCCGTTTATGCTCAAATCTTGCGTGGGAGCTTTATCTGAGCTAATAAAATGTTTGTGTGATTTAATGCCATTTCTGAACCGGAACCACAAAATACCGAAAATCGTGTATTATAGGCTGTAATTTAGACCGTTTTGGAGGTCGTAAAGGGCTGCTTTTCAGTCTCACACGATTTTTGTACCACGTGTCCTGGGCTGTGTTAGTAGTTATCCTGTTCGATTAAACCAACCGTTAACAAGTGTTTATCCATTTTCACGATAAACAGGGGTACCTCCGAAAAACGTTTATCGCATACCGACACCCTCAACTCTCCTCTGTTTATGCTCAAATCTTGCGTGGGAGCTTTATCTGAGCTAATAAAATGTTTGTGTGATTTACTGCCATTTCTGACCCGGGGCACAAAATACCGAAAACCGTGTATTATAGGCTGTAATTTGGGCCGTTCGGGAGGTCGTACTGGGCTGCGTTTCAGTTTCTCACGATTTTTGTACCACGTGTCTTGGGCTGTGTTAATAGTTATCCTGTTCGATTAAACCAACAGTTAACAAGTTTTTATCCATTTTCACGATAAACAGGGGTACCTCCGAAAAACGTTTATCGCATACCGACACCCTCAAATCTCCTGCAATTATGCACAAAATTTGCATGGATTCTTTATCTGAGCCAATAAAATGCTTGTGTGATTTACTGCCATTTCTGACCCGGGGCCACAAAATACCGAAAACCGTGTATTATAGGCTGTAATTTGGGCCGTTTAGGAGGTCATACTGGGCTGCGTTTACGTTTCTCAGAATTTTTGTACCACGTGTCCTGGGCCGTGGTAGAAGTAACCATGTACGATTAAACCATCAGATAACACGTATTTATCCATTTTCTCGATAAACCGAGTTACCCCCGAAAAACGTTTATCGCATACCGACACCCTCAAATCTCCTCCGTTTATGCTCAAATCTTGCGTGGGAGCTTTATCTGAGCTAATAAAATGTTTGTGTGATTAAATGCCATTTCTGAACCGGGACCACAAAATACCGAAAACCGTGTATTATAGGCTGTAATTTGGGCCGTTCTGGAGGTCGTAATGGGCTGCATTTTAGTCTCTCACGATTTTTGTACCACGTGCCCTGGGCTGTGTTAGTAGTTATCCTGTTCGATTAAACCAACAGTTAACAAGTGTTTATCCATTTTCACGATAAACAGGGGTACCTCCGAAAAACGTTTATCGCATACCGACACCCTCAAATCTCCTCCATTTATGCTCAAAATTTGCGTGGATTCTTTATCTGAGCCAATAAAATGCTTGTGTGATTTACTGCCATTTCTAACTCGGGCCGCGAAATATCCAAAACCGTGTATTATAGCCTCCTTACTCATGTGTGCCTTAAATGCCATTTTTTGCCTTTTTCTTTTCGCAGAACTTGTAATAGAATGGAATAATTCATTAGCAATCAGAATATTATCAGTGATAATCCTTCCAGGGATGAAAGCATTATGGAATTCTCCAACAACCTTCCTAATAATTTTTTTCATCCTATTAGTAATGCACTTCGTTATTATCTTCATTATATTATTGTATAGACTAATAGGTCTAAAATGTTCCACTGATTCTGGGGAAGAGATTTTAGGGATTAATGTAATGAAGGTTCTATTCAACTCCTTGAGAATTTGATTATCATTAAGAATACCCAGAACTGCTGAAGTGACGTCGTTTTTAATAAAATGCCAACATCTCTGGTAGAAAATAGCAGGGATCCCATCAGGGCCAGTAGACTTTAAAGGCCCAAGTTGGAAAACAACAGTACGAACCTCTTTAGAAGTAAAAGGTTTGTTTAAAGAATCAATGCCATCCTGATCCAGCTTTGACGAAATACTGCTAAAAGTAGAGAACTCTTCACTCATATAGTCATCAAAAGTCATACTATCACTATTAGATTGGAACAGATCAGAATTGATGGTATCAAACGAATCTCGGATAATCTCTTCATCGAAGCACCATTGACACTGATCAATGAGAAGTCCCTTAATGAAGTTCCTTCCAGATCTACCCTTTACATAGTTAAAGAAATATTTTGAAAACGAATCACCATCCTTAATCCATTTAATTTTAGCACGTTGTTTCCAGTAAATACCAATAGACGCTGCAAATTCACTAACCTTTGCGTCCATTGAAAGGAAATAAGAAATATCACCATTGTTAGTGCCTAAATCAATCCCTTTTTCCAACTCTTTATCGAAGTCAGTCCATTTACAATTCCATACTGACTTCTTGGATTAGGTCCATCTTTTAATACCTGAACGAGCAATTTTCGCACTAGACCAAAAGCGGATGAACCATATACAGGTAACTTCCAATCTAGGTAGTACGGACACTCCTCCTACATAGCCGTCCCGTGTCGGACACTGTGTCGGACACACGGACACCTATAAAGAAGGAATGAGAGGTTGAAACATTAAAAGAGATTGATTAAAGATGATTATGGGTGGAAAATGAGAATAAATTATCGTCAAAGTCAAATTTTACCTTTAATTATTTACTTTTAATACCAAATACTAATACAAATATAAAATTGTATGTTATTTATAACTAATACTAATACAAATATAAAATTGTATGTTATTTATAACTATAAAATATATATTTTATTAAATTTAAATGCCGTGTCCCGTGTCCTAAATTTTACGAAATGCCGTATCACGTGTCCGTGTCCGTGTCCGTGTCCGTTTTGGTGCTACCTAGCTTCCAATCCCTTTGGACTTGTATCAAACATTCTTTAAATTCCAAACTCCATGCTTCAATTTTGTAAGGCCTTCCTTTTTTAGAGAGTAATAAATCAGAATCAAAAATAATAGGGCCATGGTCAGAGATCTGTATTGGTAAATGAAGAATCCCCGAATTAGAAAATAAGCTATTCCAATCCCACGATCCCAAGGCCTTGTCTAATCTTTCAAATATTAAATCGTTTGAATTCCTTTTATTGCACCAGGTAAATTTAGGACCTTTAAACTGAATATCCATAAGATTATGGGCTAGTTTCCAATTTCTGAAGCATTCAATACCCCGTATAGATCGAGAGGAGCCTCCAAACTTGTCTTCCCTATATTCCACTTGATTGAAATCTCCCATTAGAATATATGACTACATTACAATCGGTTGTGAGATTAAAACTCGAAATTAAGATATAGTATCATGCCTAAACAGAAAATCATGGTTACATAAACTCTAAGAAACAAACTTATAATGGAGTAATTTATGTAAGAGCTATAATAATGCTCACTTATATTCTCTCTGTCTCGGTAAATAAATTACCCTTACTTTATTTTGTGAGGGAAAAATAAAGCATACTGACGGAAATGGAGGGAGTAGTAATTATTAAGAACAGTCATAGAATAGAAAGGTTAACATTGATATCTTGATGCTAATATGATAAAAGGGTCAATAAGAATATTTATAGATATATATAGTCGTATTTACTGTATATTTGTATACAAATTCTTGTATTTTACACTAAAAATTCTATATTCTAAGGGTTATTTTATGTGTGGTTAATATTATAACAGCATTTTAAAATTCGAGAAGCTGATGTATAAAGCCGAATTATTAATATTTAAAAAAAAAAAATTGGTAGTTTGTGTTTAGAGCTGTTCAATCTCTCCACCAAACTTTGACAATAATGTGATTTGTTGAGAAAAGAATGAATATCTAATTAAGCCATCAATTGAGGAGGACATCCACGAGCAGCTCCGGTGAACAACGGTTGACAACCAATGTTAAGAAATGCCAGCAGTTGACGAACTACAATGTCGGGTTTAATTCCGGCAGAAACGGATACGTAGGCCTTCTTCATTCTTTATAAGAAGGTTCAACCCACCATTTATTCAAGTAAAGTAATTGTAAAAGTTGAGGGGTCAAGAATCGATAGCTCAGGTATGTCCGTGTCTTATGGCTGGCAAGCTTAGGTACAGAGGTCTAATGGACCATAAACGACCCGCGGATTCCTCAGGGGTGAACTTGGACTTTGATATTCGCTTTGTCCAAGTCTTGGTCGTCGTCAAAGTTGGGACTATATAGATACCTGAATCTGTCGATATTGGAATTTAAAGAAAATACGACAAATAACCGTTGATGATAGGACACTTAATTATTTAATCCAGTGAACCTTGTATGATTTTCGGACATTTTTGTTCCGAGCACCCTGAAATCCCAAAAAACGTGTATTATACACTTAAATTAGAGTTGTTCGGTTGGTCGTCCCGGACCACGTTTCTTTTTCTTACGATTTTTATGCCATATGTTCAGAGTAGCTTTAGGAGTTACCATATTATATTTCAGCACCAAAGAACAAGTATTAATCCGTTTTTCACGATTATCCGAGTTTTGCCAAAGTTTGCTTTAACACATACCGTCACCTTTAAATGTCCTCCGTTGCTTATTAAATATTGCATAGACGCTTTATTTAATATGATAAACAGTCTGTGATATATTATGGCATTTTTGTTCCGGACCCTGAAATCCCGAAAACCATGTATAAGTCGTTCGGGTGATCGTATCGGACCATGTTTCTTTTTCTTCTGGTTCTTCCGTAATATGTTCAGGTCACTTCATGAGTTACCTTATTCCTCTTTAGCACCAAATATGAAGTACTAATACATTTTTTTTACGATTATCTGAGTTGCGTCCAACTCTACTTTAAAGCATACCGTCACCCTCATATATCGTCCGTTGCTTCTCAAATTAAATCTCGTGTCGTATTTAGGTTAGATAAAGCAACCACAAAAATGTTGCGGAGCGACGGAGGTCAATTGAGGTGTTGTTATGCAATAAACCAACCTCAGGCGAAACTCGTATAATCCTTAAAATGGATTAATACTTGTTATTTGGGGATATAATCGAATATGTTAACTTCTATAACGGCCTTGGACATGTGGTATATAAACCGGTAGAAAAAGAAACATGACCTGGTACGACCTCCTGAAAGATCCATATTGAAGAGTAATACATGATTTTTGGGTTTCATTGTCCCGAAACAAAAGGTCCATAAATCACACAAAGGGTTTATCGGGCTCGATCAAGCGACTCTATAAATCCAAGGGTTCTTTACGTGTGGTTAATCTTATACGTATGCAACACTTGAAGATTATGTGTGATTAATCTTTTAGGTATACAGCATTTTGAAGTTCCATAGGGTGATTTATGAGCTGAATTATATTTAAGAAAATGGGTAGCTTCTGTTTAGAGCTGTTCATTCTCTCCAACAAATGAGTGAATGAATATCCAATTAAGCCACCAATTGAAGAAGAAGAGGGAGAGGAAGATGAACAGCGAAAACTATATCAAACAGTTAAAGCAGGAAGATGATTATGTGTTTTAAATTCCCCATGTTTTTGGCTACCATTAGAGATGAAAATGGGCACACGTCCCGTCGGGCTGGCACACCCCAATACAAACCATGGCCATTATAGCAACGAGAAGGGTTTGGCATGGCCCAACACGGCATGCTTCGGCACACTCAAAATACATAGAAATAAGCCTTAAGTAGAGAAAAAGCTAAGGCACGCCTAAGCACGACACGACATGCCGTCATTTCCATTTTATCGGCACGCCACAAAGCCCACTTTCTCCTAGCACCGTGGGCCAGCACCAGCACCAGGCATAAGGTATGGCCCGACATGGCCCACATCGACCTCTAGCTACCATCAGTACCATGAGAGATCTCACTTAATACAAGCCATAATCAATCCACTCACACGATAATTACCAACTTAGCTTGTAAAATTATGGGAAACGTAAAGCCATGGGGTTTATAGCTTCCTACATAAAAGTTGCCTTGAGGGATGTTAGACCCACTCTGCGTAGCGTATGTGTCTTGATTTTCATGGGCTGGTCGTTAATATTCACAGGTTGAAGAAATCAAATAATTAATGGGAACCAAATCTTACTACTGATGTATTGCATAGGAGTATAACTGTGTAAGAGGACACAACAAACAAGAAAAGCCAATTGCATTGCTCACAGATCTAATGGTGTAACAGACCAGACATCCACAGAAACTACAAGCAATTCAGTAACAAAAACCTGCCTTGGTCCTAGGCTCCTAGCTCAACCTCAACAAATCCAAATTATGCACACTAAATGACGACCTGTAACTGTATTACGGCATTACCAATATGATAAAACATATGACAACAAGGCAATGTACTGAAGCCTACCTTGTGGACTGCCAAGGTAGGCAGTCGACATGGACAAACTCAAAAGGCGATCACATTACTCAGTTTTCTGCGAAAAAATTAGCTCCACTAGTCAATATGCCAGTCACAGGTGCGCTCTCAGTCTTAGTCTTATATAAAAGCACTTCGCCCTCCTCTTCGACTGTGTCTATCATATGCAGTGTTGATTTTGTCGACAAGCTCGTTCATTGCACTACATAGAAACGAGTAAATAAACAATATGAGAATACTGTCAGTGATTGAAGTCATGACCACATCATACAATTCTCCCGCCTCATTTATTGTGTTTATCATCTAACCAATAACCATAAACATATTTAGGCAGATAATGTATATTATGTATGTCTATTCGCTTTACCAATATAAACGATCAAATAAAATTTATTATTGGATATATCCACTTCACGTCTAGAAATTACAGGCAATCTCTCTTTGGTGGCAAAGTTCAAACACTACCTTCACTGAGCGCTCAGAAACATACATTCTTAGGCCACACATACTTTGGGAAAGAATTGTCTTTACACAAGACAGTCTCGCATGTAATTATGTGAATGGAACCCAAATCTTCATGTATTCCTCATTTTATTATAAGGTTTATTAATGTGTTGATTTCACATCGGCCATCCTGCCACAACCTCACAAGAATTTTATTTTGGGGAAGAAGCCCGCCCTCATCTTGCAAATTTGTGAACATCAATACTTTTGCTAATTGACTTGCTACTAGAGAACACAAATTCACAATACTCCGTATTTGAATCTTTTATAAAAATAATGTTAGAAAAGGAGAAAAAATATCATGTTGGATTGGAAAGAAGCTTAATTGTCAAATCGGGGTCGAACTAAGACTGCACAATCTCAAACCAAGATCACCACCACCCACAGCAGCCAAGCCCCATGTTCACAAAACAGTGTAGAAATGAAAGAAAACAGGTTTAACATCAAAGGATTGAGTGGCACTTAAATTTTATAGACATCGAGTTGAGGATGGGAGGGGGAGGGGGAGGGGGAGGGGGAGAGGGAGAGGGGAAAATGCATTCCATTACCTTGAGCTGTTGGTCAGCATGGCAAGATATGTAACCAGCAAGGTGTCATTGTATTCCTGCAAAACAACATCCAAATGAGAAACTCGCCACCTATATAACAGGCTAACAATAAGATTTGATATTGTAAATTACATCTCTAAGGAAGAGAGAAATTCACAAAGCTGGAATAGGAATTATCAAAGAGTACTCACCATCAAAAAGTCATCTTGAAATTTGCTGGACTCAATAGCAGGCAATCTCCTCACAAGACTTGAGACCTGTCTCATCAATGCATTCTCACAAGGAATCTCGCCTACAATTAAGTTAAGTTGCAATGAACCTGTCAGGCGTTCTCATTGGTCCACAATCCATCAAAATGAAATACGTGTGTCTGAATCTTATATCAATGTTTCCACGCCTAGATGTTGTCGTGTAAAGTCAAGCTAGACACCTAAAACCAACATTATAAATAGATGTTGTCGAAGTTAGCTACGCATCCATACATCGTCACATCAAAATTAAGGCCATCTAGAAGAGAATAAATAAGTCCTGTTGATATTCTTCATCACTAAATAGAAACATGATTTATTAACTTTAGCAACAACTCTACCGTGCTCCCCATTTCCCCTTCTTTGCCTATCGCAACCCTTTAATAGAAAAGGTATGTCAATACCTTTCTCCATAGCAAGAAGATATTGATGAAGTACTCTAATCCGACTATTCAACATCTTTATAGCACTGTGTATGCCAGTCAAATGGGCAGCCACTGCATATAGAACAGAAAATTTGGTAGTCAATGCTTTAGAAGAAGCAGATTCGAACTCATAAACATAAGAGTAATATTATTGATAGTAAAACAAAAACAACAGGGACTCACGTTGGGTGGCAGCAGAGCCTCCGTCAGATGGTTTAAGATGCGCCACATGGTCCACTGAGATCCTTTCAGCTTCAACAGTCTACAAAGAGAAAAGGTATAATGTAAAACACCTCGAAATAAATATGCAGAGATGGATGCAAAGAAAGATAAAAAATTTACCTCAATGTTGTAGCTTGAGCGAACAAAGATTAGCTGAGGAATATTATCTATGACATGCAGTTCTGCAATTTACAAAACAAATTGATCAGTACAAGAATCTCTTATTTACTAAATCGACAAGCAAAGAAGGCCTCTGATTGATCCACATGAAATCGCTGACGTGTTAGCCCCACAAAATTATAACAATTTTTAATTAAAAAAAATAGTAAAGTAAGGTGCATAACTTCCCACTATTGTAACTACATACAATACTATACAAACTACGTATATAGAGGAAAACACTGTTATTCAACAAGACATCAAATTATAAAGTCCATGACCTATTTCAATGTACATTATAATTTGTTTATAATGATATAAACATGCTTATTATTTGTACATATGTTAAGCGTGATCTAAATATTTTAGGTTATAATGTTACATTTATAGGGGTCGTTTGGTTCGAGGCGAAGGAATGAAATGTAATGAAGTATGCTATCATAAAGGTATGGGGTTCTCAATCCATTCCTTCTTAAAAGTGTGTGGTTCATTCTAAACTTGTACCAGGAAGGAATGGAGTTTGATACCCGGGGGAAAGGTGGGTATGAGATTCCAAGGAATTGAAATTGAGTTAGAATCCATTGGTATCTAACTCCATTCCATAATACCCCAACCTTACACTAGAATGGCGCAACTCTATTCCATTCCAAAATACTCAACCAAACACCCCCATAGTAACAAGCACACAGTAGAAAACAAATACTCCCTCCAATCCAATCCAAACTATCCACCTTTCATTTTAGGACAATCCAATCCAAACTACCTATACCATAAATGAGTAAAATTAGGACAACTCTATCCTTATAGCATACCTATATTTACAAAAATTGTCATTCTTATAACATACCTCACCTAATTTATGTACTATATCTCTCATCCTTTTCCCA
This sequence comes from Heliosperma pusillum, assembly GCA_022085475.1. Lineage (NCBI taxonomy): Eukaryota > Viridiplantae > Streptophyta > Magnoliopsida > Caryophyllales > Caryophyllaceae > Heliosperma > Heliosperma pusillum. Next base: position 257,442 of record JAIUZE010045405.1, on the reverse strand, counting down.
TACTACCCTCATCAAAAGCAATTTTCTTAAAACTTGTGCAAAAGGGTGTGGGTAGTTTGGATTGGTGGGAGTATATGCGTTTATGTAGAAACTTGCATATAACGCAGTCTAGTGGCAATTATAAAATGGCTATAAGATAATAAAACTACTCCATACAACAAATATAGACTTGACCACAGCATATGATATTTATTAATTCATCACGTCATCACCAGCAAGTACAAACTACAAAACGAACCTTTATGGTTGATAATGACAAGGACAAGCTTGTCATCCTAATTTAAAACTCAAAAGTGATAAAATTAAATTGGTAAACTAATAATAATACTGACTAATCCACACCAATTTTTCAATTACTACTTCAACACAGGAGCAATATGTATAACACTAAAACTGGGGAAAAGTATTCTATTTCGTGTTTGGAAAATCAGCTCTATGCCTTTATGTGAACATAAATGTAAAATGAAACACTTTGCATAAGCCTACATAAGGACCAAACTCCACTAACTATATAGCGTCACCAAGAAATAATTGAAGGCCCAAAACAGACGCACGACAAACTAAGGTGCTACCGCGTACCACCATCATAAGTATTTAAATTAAACCACATATTATGATTTTGTTAAATGCAAGCGCATAAACAGTTTAAATGGAACATGATCCGAAGGAGAGTGCAAATGGCAGATACAGCCGCCAACGTGATACATTATAGCAAGAAACTTGAGATGGGATATTAAACGATAAAAAAAGGAGCAAAAAGAATAGAGATACGTCACCTACTCCTAAAAAATAAGACATAAGCTTTAATACATACCACTTTCATAAATGGTTACAGGAAGATCCTTTTGTCCATGGTTGATGGATGGGTTGAGAAGAACATAAACAGGGCTTTCATTGATATCCATCAACTGCATAACAACCAAAACCGTATCGGGTAAGAAAATATTGAAAAATAATCTTAAACCCTGAAAAGTTTTAAAATGACTTCAGTAGCACATAAACAATATTCAATAGCCACAGCAACAGGATATCCTTCAGCGCTACAAGCCTACAACAATTACTTTGATGGATCTCCAACATCGATTCAACCAGTTTTCTTACTTTCAAGTGCTGGAATATGAGAATTAAACTAGTTTAAGCATGAAAAAATAGTGGACGATACGTAGAATGGGATGAGACAATTCACAATGATCCTATATTCCTATTACAAGAACTTAATCAGTACTAACATAATAAAAGTTCGGAAGTAGTTGACTGACTTGCAATTAATTATCAAGAGGCATAAAGGAAACATCTCTGATTTGGGGCTTTGGAGAAAATTAAATGCACTGAAACTATGAAGGGAGCTTAATCAATATTAAGAGTGCAAAGTTTGGCAGCAGTTAGCTTATATGTGATTAAATCACAAGAGGCACAAACACACCAACCCGGATTTGGCTTTGCAGTTAACAGTATGTGCTGAAAGTGTGAAACTGTGACATATACATAGAACAAAATGTTTGAGAAATTTAATCACCAGCAGGCACTGGCAAAATCTTGTGCATATGAGTATCAACCATCCTGTATTTCTCCTCTCCATCATGGAATTATGGAATCTTAATTCTTTTTTATCAACTGATTCATATAGGGAGTAATATATTGTGTTTCTGACCCCACTTAGATTGTCAAAAGAAAGCACAAAAGAAGCAAATGCATACAAACAATAATCAGAAGAAGCGACTCACAGCTTTGTGGATGAGCATATCAGATTCTTGTGCTTCTGTTCCAGTTGAGTACCATCCTAGTATATAGAAATTCGGAAACACCTTCTTGTCTGTCCACCAAAAGAAAGCATAGATAATAAATATAAGTAAATGATACTGTAACAATAAGCGTAGCATAAACATCCCTACAATCACAAAACTAGGGGAGATGTACAGTCGTGTATCAATTAATTCACTAGCATTTCAGAAAAGAGGTGGGGGCAGTGAGGTACTAAGTTCTGAAAATATTACTCTCTTTTCTTTTCTTTTTTATTAACAAAGATAAGTGGGTGAGGGTAGGGGCAAACACAACGACCTCATTAAGGCCCAACCTTTTCCCTAGTGCAGCAATGAGTTAAAAGGGCGAAGACGGGGACAATTATTACGTGAACCTTAGATGAAGAACAATCATTAACGTGAACCTTAAATAGTATGCAATCTGACCCCCTGACTAGTAATGTCAAAATAAAGATTAAAGGTTCCAAAAAAAGGTGTAGCACAAGCAATGAGAAATATAAACTAAAAAAGAAAGCAAATAAATATGGTCAGATTGACAGGCCAATGCTCTGGTCATAGCATATTGTTGTTCAAGCCATTAAGGTTATCATGCAAAATGTTGAAAGATGTTTTAATTTATTTTGAACCAAGTGAACTTCAAAACTTGCTGCTTCAACTAGCTTTTCTCAAAACACTTATGTTTTCAACAAAAGGTCCACGCCATATCTATGTACTCGGAACATCAACATCACTGGGAAAAGCACAATCAGCAATAACTAGGATTTAACAGAAAACCCTTCTTATCTGCCCACGACAGAAAACAGTGATTACAAGTTACAACAATACCACCGTCAATAAAAGCAACAATTATTGCTTCTGCTACTATAATCAACATACGATTATACAAATAACCGATTGACATCAGAAGATGGTACAGTGTGCCTGCGTACCACTAAAGAGAGAATACACCCTGGCATAGTGACATATACTAACTATGTTTTGGACCTTTTGCCTTGTAGGGCAATAAATCCAACGAGAAGAAGTGAACAACATGAACCCTAGTTAGTATAAAATCTCCCCTCCCCTCCGCCCTAATTATTCGATATAACATTATGACCTACAGTTTTGGAAACAAGCACTTTCCCCATTAATGAGGAACCAGAACTACAAAGAAAAAACTTACATAGAAAAATAGAAGCTTGTTACGACTGCCTTACCAAAAACAATTCCTTCAAACTATATGTAGTAGCTCTTAAAATTTTCATGCAAGTTTCTTATCATACTCCAGTAAGCATACACCATGGTTACTCTAAAACCTTAGGAGCGCTTCTCCTAAGAAAATCTGATGAAAACTAATAAAGCCTAACATCCGATTAGAAGCAATGGTAAATCTATCCAACTCATATCGAAATTCTTCCATATACCCCTTCGTTCATCAATATAAACTACCAAGAGAATAATGGTGGAGTAGGAATAATGGAGCTAGCAATATGAAAAATTTGAACCATCATCAGTTGTAAATTGTGATTTTTCTATCTTCCAACTTACTCTATCGCAATACTAATTCGCCCCTACAGTTATCGATCAACAATGCTCACACCTCCTCGCGCCAAATTCTGGCTCTACCACGACAGGAAGGGTTGCTCTCGCCCAGTGATGAAAAATTTAAAATTTTTGGTTAAAAGTTTAGAACTTTTCTTAACGACTCCTTAAATTTTTGCATTCACAGGTTTTGTCACTAAGAATACCATCATCAAATCAAAGCTACTATATTACACTATATCATAATCTTCAATAATCACATCAACAACAACAATAACAATGATCAATAACAGTTCAAATCCCGGTTCCGTCACTCGAAGTACCATCATCATCGTCAAATCAAAACTAATGAACCACATTAAACCCTAATAATCACAACACAATCACAACAACAACAACCGAAAAATAAAAGAATAATCGAATAATTTAACACTCACAAAGCTCTTGTTTCTTCTCAAGAAAAGCACGATCAAGAGAATTAGTCACAGGATCAAATAAAAGTTCAAAACTATTAAAGATCTCAACTGTTCTTCCCCTTTGACTTCCAATCACACAACCGTAAACCCTAGGCACCGTCACCACCGTCGGCGCCGACGTTGCGTCGCTGGAACCAGCGATAGAACCGCCGCAACAACCGCCGCCATTGTTGAGAGGTAGAGATTGCGACTTAACCCTAGTAAAGTGATCCGATATGTTGAGAATTACGAGGGGATGTAGCTTGAATGTTAGTCCACTGCTTGATGATTCCGCCATTGATTTAGTGTTTGAATTGTGAAGAAGAAGAAGAAGAAGAAGAAGAAGAAAATTGATTGATTGTGTTTGTCGTGGGAAAGAGGGGAAATTAATTAGAATTAGGGTTTTGAATGGAATTTAACACAATGACGATACTATGTTTTTGTCTTTTATTTATTTATTTATTTATTTATTTATTTATTTTATAAATGGAAATCGGAAATTATGATTTTTAATTGTTTAGGAATTTGGGTTGGGTCTTTTACTTGGTGTTTTCACTTTTAATATGGCTAAGTTTTGGTCTGGACCGAACCCGGATCGGATTTATTTAGATAACGGTTCCAGTCCGCATTTTTTAAAGTCGGTTTTCACTCATACATGAGTAATGCTACCTAATTCTTGTTCAATTTATTTTCGTAAAATTGGTTGGCCAAGCCAATTTACTACCACAAAATCAGCTAATTGGCGTAAATTGATAAGCCAAACTATCAGATGAAATATACAATTATACGAAGTTCTAACTCTATGAACTTAATTTTATGGTGGATAATACGTAACGAGATCTAACATAATTATATACAAGTCATCCATATGTGATACTACGTAAAATAAATGTATTTCCATACCGGAGAAATACATGTGTCCTTCAAGAGGACCTCCTCCTCACACTCAAAGGAAGAGGACCATCCCCTCATTTTCAATCCTCCTCCTGTGAGTATAAGGAGTACGTCTTCCCGGAGAACACAAGTATTTTTCTCCATACCCCATAGCCAATACGTATGCATACCCAATTTTTATTTTTTGAAATTGTTATCCATATATGATGCATAAGAGTTAATTCCCACCACATATAGCAAACTTAATAGATAGTCCAATATCCGCACTTTCATCATTTAACTAGCTTAATTAGACCTCTTTACACTAAAAACAATGAACGTACCCTTAATCAAACATTGCAACCTCTACAACACATATTATTATAAACACTCAATTTCATCAAATAGTTTACCAGCATGTTTATTATTTCATACACAATATCCATGCATGTCCATGAACGTGAACAATGCCAAAAAGCTTGTAGTGAAGGCTTCTAATGGCGATGAAGGCGGCGAAAGACGGGGTTTTCTTTCTCTAGAAGAAGCTGGTTTGGTTGAAATCTCTGGTCTCAATACACATGAACGATTTCTATGTAGATTAACCGTATGTCTTCATTGCTTTCTATGATAGTAATGTTGTTATCTTTTAGATTTGTATATGTCAAATAGGTGTACAAATAAAGTCGATTCCAATTAATCGTATATTCATAATCGTATGTCACATACTAGCGTAGTTCTGTGCTAATGCACGGTTTTGTTAAATGACGATATTAGAGATTATAACAATTAACTGACGGTTATAATTTAGAAATTAATGAAAAATATATTATTAAGAATTAAATTACCGTTATTTAACAATTTCACAAAAAAAGAAATATAACAATTATTAAATTAAAATCGATTCTGGATATACCAGTGATTCTAATTCTCGATTTCTAGGTACCGAATTATAGGGGATTCCAAAACTTAATATGGAACATTAGTAAAGGTAGACCAACATGATCATGATTTTTTTTTATTATAAGACGGTTTTATATGAGAATTTTTACCTTCTAGTGATGAATAACGTGTAGTTGATCATAACATAATCGTGTTGATGTTAAATTAAAATTGTCATACAGATATCATCTTTGAACTTGCTAAAAGTGATAGCAGAGCAAGAAGGATGCACAATTGAAGAACTCAATGCAGGGAAAGTGTGTGATTGGTTTTTGAAGGATAAGCTCAAAAGAGAGCAAAATATTGGAACTCCTGTTCTTCAATGGGATGATAACGACCCTTTTGAAGATTTCATATGATAACATTTTCGTTTAATTTTAAATTTAGTGGTCGTTTGGTTCATGTAATAGGAGTTCCCGATGTAAGGTTTTTGTTCTCGTGATAATAAATTTAATTTTGAGACGGAATAGTTTTGTGACTATATACAAGGACTACAAGAAATTCAAACTCATTACCATGAATGAACTTCAAACACTTCAACAACTTGTATGTTCTTTTTGGGATTAGTTTGAGTTCATTTTTATTCAGTTAAGCTATATTCAATTCAGTTCAATTCAACTTTAGTCACTTTTGTTTAGCTAATATCTTTTTACCAAATTAACTCTCACTTTAGCTTCATTACATTTAGTTTAGTTAAGTTCAGGTCAACACTATTTAATTCAGTTTAACTCATTTCAGCCAAAAAGAAGAGTACTTTAATAAAAGTTAATAGTTAAATCTAATCGGTAGTCTAATATCCTATTACAAATAGGATATGATCAATAAACTAAATAAATACGAGGGAGTGCAATAAACCAACACAAATAGAGTATGTCTGAAGATTTGATCAACACTACTCACCTAATCTACAACTAGCTTAAATTGACATCTCATTAATTTTCATATTCACTTAATTTTGATTTAATAATTAAATCAAATTGCAAAACCAACCATGTTAATATATTTGAGAAGATGATTTTTCTTTTTTGCTACCGTTCTTTATGTGAGATCCGTGAACAGTGTTTTGTATGGGTAAAAAATGGATTAATTTAAACGGGTTCCACATATTATTAGTGAGAACTTTTAATGAGTTTGAGGAATAGTATAAAAGAAATACGAGTTGAGTGTTAAAGATAAAACGAATAGTGTCCGTCTTCAGAGAGACTAGCGGTGTCTTATCTATTTCACTTTTGTGTCTTATCTCTTATCCCCTACTAAATATAGTCTACCATTAAGACTTCCAAAAGAACGTTAAGATCCATTTGCATGCATCGAGCACAAGAAGGATGCATGTAAAGACTCAAGCATGCTGATGGTTAAAACGAGAAATTGTCCAATCCCAATTTTCGTTGTTACCTCTTTTAAAGACATATAACGGATTTGTGTGACTTATAACACAAATTCTTATTTAAGACGGAGGTATCCGTCTTAAGCTTAAGACGGATACCATATTCTCTCACAAAATACCCATCAAGGGTGAGTGGAGAGCACATGGGGGGTGTCCACCTTGTCCCCTCTACCCATTTCCTCTCACAAAATACCCGTTGCAAGATCCGACCCGTCTTAAGCAAGACCTACTGGACTTATAATACAGTGTTTTGTTTTTAGATAGTCTAATAAAGTGCGCATGAAAAGAGATTCGAATCAGGTATCTAAAATTCGTGGGTAACAAAAATCAAGTAGATAATGTACATAATAACTTAATTTTAGATTACGTGTTTTGTTCATACTCGCATTTTTACAAACTTGACAAGTCGGATTTAATTGACACATAAATCATATACTAAGTAAAAAACTTGAATATGGAATAATTGTACCAAAAGACTTTTCTATCATTAGTAATTTTGTTAACTTATTGGATGATTCCGTGGGAAATTGGCAACGAGACATATTTATGAGGGAATTGGAAGTTAAAACTTGAATTAGAAGTGAAGTTTTGTCCATTTTATTTAGTATTTTACATCTCTTTCCTACCTTATGTGGAGCCAGAATTTCAATTTAGGGGGACGAAAAATTGTAGAGGGGGCGAACGCATTATAACATAAGGTACACTCGAAATTTTTTCTAAAAACATAACTAAAAAATTCGAAAATCTCATCCGTCAGGGGGGCGAGCGCCCCTGCTATTCCCCTTAGCTCCACCACTGCGTTGAGCTTAAATGTTTGGAATTCATCTAGTAGTCGTATATTACTATTAGTTTCGAAAAAGAAAAACTAGTATTACTATTAACAGTTGGTTAGAGACCGTCTAATCTGTAATATTCTCGAATTGAATATCTTTGTATTGTATTTGGGTTGTGACATCTCGTTCTAGTCGAGTGAGAAGAGAAGTTGAAACGTATCAAATAGGATTATGACGTAACAACAGGAGGCTAAGATGATTGAGATCAAGTCGAAATAACCGTTTTCAAGATGGAAGTATCAAACCGACAATTGAGGAAAAAAATACAAGGATGACTTTGTTAAATGCTTATTAGCTCTATCATAACCCTGTCTATAATATCATGAAGCCAGGTGTTCGATCCCTCCTTACGACTCTTCACCCTACTTAAAACATATATTTAAGTATAGGAAACTATCATAATGGATGATTAAGAAGAAACACAAAATGACAAAGTACCACATTGATTGATTATTGCTTCAAAGTTCCACCTCACATGTCTTAGCTTCTAATCTTGAGGCCTTTCCCATGTGCTTCCCTACAAAGCTCAAAAGACTACAAAATAGTCCCTTCCTTCTCATTTTGGGAATCATTAATGTGATTGATAATAAATTACACTTGGTCTCTTTTCCGGGTTAAAACGAGTTAAATAACACTCCACTTAAATAGATAAGACAGGTTTTTTGCTAATCTTTGTACATTTCGCTTTTGTTCTATCTACCCTACTTAACCTGTTTTATTTTTCAAGACAGATGTAAACGAATTAAACAAGAATCAGTGAATAAATTAAAGTTTTTTACCCATAATTTAGTGTACCTATAACAAGAGTACATAATTTGTTGTTCAAATAATCAAACCCATGAAACAGAATTAGTTAGGTTACTAGATGTTTGTTATGGTTATTTGATCACACTTAATGCACTAAATGCAGTTGATTTTTTAACCCGTGTCTTGGATTCAATCTCATTTTCCGAAGTATGGCACGACGGAAAATGAGATGGGGTTAATAGGTGATACTCAATTTCAGTACCATTGTCTCAAATTTAAGCTTGCTCACTTGTTCCGGTAGCCCACTATCGATCATTGTCCACTTTGATGTCGAATTGCCTATCCAAATTAGCTATTCCACTACATTTTCGATCAAATTTGTATATCGGCCTTGAAATTTGATTATCACAACTCTTCTCCTTTATACCGACTTAAAACCCGACAATGAACACACCAACCATGATGCAATGATGCAAGGAAATAATTCAAGAAAGTAACAGGAATACAAACATAGCAGAATTCACCAGAATGCTACACAAAATGTCAGAGCATCTTGCAAATTTATAGTACAGCAGAAAGTTAGATTAACTTTATGTAATGTTACAAAGAATCTATAACAATTCACAAGTATTAATCAACCTTAATAATTTTCTGAATTATGAGTTACAACTTAAAAACTATTCAAAATGCTGAATTTTGTAGCAGTATTATGAAGTAAGTTAATTACTTAAAAAACAATATAATGGTAAGTATACAAACTTAAAACAACTTACATACATGTAAATTTACAGTGAAAATAAATTAAAATTAGAAAATAAACTTACAAACATTTTCGGTTTTTACGAGTGTAAGATGCCATTCAATAAGCTCTTGAATCTATTAGTTGATAATTTCCTGATAATCTTTTTTGCATCAGAAACACCAGTTTCTGCAAGTTTCTCAATATTCTTAATATATTTAGAATGTGAAATTACTTTTCTTGCATGATTGCAATTGCTAATTGACAGCAATATTGAGAATAATAACTTAGAATTCGACGAATGCCCGTCTTTTGGATCAATCAATTGAAGAACAATACCGATGTTATGATCATTATTTGAGAATTTCTTCCTGTTTTTAGACACGGTAACCATGCTAGACAATGCCTCGGCTGCCATTTCTCGACTTTCATATGATTTCGCCTCTAGAAAGTTTACGAATTCCGTCATGAATCCAGCGTCTCCCATTGATTTTCTTGCTTCGTCAGACGTCCCACAAAGTCTAACCGCCGATTTAAAGGCCAATTCTTGAGTCGAAACGTCCCCTTTTCGAAGAAAGTACAGTAAATGATTCATGAACCCGTAACTTATCAACAAATTCACACAATCAACCGAATAAAAACACAAATTCTCGATTGCCCTTAACGCGGTTTCCCTCAGTTTGAAGGAAAAACTCGATCTTGGATCGAGTAATTGAACCAAAACCCGAGCACCACCTTCTTTAATGACCAAATTGCGAACACATTCATCATCAAACACTAAAGATTTTAGAAATTCAATTGAACCAATTTGAGCCAATTCATTTCTACCTTTAATGAGCTTAATAAAGGTAGAAATTACACCATCCTCAATCATGAACCTCTTAATTTCATCAACAATTACGACATTTCGAAGAACCCAACAACACGAACCGATCAACCCGAGTTCAACACCATCATCTCTTGAGCATAGACTCAACAATACACTAACCCCGCCATGAGCTGAAAGCGCCCAAGCGTTCTCACCATTCTCCGTTAATCTCATTAAACTACGAATCGAATACTCTTTCGCTTTATAACTGCCATTTTCCAACACTCTAACCAACTGAGCTATAACACCTGAAATGACTAATGAGCCTTTATAAGAATCAAAACCCGAAATAACTCCAATCGCCACGGCCGCTTCTTCTTGAATACTCAAATCATTCGAGTCCAAACAAGAAGCTAAAATTAACACAAAATCATCCAAATCGACAACAATCTTGACATATTTTTCATCTTCAGTAATTAACTCATTAAGCGAAACTAAAGCATGTTTTTTCATTCTACAATCACCAATTTTTAACCTGTTCAACAAATCCTTAACATAGAATCTCATATCTTCTCTTGTTGCACAAACTGGCGGCCTCGAAACCACGAGAGCGAGGCCGCCAGATAATATACCATCAGAATGGTATATACCCGTGAGCTTGCTCACGGCAAGGTCAAGTTTAGAAATGACCTTGTCCAGGTCGCTCTGCATCAATAGTTTCCCCGAAAAGGAACCATTGATGCAGAGCGACCCGAGACTGTGGCACTCGTGCACTGTCCTGTGCACGAGTGCCACAAGCTCCACGATCCTCTGATCGTGCGAGCCGGTCAGGGTGTTCTCCAACGCTATTAATCCGGACTTCAGCTCCTCCAGCCTTTTCCGGATTAATCGCCATTTCACGGAGAACACCCTGACCGTATGCGACAGCGCAATAAGCGATGTCACGTTCTCGATTGTCTGCCTGAGATTTGGCTCCTCACCCATTGATTTTTTTGGTATAGTTAGTTACCTAGATAATAAACTAAATAAACACATTTTTTTATATATATTTTGTATTTGAAAGCTAGTATGCACCTGTTCTACACCATATTAGTATAAACTATAAAACCGTCTTACACAAGACTAAATCGTAATATTAGTTACTTAGCTAGAAATATAAACCAAGTAAACAAACTTTTGTAGAGGGATAGTTGGAAGAAAGTGAAGTGGGAAGGGAAAGTGGGAAAGGGTGACCAAATGAAAGGAGTAAATGGAGAGTTTATATATGACACAACTACCAGTAAGTGGATTGTACCTCTGATGTACTACCACATAGAATATAGTTTTTGAGCTTTACAATAAAGTTTTTGAGTATAATATAGTTTTACTATAAAGTTTTTTGAGTTTATTAATTTAAAAATTAAGCTCAAAAAAATTACAATAACACTAAAAAAACATCATATATAAGATATAAAATTTAATTTATTAACTTTAAAAAGCTCGAAAAAAATGCACAAAAACTCAAAATCATAATACTCTGAGGTAGTACCTCCGATGTATAATCCTTTTTCTCCACAACTACTGAGCTACACAAGTTTATGGTGGGATTAATAAAAAAAAAGATGTTGATAGGCCTTAAATATAGAGGATTAAGACTAATGATGGGTAACAATAATGAGAAGGAAAGAGCAACCATATAATGAAAGTGAGAGGTGTGAAGAAGGATATGGATGTATCTGTGGAGAATGATAACTTAGCTTGGAGGTTGGCTCATGTAGTCATGTTGATATCTTACAATCCTTTCATTTTCAATTTGTTAAAAGAATAATTCTAAAACATATTTTAGATAGAGGGTGAGATGGCGTTATCGGATGATATTGATACGTGATACTAGCCTTTCATGCACAAAACTTATATAGGGTCAGTTAGATAACGGAATCTAAATAAAGATAGGTAAGAGGATAGACAAATAGTTCTAATACTTGGTACATACCACAATGATCTCTTAATATTGTTTTGCAAGCAAATACGTGAATATATTTTAGTCTTACTCATTCATATCTTACAAATTTTTTAAAATGACATATATAAAACTACTGTTTTTACCATATCTTAGCGGTCGAATTCATTCGGACCCTAATCTTTTATATTCAACTACATTATATTGTAGCTTAACATGTTATATAGGTATTTCCAGCAATATTGCTCTCAAACTACATGTCCTCCTAATGGTAAGGCAGGTACATACACATGGTATCTTGAATAAGCCTACTAACATTAATCGTCCAATAAAATCAAGCTATTTGAAGTCAAGCTAGTAACTTGGTGGAGCAGTTGGAGCTTTCAAGCGGGTTATATATATGTTTCTGTCTTCAGTGGTGATCAACCAATTCCTTGTAATTTTTAGAAAATTACAAGCAAGTCCTTTTCTTATAATCGTTGAGATGCTCTAATAAATTTCGACTCGGCCCCTAGATAATAGATATGAATGTGGGAGTGATAGAGATGAAGGGCATGCATGGTGGTCACCTGTCTAGCTAGAATAGAGGTGGTGGAGCTTATAGGTATTTAATGTATCCCGTGATATATATAGTATTAGTATAGGCATTGACTAAAATTGTTATTGCACGTAAAAATGCAATTGTATTCCTTCATGTGACTTCCGGCTGATTTATTACGAGACCACATTCATCCACCGCCAATTGGCATATACTTTATTCTTTAGCACTTTGGGAATTCTGTTGAGTTTATTCTAGAGTTGACAATGTAGACCATAGAAATAAATTAGGGTATAAAATATAAGTGTGTGTTTTTATGAGCACACAAGAAAAAAAAAATCCATTAGTAAGTACTGTTTTAGCCTTTTAGGTAACTTACCATGATGTATTAATGTAATTATTCTTGTGACTCTTTTTAGGGTAAAAAGTCTATAAGTGTGAGCTCTTTACTTGTATCATTGTATGTAGAGTGTAGACCTGGTCAAATGGGCGGGTCGAATTCGGCCCGACCTGGCCCGTAGACAGGCCTGTTAAGCCTGCTCACTAAACAGGCTGGGGTTGGGTTTTATTTTTCCAGCCCGGCCTGCCGATTTTCCCGGGGCTTGGCTCGGGTTTGGTCGGGAGAGCCCGACCGGCCCCATTCCGGCCCAAGAACAACACTACAAGTATGTCAATTCACTTTTGAAACACTATTATCTAAAAGTAAATATTATGAGATGTAGTCCATATATATTCATATGAAAGCTTTTTTTATAAGGAATTTAATGGTATACATTTATTGTATAATTTTTCACCTCGGTAAATAAAAACGGCATACTATTGGTGACAAATGGGATACAAACTGAAGTACATAGGAAGAAGATTGTCTTACCTATATTAACAAGAATACTTTTCTTTTAAGACATCTGTCAATTCAAATTATTAATGTGTGATGAACATGATAACAACCGAATGTCCAGGGGAAAGTAATAAAATTTATCATATATTCCCATGCGAAATAACATTTGACCCGTTTTTAAAATTAAAAGTTTAAAATGAATACCTACATGTTAAATTGTTAAGGGAGAGTAGCTGATATGTTAAAATCAGTATTTAATTATTAAGGCTCCTCGTACTGCCGTATGTCTTTGTACATATGCTGCATCAGGAAAGACTTGTAAATTGTAAAATGTACTAAAACTATACACAACTCTATCTACCTTGTCACTTACGTATAATAACATCACCAATAATATATATATAATATATATATAACGTGCATTACAGTAGTAGGTCTTGCTTAAGACGGGTCGGATCTTAAGACGGGTATTTTGTGAGAGAAAATGGGTAGAGGGAACAAGGTGGGCTCCCCCCATGTGCTCCCCACTCACCCTTGATGGGTATTTTGTGAGAGAATATGGTATTTGTCTTAAGCTTAAGACGGATACCTCCGTCTGAAATAAGAATTTGTGTTATACCAATCATATAAACAAAACATACATTAACCTCCTAATTAATGTATTAGTTGTAATAGTCTTGTACTAATGTTGGATTAGCAAAACCGCTGATGTTTTGGTCTAGTGGTTAAGACGGAGGTATTGTGGACAATAGGTCCCAGGTTCGATCCCCCCTCCCTTCTATTATATTGCGACTAAGTGCGCCACCTCTCCCTTTCTTTTCAAAAGGCTCTTTGTTAGACAAAAAAAATGTTAGGATTAGCAAACGAGTCATTGCCACAAAGGTCAATGTCATTATCAATAATTAGGTTATTTAATTTGCTAAATTACGAGTAAATTAAAATTCGAACATGTAAAATGGTGTAAGTCGAGAATTATCTTCTTCTTTTTTCTTGCTTTTAAGGATAATGAGATAGCGACATGTGGTGTCGCAGAGACATCCTCTCACATGTATATCTAAGGGACCACTAAAATGGTGGACCTACATAAAAATATGTGAGAGGGTGTCGTCATGTCGCCCTATCATTGTCCACAAATTCTCATTTGTGACCGACAAAATCCGTCACAAGCTTGTGACGTGAAACAAATGGGCAAGTGAGAGGGACAAGTGGAAGAGGGTTGTCACAAGCTTATGGCCGTCACAAGTGCGTAACACAGGTTGATCATTGTCTACGTGCTACTTTATTTTAAATATAATGGGGAAGTTTATTTGTATGTCTGCTCTGATTTTTTTTTTGTGTAAAACGACTGTATACCATTATTGTTACTAGAAAATCATGTATTTACTTTACATAATTATCTGCATTAAAATAACTTCTCCGACGTGATTGTGTGATAATGCATGCATTAAAGTATTTTGTAGGTGGTTTTATAATGTTTTAATAATTCCTTCGTCTTAATCATTTGTTTGTCTTTAATTAAAATACCTCTCACAAAAAATATAAAAGGCAGCTAAATGAATGGGATGGAAAAAGTACATTGTAAGACATTTTTACAAGAGAATGAGTCGTTATCAATAATTCTTATTTCTTGTTATTGAGTTTCCTTGTGGTATTGTTGAATCCAAAAGTATTATGAGAAAAGAATAACTTTAAACCCTTCAAGTTAACTTTTTTATCGTTTAAACCTTATTGACTTTTGTCTTCTTTACTCTTTATCTATTAACTAATAAAATTAGCAAAGTGATTCAAAAGGTTCTTAAGGTGCAAAGCAAAAATAAAGTGAGAAGCTTAGAGTTGACAAAGTACGTTGTGATTTTGGTAACATGAGACATGCAAAAACTTCTCATATGGTAGATGTAACCATCCTTCTGTAATTAAGACGGATATTTAAATCGAGTAATTATTATTATTATCATTAAATAAATTGTATAGCATGACTACATGAGATATGGATATTATACATCGTACAATTGTCATTATTCTTGAAGTTTAATGGAGAGAAAAAGGATGGTATTGTAGCTATCAATATGATATATTGATTGTTTTACTATAAGGTTTATCCAAATATGGCCACCCCACCACCATGTGATATTGAGGCGTCTTGTAATTGAATGGTTGATGTTGTACGGGAGTGTGAATATCTTTTGTTGAGCCTTTGCAGGGTCGGTGTCCATAGTTCATAATAAGTACGATATTGTCCGCTTTGGGTCAAGTCCTCACGGATTTACTCTTGGACTCCTTTCAAAATGGCGTCGTACTATTATATTTGTGGACACTTATAAAGATCTTATTTCACCTTTATTTTACCATTGTAAGACATAGGTTTGTACCCTAGCAATCCTCCCTTCAAAACAAGGACCATCATCTTAACTCACACCTTGACCTCTATGGTGGACCTCCTCACATCATACAATCCCAACTTCTAGACACCTTTAGCATCACCAAGTCTTGATAACCTCCCCTTAACTGACACAGTACACCATGTGTCCCACTAGGGGTCTATGTGTCTCTTCACGAGACTTGTGCTACACTTGCGTACCAAACTCCATCCTATGCATCCTTATTCCATGGACTGGTCTGCATCCAGTGTCTTAGCGGGCCACCCGCGGTCGCCTTTGGACTTATCATCGACCGCTTTTGTGCCTCCATTAAGCCTCAGTCCACCCTGTCAGGTCGTTGACAATCTTCTCTTGGACAGTCAGCCTCATCGACGTGAGATCCATGTTGCACGGACATATTAACTCTCCCTCGAGCTAGTAGGAGTTCCACGCCTTATAGTGTAAGGCACCCTTTAAGTCTTGGGTCCGATGCTTTTTTTCTTGTGCCTAGCCCAAGTCGAACATTGGGCTCTGATACCACTTGTTGTACGGGAGAGTGAAGCGTCGATGTCCACAGGCTATAATAAATACGATATTGTCCGCTTTAGATTAAGCCCTCACAGAGTTACTCAAAGAGCCATCAAACTACTTTTCATGACTTTATCAGCTAAACTAGCCGACATCTATGCGTAAATATTTTTAGGAGTAAACGATTATCGTTGCATATGTGTTTGGAAGGTGTACCAACCTTAAAAAAATCTACTATTTTAATTTGGATGATCTTGACAAATTCATTGGCTGTTGGAAGGGAATTTTAAAAAAGAGGTATGGATTTTCATAAGTGTTGTATTCTTTGTAACAATGATATCATTGAAATAAATGATCATATATTCCGGGATTGCCAATTTGCTAGAAGGATGTGGGTTGGTAGTAAACTTGGAATTAGACCGGAATTAGATGGTGGGTTAGACGTTAGGAAGTGGATTATTAACTGGATTCGCTTTCTGTCTAAATGTGAGGATAAGGAATTTAAAGTTTTGTCCTTTCTATCTACTATCTGGTCTATTTGGAGTACTCGGAATAATGCGTTGTTTAGGAATGCTGTCGAAAGGGAAAGTGCTATGTTCTTATATGAAAATTTATTAGCTACATCTGTAGAAAGTGAAGACCCTAAGAGGGTGGTGATAAGAATGGAGGATTCGTATTTTCAAAATTCAGTCATGGAGACGGCTAGTGTTAAAAATGGAAGTATTAATAATCTTGTTGGAATGTCTTCTGCTTGCCACTCTGATAGACTATTTGTAGATGCGGCTTGGAATTCTTCACTATCATCTGGTTTTGGATGGTTCCTTAAGAAAATAGATGGATCACAAATCTCAAACTTCAAATGTCAATCGTTCTCTCAATCTTCAAAGCAGGCTGAAATTATGGCTATAAAAGACGGGATGCGATGGGTCTTATCTCGGGGTTTCCTTCATGTGATCATATATTCTGACTGTTTAAGAGCAGTTCTGCAAGTCCTTAAGATTTCTAAGCCTGATTTCAGAAGTAGGAGTATCATTGAAGAAATTGATTCGCTTAGTTTATCTTTTCATTGCCTTAGTATATGTTTTGTGCCAAGATCATGTAATAAAATGGCTCATGCACTTGCGGCTAGAGCCATAAAACTGTAAAACGTTTCCCTTACGCCTGTCAAAAAAAAAAAAAAAAAAAACCTTAAAAAAATCGGGTGCAACGTAGGAGAACATGGAGGAGTATGGGTGAAACATACTTTTCAATCATCAAAACATTTGATGGGCAAAAACATAGTTTTAATATCGTGCATTATCTTAAATCTAAGAAGATGACAAAATACAAAATTAAGGATAATGACCCAAATCACAATGATTAATTATCTGTCTTTGTTACTAGACATAAAAATAATGATAAAGTAATTGGATTACTCTCTCTAATTGACACAATTAACATCATGTTGATGTCCTACTTGAAAGTCATTTCAAAGGGCTAACCTTTTTATTCACAATTATCTTCACTTTTTTTATAAAAAAAAATTCTATCTTCTTTCCAATCCAATTTTGTGGGTAGAACTACGTAATTGTGTCGAATCTGGGCCGAGACAATACTGGTAGGGTTATTTCGCGTTTGTAAGAATTCAGGTCAGAACGGCCGGGTAGGCTTATTTCGGATTCAGGTCATTTTCGGGTTTATTATTATTAAGTTCTGTATGGATAGGTTGTTTGGGCTACGAGTCATGCTCCGGTCCTTAGCTCGAGTGCCTGATCAGCTACGATCCCCTTATATGAACCGGGAGGCTAAATCCGCCCGCCCAGCTCGAGGGAATTGCAAGTTAATATGGTGTGAAACCCTTGACAGTTGAACACTGGCGTGATTCATGCATTTCATCACAAGTTTTCTGTAGTTGGAGGACCTCAAATAGAGTGTGTATAAGGTGACTTTAAGGAAATACCAAAAGCAATGAGACCAATGACAGCATTAAGTAAATAAAGCATGGAAGACTGACTTATGAAAAACAAGACATAAAGCATGAAATGAAAAGAAATACAAGTCTGTGATGTTTGAGTGATTAAGCTTCTTAACCAACAACTTGGCCGACCTTAGTGTTATTTAGGATGGGGAGTCGTTCCTTCCTTTCGTCGTATTTGTTTTAGTTTTATCCCACTTACTTTAAATAATCTAGCCTGCCAGCTAGCTAAAGGTGCGTTGGACTTGTAGTCTTAGAGTAATTTTATAAATGCCAAAAAAAATTGTATTTTTTACATTATTTAACAAGTTTTGACTGAATAACGGTCCAAATACTAAAACCCGAACCCACCTGAACCTGGCCCAATATAACCCGCAAATTGAGGGAACTGAAACTAATCAAACCCGAGGCTAAATTGATAAAGAATTAGCTTAATAATGACTTGAACACGAACTTGACTTGAACAAGCCATCGAACCCGTGACTTGATATTGACTCGAGCTGATAGATGATCTGATAATGAATTAGCTTAATAATACGCAAAAACGGCCAAATTGATATTCATTTTATTTGTTTTTACTTAAAACTTATATAAATGCACTTATATATTGTTCTACGTTCTAATATGAAATTACCTATCCAAAATAATATACATAAAATATCGGAGTATGTCGATAACCAGACCAATATTGACCCAAACCGAACAAGAATAAAAATTATGTTGATAACCAGGCCCGATACTAACCCAAACCAAACCCGGCCCGATAATGACTGGTTGGGAACTATAACGGACCCAAACCCATCGGGTTGACACAATACATCCCGAACCCAATTTGCTCCGACCAATAACCGACCCCAAGTAACCCGATTGTCACCAATTACTCGGTAGATACGAGAATTTGTGGGTTAGTAGTTGCTGCTATAGGTTCCCTTGTTATCCAAAAACACAAGGCATGTCACTCCAGATTATGCTATAATCATCTAAGCAAACTGCAGCATGGAAATAGCAGAGATCAACTGAAGCAGCTCATTAGCATCCATAAGATGTCATTCAGATTGAAGACATGAACTACAGTTCAGCACATGTTTATCAAATGAAGACATGTTGTCTGCAACAATACATCAGCAAAGGAAAAAATAAAAAATAAAAAACTTTCTAAGAAATTTCTATTACAGAAGCTATTCTTGGTCTTGTAGATGGGGGACAGATTGAAAAGAATTCGAGTTTTGGATTTTGAAGACTTCATGCATCAACACCGGCTTTGAATCCTGCGTGCTCCGTGCTTAGGGTCTCTGAGTAGGGATGGCAATTGCCAACGGGTCAGATTTGGATGACAGCTTGTTGGATCGAATCAGAATCAAGTTCGACCCAGACAGTTTGGATCCAAAGATCTGATATCCGTATTTGGACGCCTCAGTATCGGGTTTTAGTGTCCAACAGTTGCAGATCACACCCATAAAATACTGAACTATTCAGATGAATCAGTAACTCAAATAAGAGAAATGGATTCGAATCTTGATCCACCGGCACCAACAAAGTTAGATTTGGATCCGGATACTTCTAATCGGTATTCAACAAACGTACCGGGATTGAACCTGGATCCACCGCCATCCTTAGTCAATAGGTGATTGTTCTTGAGAGTATCCCTTGCACAGTCGCACTTCCTTTTATCCAAGTTGTCGAACGTTTTTTATACATTGCCCATAAATCGACACCATAATCAGCCAATGTTCACCCGTCTGAGTAACATCGACAGCCCAAACATAGTAAACAAAAGTTCACATCAAACAGGAGTTTCACAATCCATAACTCTCCCCAGCAACATCTTGGAGGCTACCCAACTGTCAATATCTTACAGTTCTTGAATGTTTTAGGTTTACAATGACAACAGGATTTTATTTCAGGGGGAAAATTAGAAATATACATTACGACTGTCAATCTATCACTTTTAGCTTGACCGCCGTAAAAAATTACCAAGTCCCACATACTGGCGGGTCAATTCCTTTCTAAGGTCACAGGAAGAGTATGTAGGAATGAATAGTTACAAAGCTAAGAAATTTACTTTAAAGTGTGAGGACGAATGGCGGGGCATCTTTTCTCGGTCCAGCCACAGAACGATAGACATAAACTTTATCGGCATGACAGTCACCGCACTCATCGGTACTCTCATCATTGATAACCTCGACATTCAATCTAGGCATTTCCTTTGCCAATAGTTCACATGCACTCATTGTTACATCGCATGCCGACATCCACAGAGATCTCATCGACTCATACCTTTCTAATCCTGAAAGAAGGGCAGAATTACCGAACGGGCAGTCCCTTATCTCCAGCCGCCTCAACTTAGGACAACCCGAAAGAACACATTGCATTGCCCGGTCACTACTTCCAGCAAAAGCAACTGAAAGAGTCTCAAGGTTGTTTGCGTACTTCCCAATGTATTCAAAGGTCAAGTCGGTTAACAAGCCAGAAACTGCTAGTCTTCTGAGCTTCTTACAACCTTTGACAACAGACCCGAAAGCCTCGTCCATGGGCTCATTGGTTAGGTGGTCGGGTTGACCAGGGTTCATGATGCACAGGCGAAAATGAGTGAATTCCGGGCAATTTTTCACAATGGTTGCTACAGCAGCATTTGTCATTTGCCGGCAGAAATAGAGAACATACTTCAGTTTAGGGCATCCATATGAAACGGAAACAAACCCCGATTCGGTAACCCCATGATCAATTTCAGCTTCAAAGGGACTTGCGGGAAAAACTCGTAGTTCCTCTAGTAACGGGCAGTTAGATCCAATGGTTTCCAAACCTTTATCTCCCACAGTATCTAGCACCTAACAATTCAAGAACGAAATTAGACCCAAAGAACATTCAAAAAGAGGTGGTGTTTGGATGACCCATAATGACAACTATGATGAGAATTGCATCTTACTGTTGCTCCACAGTACAAGAAGTGCAACCAGTCTAAAGAATAGTTAATCCTCTATTCCTTGACTAGGAATATAGCTAATCGTATCGAACTCGAAATTAGGTTCAAAAGATATTAACACTCTAAACAACCCAGGACCAATTTACACAGAAAAAGAATGGCCTCAAAGCTAACAAGTGGCCCTAATTAAGAAGGAAACAAGGATTTACTTGAGTGACTATGGAAAGTCAACATGATAAGAATATACGGAGTACAAACTAACTAATGTATAACCATTCATCAAACATAAAAGGCAAGAATGCAATACGGATGTGTGTTAGACACATCTTCGTTTTAGATGACGCTGTGGGAACTTCCACTAAAAGGGTCTTGGGCTCTTGGCCACACAAGGAGAGAGAGTCTACGTCATGGTAGGAGTCATTCTTAACAGCTTGTTAATAGGTTTCTAGAAACGTTAAGGCGGAAGGAGAAAAAAGTTTCCTATTAACTTAATCCGGTGGGAATGGTCATATATCCCTTAAAAAGCGCTAAAAGCCACCAGTTACCAATATTTAGATTTCCTCTTTTTTAAAAAAAAGAAAAAAATACACCACTTATTATCCAGGATAAAAGCAAGTTCAGAATCTAGGAGTGAAATTCCCATTTTAAGAGTTATCTCAACTTGAAAGACAAGTAAGAAACCTACCCAAAGTCGGCGAAGATTAGGACAATGAGCAAGAAGTTGAGCGAGTTCATCGCATTGCAGAGCCGCGTCGCTCAGATTCAAAAATGTCAACATTGAGCATGCAGAATATAGAAGAGGCAGATAGACTGAATTGGCGCCCCACAATCCAGAGATAGTTTGAATATTACGGAAGTTATTAAATACACTCTCCAGACTTGCATATTGCGAAAGGTGGAGCTCCTGTGAGAAGGAACCCGTCCCAAGCTGTGCCAATCTCGGAGTATGGACAAGCAACCT
Source organism: Heliosperma pusillum (assembly GCA_022085475.1). Classification (NCBI taxonomy): domain Eukaryota; kingdom Viridiplantae; phylum Streptophyta; class Magnoliopsida; order Caryophyllales; family Caryophyllaceae; genus Heliosperma; species Heliosperma pusillum. Next base: position 235,342 of record JAIUZE010045405.1, on the reverse strand, counting down.
TTGTAACTGCTCCAAGGTAATATTGTTGTTGACCTTCAAAGTCCTTAAAGATTTGCACCTTGCAACAAGTCTCTCAAGGGAAGCAAAGCTAACTTCGGAGTGGAGATTGGAAAAGTTTAGTATTTCCAGTGACGTGAAGTTTTCCGGAAAACAACTCAACCAGCTGCCACTACGATCATCAATCCCATTCTCCTGAATGTCCAGCTCAACCAAGTTCCTGGTAGATAAAATCAAATGTTTCAGCAAAAGGGTCTCTTACACGTCAGATTCAGAACAACATACAGATAACAAGTTAACAGCAACGTCGCGCTTCTTTCTAATGCAAATTAACATTTATTCAACACAGTTCTCAATGCAATATTCGTGTCATTCAGAGAACAAACTTTTTGTGTTGTTAACACAATGATAAGGTTTTGTACACCTGATACCCTCCTAGCTATCCCGCAATTTGCAAGAGCCCTTAAGGCATTGAGGTAATGCTATTGTTGTTGATGTATATCCTTTCCAATAGAAAAATTAAGTCATTTGTAAGAAATGAATTATTTGATATATTTTACGTCTAAGCTTCAAGAATAGCATACAAAACTTGCCTATAAAAGAAGTTTGAAGAATATATAGGACAGCCCCAGAAAACATTGGGTACAAAATTTAAGAAATAAACATGTATGGTATTTTTATTGTTTACATCACCTATCCAAAACAAGAAGCTGAGTACTTGGCAACAAGTTTGAAATGACAACATTTACATCATCATGAGTTCGTTGAACTCGTAATGAAGCGACCGATTCAAGTAAATGTTGTCAATACCACATTATCCACAATTCCGACACACCCTTGTCATAGGTGAAGTTTACTCAACAGACAAGACTGACAGCATGTTGCCATGAGTGAGACAACTTGCTGAAAACAAAATTTCTCACCCTTAGGGAAGTGGCCGTTTAATCTAACCTCCGCGTCGTATTCTGTCAAATACTATCCTTTTGAGTCTTTTGCAATAAATTAAGCACAAATGAAACAAATGGACAAAGTGACCAAATGTTTCTGGCCTAAAACACAAAGGTGTAACTTTCCAAAGCTAACATTTTAGGGGAGGGTTGGTTTAAGATGATACGACTACATTTTGGCTAGATGTGAATTAAGATGAGATTACCTAACCACATTAAGGTGGATAATGACATTTAAAAAGATAACTTATAATCACAGATTAAGGCAAAAGTCCAACCAATAAAGATAGGGAGAAAAGAAGAACCGAAAAGGAAACACATACTAGTCTACATCTTACTAATGATGTCAAAAGAGGATCAATGCCAAAAAAAAGAAGGATAAGTCCATCCTTTTCGAGTACGACATTTACTAAACTGCATTTCATACACTCAACAGGTACATTAACCAAACAAATAAGTCGTAGTAAATATTTTACGCTCCATAGCTATGAACAATTGCCGGAAAGATGACATCTTTTACGACAAATCCTACATCCCAACTCAAACAAATGCATAGATCTGTACTACACCACACATTTAGACCATAAAACAGTAACAGAATCAAATACTCATAATGTATCGACGAAATCACGTCTTCAAACACTGGAGAAAAGGGACAGTAGGAAAATCATACTTGCAATGAGTAGCAACAGCAGCAAGGCCATCAGTACTGAATCCATCACAGCTAAGAAGAGAAATCCTCTTAAACAATGGAAAAGACATAGCCAAAAACTCCAAACTTTCATCACTAATACTCATTCTTTTCAACCTAAGTTCCTCGAGAAACGGGTAAACTTTACTAAAACAAACAAGCCAAGGATGAATATCAGCACCCCAATTTTCAGGAACCAAATTAAAATCAGAAAACCTAGGTTTCCCTTTTAAAATAACACTCCTAATATTTGGGAATCTTCTAGCAACAATCTCAGGTGTAACAGCATAACAATTACCAATAAACACATGTGTTCTACTCCATCTTTCAGCATTATACCAATCTTTACAAACTAATGAAACTGAACTTCTATCTTTGTTTGATTCCAACATTCCCAAAACATTTTCCAATACTTCATCAGGAAATGATGAAACCCTTTGACTATTTTCATCTAAATCATATGATTTTTTTATCTTTTTTGAATCTAACATCTTTAAATTTGCTCAAACTAACAACTCCACTTACATATATCTTAAAAAATAACTAAAATTAAGAATTTTATAAGAGAAAAAACACAAGATTTAGGATAATAAACAAAATTAAGACATTTTTTCAAAGGATTAAGTAAATGAGGCTAATAATGATGAAACCCTTTGACTATTATCATCTAAATCAAATGATTTTTTTTTATTTTTTTGAATCTAACATCTTTAGATTAGCTCAAACTAACAACTCCACTTACATAAATCTTAAAAACCAACTAAAGTTAAGAACTTTATAGAGCAAAACATACAAGATTTAGGATAACAAGCAAAATGAAGAGAATTTTTCAAAGGATTTAGATGAAGATAATAATGATGAAACCCTTTGACTATTTCCATCTAAATCAAATGATTTTTTGCTCTTTTTTGAATCTACCATCTTTAATTTTTGCTCAAACAAACCACCCCACTTACATATATCTTAAAAAAACAACTAAAATCAACAACTTTATAGAGAAAAACACACACAATATTTAGGAAAACAAAGAAAATAAGGGATTTTTTCAAAGGACGAAGTAAATGAAGAAGGATTTAGATTAGATGAGGCTAATAATACTGAAAAAAGTTGGAAAATTTATTAAAATAAATAAAAAAAGGGATGAAAAGTAAGGGATATTAGGGTATGGACCCTACAAAAGAAGAAGTAGAAGCAGTGGTTGTACCTAAAGCACTAAGTGCTTTGTACTTGTGTGTTCAAAATCCTTTCAACAAATTGAAAAACTATGACATACCCAGTAAAAAATTTCTTCAAACAATTATTGGGTTGTTCTTAAAAATCAAAAAAAATAAAATTAAATGTGTAGTTCATTAAACTCCATTGTTAAACAACAGTTGAGAGAAAAAATGGAGTTATTTGAATAGTTAGATGAGCAAATTTAGAGGAATTAGAGAGTGATTTGAGTGATTATATATATAGGATTAGAAGATTTAGTTGAAGGAAAGTTAATGGAAGATGAGATCTGCCATGGGAGAGAAGCAATTGATCTGTGATGAAATATAATAAATAAATAAAGAGGGTTTATTAGTAAGAACTTGAAATTTAATTTTTTTTTTTTTTTTTTTTTTTTTATTATAAGATGCGCGCAGCTTTCATTAAAATAAAATAAAATGAAAAGTTTACATGAAGTTGGTGGGGGAGCCGAGAGACAATCTGGGCCCCCACCCCCTTAGCTATAGCAAAGCTAATCCTAGTAAAGATATAAGCGGCCACCCGAGCCCCAGCATCCTGAGATACCGAGAACTTCTGGATCCGCTTGAGCAAGTCAACAGCATCCGAGCCCAGCTCCCCAAGCGAAGAGAAAGAGAAGGGTAGGAAACCATAGCCAGCAGTCGCGCATAAATCCATATACTTAGTACATTTGCGCTGAGCAGCATCAGCAACAACCCGTCCCGGCACAAAATCAGACATTCCAGTCTGAGTCAAGGGGGAAGACCCTGTCAAATCAACACACACATCACGCCCTCTGTCCCACGAATAAAGTAGCAAATCCGCCGGACGAAGAGATCCGCCATGCCCGTCAACCAAACCGATATCAACCTCCTTACCCGAAGAAATACCAGACCTTTTTTTGACCTTTTTTTGGTAATTAAAAGAAGTTAATTGAATCTTTGAAGCATTCCAAAAGGCAAAAAGGGAAGTGAAATGTGATTGATTCCTTCTCTCTCTTTGGTAAGCAAAAAAACAAAGCAAGGAGCTCCACTTATATTTGTTAATTGTTAATTGTTAATTGTTAATTATTAGTATAATTTTGGTTATTGTTAATAAGTGAATAAATAGATGCAAGAAAAGATAGATTGGTTCGCTTTTTTATTAGTTTAGTGTTGTGTGTTTGTAACTTCAGTAGGTCTTGCTTGCGACGGATCGGATCTTGCGACGGGTATTTTATGAGAGGAAATGGGTAGAGGGGACAAGGTGGGCACCCCCCATGTGCTTCTCCACTCACCCTTAATGGGTATTTTGTGAGAGAATATGATATCCGTCTTATGCTTGTGACGGATAGTGTCCGTCACAAATGAGAATTTGGGTTGTAACTTTGTATGGCTTTGGTGTTTTCATCTCAAGAAGTGTTGATTTAGATCCAATATTGGGCATATTCCCACTTCAAATTAAACACAAATTCTTGTTTGTGATGGGCAGTATCCGTCACAAGCTTGCGACGGGTACCACTTACCCTCACAAATGACTCATTTAAGGGAAAAGGGGAAGCACATGGGGGGTGCCCCACATGTTCCCTCTACCCATTTTGTTAGAGGAAAAACCCGTCGCCAGGTCCGGCCCGTCACAAGGGAGACCTACTGCAAGTTAAAAGTTGTCTTCAAAACTCTCAACCTTTTGGTTGTATGGGTTATTGGTTGAATGTCTTGCTAATAGAATTGGTAAGATTTGCCCATTACCGATTTTATGATTGTAATCTACTTTCACTTATCATAATCACTTACTCGTATAATATTGTGTATTTTGCTTGATCTTTTTACTGTCACAACAACATTGTATATAGTTTTTCCTATCAGCTTGTCTCACTGAAGACGGGCAATATCCGTCATAAGTTGAAAATGGATAGTGTTTCTCTCAAGATCTGCAAGTGGGAGGGCAAGTGGGGGATTCATTTGCCCTCCCACTGTGAGAGAGGCAATATCCGTCTTCAGCTTGTGACGGATAGTGCCCGTCTTCAATGAGAATTTGTGGTTTCCTATAGTTTGACTTGGACACGAGTGTGTACTGGATTGGTCAGGCCAACCGGTTCAATATCTTGCTAGCTCGTTGGTCCGATGTTTTGTCCCCGCCGCATGTAAAGAGTTGGCACTGACTTCTTGAACTTCGCCGGGGGGTATGGGGGGTCTCTCTCTGAAGAAATATTTTGCCCAACCCGCTCCCCAAATCGGGCCGGTCTCGACTCACTCTTACCCAACCAACAGTCCACAACCTATTTGGCTCACATGGCTACATATGAGGTTCTAACTCAATACCTACAAGGTATTACACTTTATTCCAAGTTCCAACACTTTGAACCAAATGAGCCCGGGATATGTAACACTTTGTGTGATGTACAATGTATATGTTCTAGAGTAACATAAACCACTAGGAACCCATGGGGCAAAGATCTTCTCCATTACCTTGCTCATATCTCAATTACCTTTCATTACCTCTCGAGATTTTATTCCGGGACATGTTTTGTTGAGGTGAAAGGAGAATAATGATGTTATATTGCCTTATTAGAGATAATGGATGGTAATTGAGAAAAAAAAAAGTAATGGACAGGATCCTTGCTAAATTCATAAAGAAAAGACTAAAAGTGGCTAGTTTAGGATATTTGGCACATTTAACGGCAAAATCAAGCCGTGACAACGAAGAATAATTTCCGGTAAACAAAAAAATTCAAAAATATTTCCAGTTGAAGTTTTCAAAAAAAAAAAACGTTAACATTATCATATTAGGTACATTACCTAAGCTAAAAGTTTTCAGCACCTGACATTAATTACTGATTCCGCCACTGGATACGTTACAACTTTATCAGAGTCACATCGTTTGTAGGTTCTGATTCTTTTTGACTTAATTTTAATTCTTATAAGTTCAATTTAGTTCAACATCATTATTACTGTTATTATTTCAATTGAGTTCCATTAAATTCATTTTAGGCAATTTCAATATAAATGAATAGGTTAATAAGCAAAATGCCTATCACCAACAATCTATAAATTTTCAATAATATGAATGTGTTTATTCACCTTTTATATATTTCATTCATCATTCAATTTTGTGTCGCTATCTTGATAAAATCTTTCACATATATAGCTCTTTCCCGTCATTACTTAGCCAAGTTTTGCCCTTCAACAAACTAGATACGTGTACTGTGTAATCTTAATTGTTGTCATATTTCTTTTTTGATATCTCAGTCAATTGTTGTTCTTTCTATATAATAAAGGTTTTCTATGAGTAATTTGACCCCTAACAGGACTATTACCACTTGTCCTTTACTATGTATAACCACAAATGATCACCTACTCTTTCCTTGATCTTTATGCCAAAATGAAATGACAACAATTGACCAAATAGAGTATTTGTTTACTCGATCACCAAGCTCTCGATTAACACAAAATACTTAAATGCATCCTTGAGTTGAGTTAATAACTGTTATTTCTACGAACATGCTGCTATGGTGCCTAGCTAACTAGACGAACTACATGCATGATGCATTACATTGTCCTTGGATGAACGCTATATTCTAGGGTAGATTCTTTAGTTATGTAAAAAAACACAAATTCTCATTTGTGACGGACACTATCCGTCGCAAGCTTAAGACGGATATCATATTCTCTCACAAAATACCCATTAAGGGTGAGTGGAGAAGCACATGGGGGGTGCCCACCTTGTCCCCTCTACCCATTTCCTCTCACAAAATACCCGTCGCAAGATCCGATCCGTCGCAAGCAAGACCTACTGATAAAAATAAGGCACGTCCATGCTAACCATTCAAGTCCATCTACATTTTCCTGAAAAAAGGATTATTTGACCTCCTTAACTCGATGATTGAACATAAATGATACTCAAAGTCATTATCGTTTGATAACATACACCTAAGAATGATCCTCTTTATTATACGGAGTAACATTTAATCCAGTCACCTATATATAGTCCATATATATTCGCTTCCTAGTTTCGCCGCCAAAATATATGAATAGGTAACGTAATAAACTGCTACCAAGACATAAAACATGCACAACTAATTAAAAACGCGTTATTATTAGACAATTCATCGCAAACGATGATTGTGCATATTAGACTTACTCACTATCGACTAATCCTTGATTCATTGTCCGTCACCACCCCTCCTCGGTCGTCAAGTACCACCGTACCACCGTGTGACAACCTATAGTTATCCTAAAATCACTCATAACAATAATTGTAATATGAAAAATAAAAGACGACCTTATATATTTAAAACATGCATTAACTTTATATATTATGGAGTAATTAGTATATCAATTAGTCTCATTGAAGATGAGACATATCCGTCTTCATTAAAGACGAATTTGCGCCGTCTTCAATGAGAATTTGTGTTAGTATCTGTATTGTGTTAATAAATTGAGCCGTCCGTTGTTAAGTATAACATGGGAAGATTAGCGAAGTTTAAGTTAAGCCACTGAAATGGTGGCTCAATCTAGCTGTTCACCTGACACAACCGTGTGCAATCATGTGACTTATCACGTGCTTACCTCACCCGCACGAGTACAAGTTTAATGACACTCACTAATTCCTATCACAAATTCTCATTTGTGACGGACACTATCCGTCACAAGCTTAAGACGGATACCATATTCTCTCACAAAATACCCATCAAGGGTGAGTGGAGAGCACATGGGGGTGCCCACCTTGTCCCCTCTACCCATTTCCTCTCACAAAATACCCGTCGCAAGATTCGATCCGTCGCAAGCAAGACCTACTGAATTCCTATAAAACCAAGTTTTATTAATTTATTTAATTACTTGTACCCGTACTATTAGAGTTTGGATCGTCTAGCTAGCTCATTCGTTTTTCGATTAATTATATTATTAACGGTTTTATGATAAATATCAATTGGAATTCGAAAAGATGATAAATTTTAATTTTTCAGGATATTTATCATAAAACCTTCCATTTAAGTCTCAGGTTACAGGTATCTTTAGGACATATGTTAGAAAAGGTGTATTATTAATTACAACAAAAACGACTCAAAGTTCAGGATAACTATGTAGCTAACTCTCGTACAATTAAATTTTATGTAAAACCTAATTAGAAGTACACAAATTCCCATTAATTCGTGAAGTCTCATAATCAACTTTAAGTAATGATAAGAAAAAGATGGTTGTGATTTGTGAGGAGTCACAGACTCATATGCATCTTTTATTTTCGTCCAAGAATTGCTGGAAGAAGTATAACATACTGTGAAAACATGGAGTCAAGATCAAGTTATCTCTAATGGAGATGAAGAACTCCATTGATGAAGTAAGCTCAGTACAAATATGTAATAAGAAGAGAAGTTCTAGTGAGAAGAAATTGTAGAGAGATGATGTAAATAAAAGTGAATGAATTTATTAATGAATATCTACATCAGTTAGTTTATATACAAAGAGATTATTTACAACCTGTAATTAGTTTTATCTAACTAACTAGAGTTGATTAACTAACTAACTAAGAATTAGTTAACTACCATACTTCACATCCCCCCCTCAAGGTGGGTGTGCTAAATGTGGATCAAACAGCAGACCCATCTTGGAGGAAAGAAATGTGTGTTGCTGTTGACCCAAGGGTTTAGTTAACAAATCAGCAAGCTGCATAGAAGACTTCACATGAGCAGTAGCTATAACCCCTTCTTGCACCTTTTCTCGAACATAATGGCAATCTATGTTAAGGTGCTTCGTGCGCTCGTGAAACACCGGGTTAGCAGCTATGTGTTGGGCAGATTTATTGTCACAAAACAACTGCACAGGTACAGATACAGTAATACCAAAGTCAGTTAATAATCTCTGCAACCAAACTACTTCTCCTGCAGTGTATGACATAGCACTATATTCTGATTCTGTTGAGGATTTGGATACTGTTTTTTGTTTCTTAGTTTTCCAAGAAACAAGAGCTTTGCCAAGAAATGTACATTGGCCTGTAATTGACCTGCAACTGAACTGACAAGCACCCCAGTCTGCATCACAAAAATTGGTTAGAACAAGATCATTGTCAGCTGGGTAGAATAGTGCTGCATCAGATGTGCCTTGTAAATATCTGAGTATATGAGTAGCAGCCTGCATATGTGAGTCTCTTGGTGCACCTAGAAACTGACTTAAATGTTGTACAGAGTAAGACAGATCTGGTCTAGTCAGATTAAGGTATAAGAGTTTGCCTATGATTTTCCTGTAAAGTTCAGGTTCTTCCAGAAGAGGACCATCATCAATGGTAAGTTTTAGACCTTTAGGTAATGGAAATGGTGCTGGTTTACAATTAGTCATACCAGCATCATGCAATAGATCTCTAACATACTTTCTTTGGTTTAACAAAATCCCTTCTGCTGATCTTGTTATTTCAAGGCCAAGAAAAAATCTGATTTCTCCAAGGTCTTTTATAGTAAAAGCTTTGTCTAAGACTGTCTTCAAATGAGTAATATACCCAATATCAGAACCAGTGATCAAAAGATCATCAACATATACAAGAACAGCAGTGAATGAATGGTCTTGTGCCTTTAGAAAGAGAGAATAATCAGATTTGCATTGTTTAAAACCTTGTGAGAGAAGAAGCTTTGAAAGTTCAATGTTCCATTGTCTGGAAGCTTGTTTGAGACCATATAAAGATCTTTTGAGTCTACATACCTGACCAGGAAGAATCTTTGAATAGCCCTCAGGAGGTTTCATATATACCTCTTCATCAAGAAACCCATGTAAGAAGGCATTGTTGATGTCAATTTGATGAATTGGCCAACCCTTAGCTGCTGCAATGGCTAGCAATACTCTGACAGTAGTAAATTTAGCCACTGGGGAAAAAGTATGTTTGAAATCTTTCCCTTCAACTTGGTTGTATCCTTTGGCTACCAATCGTGCTTTATATCTCTCTATGGTACCATCTTGTTTAAATTTGATTTTAAACACTCACTTGGAACCTATTGCTTTGAAGCCATTTGGTAAATGAGTCAATTCCCATGTTCCATTGCTCTCTAATGCATTCAATTCTTGTTGCATAGCATGCACCCAGTGTGGGTCAGACTTTGCTTGCTGATAAGTAGATGGTTCATGTACAGATAAAACATTGTTTATGGATGCTGTGAGCTCATCAGGATATGAAGTGATATCAAAAACAGAGAAGGATGTGGCTGCAGGCTTTAGAGTAGGACAAACAAAATCCTGTAATCCACTAGGTGGTTTCACCATTCTACTAGATTTTCTTGGACCAACCATCTGTGTTTCTAGAACAATAACCTGTGATATATTTGGTGAACCAGTATTACCAACAGATTCTGTATCTTGCCCATTAATAATGGTCTCTGAACTAGGATGTGGAGTAGAAGCAGGAGGAATTATAGGTGTTGGATGACTTAATTGTCTAACTAAATCTTCAGCAGGAAATTCAGGTGAAGAAAGAAAATCTGGGCTGTCCCTAATGGCAATCTGAGTCTTATATGAAAACACAGTTTCATTGAAAATCACATCTCTACTCACAAAGACTTTGTGAGTCTCCAGGTCATATAATTTGTATCCTTTTTGTCCAAAAGGATACCCAACAAACACACATCTCCTAGCCTTAGGATCAAACTTGTCCCTATATCTAGAAGACACCAATGCAAAACACAAACATCCCAACACTCTCAGTTCATTATACTGAACTTGCTTCTTCATCAAAACTTCATAGGGTGTTTTCCATCCCAGAACAGTGGAAGACAACTTGTTGATCACATGTGTAGCAGCCAGTAAACATTCTCCCCAAAACTTTTTTGGTAGGCCTGAATAAAGTCTCATTGCCCTAGCAGTTTCAACTAGGTGTCTATGTTTACGCTCTACTCTACCATTCTGTTGAGGAACTCCAGGGACACTTCTTTGATGTATGATCCCTCTACTAGTAAATAAATGTGAACATGCATCCTGAACTATCTCAGTCCCATTATCACTCCTAATAGTTTTGACTGTGGTATTATACTGAGTATTGACTTGGGAAAGAAAGGATGCAATTACATCAGAAACAAGTTCTTTAGTTTTCAGTAAGAAGGTCCAAGTGACCCTTGTATGATCATCTACTATAGTAAAAAAATAGTGTGCCCCAGTGATAGTTGCCACTTTGTATGGCTCCCAGAGATCAATATGGATAAGATCAAAAGACTGTTCAGCCTTACTATGATCTCTTTCAAAAGATAACCTATGCATTTTAGCCATTATACAAGTTTCACAAATATAGTCCTTGAAATCCATTTTATTCAAATCAGGAATGTGCTTCATCTTTACAAGAGAAGTGTGACCAAGACGAGCATGAAACAACTCAACCTGACTATGAGCATTACATCTCTCAGTAGTAGTACATGAAAGACTATTACTAGACCAAGATACATGGCTACTATTATTATTATTGACCAGAGAGGTCTGAGAAGAATCAGCCTGATGCAAACAAACAGATTGTCTCAGCTTATACAGTCCTCCTTCCTTTGGACAGACAGTCACAATCTGTTTATCCAGGCCCTGTATAATACATTTAGTGTCATCAAACATTGTTGTCAAGCCAGAATGACTAGCCAACCTTCCTATGGACAGCAAATTGTATTTAAAGTCAGGGACAAATAAGACTCCTGAAAGTGTGATTTTGGAATTGAGATAAACATCTCCCATGTATTTAACTGTCTTAGTTGAACCATCAGGTAATCCTATCACCATTGGTTTAGTCATTTGTTTCAGATTAGCAAATAAGTGTCTTTGGGCAGTCATATGATCAGTTGCTCCAGAGTCAAGTATCCATTCTACTTGATTATGATTGGAAGAATTAGAAACAACATTAGAAGCCAGGATAATACCTGCAAAGTTGACAGATGCAGAAGGATAATGCATTGCCCCATCATTATTATTAGAAATTGCTTGCATCACTTGTTCATAGATAGCATTCACAAGTGCTGGATCAACTCTGGGTGATTCCTGACCTTTCCCTGAGTTGGAAGCTACATTAGATGTATGTTCTGTCCTTTCAGAGAAATAATCAAAAGGTGTATCTTCATGCATCCCTAATGCAGGTGCAACAAACTTCTGACCAGCTTGAGAATTAAATCTCTGTCCACTTGAAGTATTACCCTTCCAAGCATTCCCTTTCCTAGCTTGATAGCTAGCTCGCATTTCAGGATGTAGAACAAAGCAAGTATCCATGGTATGTCCTCCTTTGTCACAAGAATTACACCAGCGCTCATTATACTTAGGTTTCTTATTGGTGTTATCTTTACTCCAAACATTCCATGGAGTTTGATTTCCACGAAATTGATTACTCTGATATCCACCAGACTTTCCCCCTTGTGTCCTCATAGCATTCAGAACACTTGAATCTTGTCCAGTTTGCATTATGTGATTAATATTTTTCTGACTCTCAACTTGTTGAAGAATAGCATAGGCCTTATTAATATTTGGCATGGGATCCATTGCCAGAATATTAGACCTTAAATTCTCATATGAATTATTCAATCCCATCAAAAAAGTAATCAATTTCTCCCTAGAAGCAGACTCAATGACCTTCCTGAGTATATTACATGTACACTTATCCAAGGCACCACATTCACAATCAGGAAAAAACTCAATTTCATCGATATCATCCCATCTTCGCTTCAACTTTGTGAAATACTCAGCGACAGAATCATTATCTTGAGATATATTTTTCAATTCCTTTTTTAACTGAAAGAGTAAAGGACCATTAGATTGACCATACCTCTCTCGAATCTCCAGCCATAATGAAGAAGCGGATTTAGCAGACATGTACGCCTCCTTAATTCCAGACGCAATAGTATTCACAATCCAGCACCGCACCATTGTATCACACCTTAACCACTTCTGATACCTTGACGACGTCGTAGCAGGCTTCACGACAGTTCCGTCAACGAAACCTTGTTTGTTCTTTGATCCGAGTGCAAGAACAATACCTCTGCTCCAGTGCGGATAATTCTGTCCAGTAAAGACAGTCTCGAGCAACTTCATTCCGGAATAATCCGAAGTAGAGAGAAAAAGAGGATCATCATACGAATTATCGTTTGATATAACTGAATCAGAAGTTGCTGGCATTGTAACTGAATCAGAAGTTGCTGGCATTGTGATGAAGAATTGAAATATAATTGCAAAGAAAAGTAATCAGAAGATAATCGTGGAGATTTTTCAAGAAAATTCGCAAAACCTAATTTGAGAATTTGAGTAATTAGCGAAATCAAATCGAAGAATTGACGAACAATTGATCAAACAAGTGTCGAATTCAATTCAATTGAGTAATTGAGAAGATAATCGATCAAAACAAATCAAGAAAATGATAAACCCTAATTTTTAGGTATTTTGTGAATGATCGAAAAGAAAAACTGCGGAAGCAAGAAAACAACAAAAAATGAAATTGAATTGAGAGACAGGAACTAATCCTGCTCTTATACCATGTGAAAACATGGAGTCAATATCAAGTTATCTCTAATGGAGATGAAGAACTCCATTGATGAAGTAAGCTCAGTACAAATATGTAATAAGAAGAGAAATTCTAGTGAGAGGAAATTGTAGAGAGATGATGTAAATAAAAGTGAATGAATTTATTAATGAATATCTACATCAGTTAGTTTATATACAAAGAGATTATTTACAACCTGTAATTAGTTGTATCTAACTAACTAGAGTTGATTAACTAACTAACTAAGAATTAGTTAACTACCATACTTCACACATACATTGACTCAAAATACTCATATAAGAGCGTTGTATGACATACACTGCCCAAGCTTAGTTTATGGTATCATATAGTTAATGACCTTAGACGAAACCAGATAAAAATTTAAAAGATCGATAATTTACGTACAACGATCTTATACGAGGGTTCGTACAGATACGGGGCACCGGAGTAGTAGTATGAGATAAGAAACAGCTGGTAACAGATAGTTATTTTGGGGTTTGATGAATGACTTAATTATGTTAGTACTTGCACGTATGGTGTTCAATTATGGTGTAATTATTATGAGTCTTAATTATGTAGCTTTATTTATTATTGATCTTAATGCATGTTAATGAGGTACTCCGTATCATATACGACAAACGGAAGCTAATGCTACCTTTTATTGACCACAAATTCTCATTTTAGGCGGACGGTATCCGTCTTAAGCTTAAAACGGGTCAAATACATATCAAATTATCCTACTTATTGCCTAAAATATACCAAAAACTTTAGCTTTATTATTATCATTTGACCTGTCTTAAGCAAAACTTACTGTTAATTGACAAAGACCGAGAACTTAGGAAGTTTTGGTTGCAATTCATAAAAGTATGGAAACGGAAAATATATCTTTCACTTCGACATAGAGTAAAATAATAATTTATTCCTAACTAATTCGATCATTAGTAGAGTCATAATTTGTTGCTTGAGGTGGAATTATAGAAGAATTAGTAATAGATTAAGTTAAATTAGAAAATAAAATAACAAAATTATAATTAGTTTTTTCTCGTTCCATCGTCACTGATTTCCATAATAACATGTTTTTTTTTAATTAAAAAAATATTGAGAGCTTAATTTCATTAGTAAGAGAGAAAATATTATGAGGAATCTCGACAAACCAACTAATTTTATTTACGCGCTAATAAACAAAATAAGCAAGTTGATGAGATAGCTTATTAATATTTCTACGTACAAACGAAAATGAATAGACTCGAAAATTATCCAAAGAGAAAATGTCATTGTAAAAAAGATAGTTTTACCATTTTTAGGTATGTTGAAAATTAGTGCCATAGTTGATAATTTACGAGTTACTTGTACGAATTTTCAAACATGGCATAATGCTTTGATTACATGCATGTATATATGTATAAGTGCTTTACACCTAGATGTTTAATATAATCATTATGTAGTCCTTGGTATTTCGGTAATAAAAATATATATATATATATAGTCCACACAGTTTATAATAAATGTGCTAATAACTCCGGAGTACATTTAATTACTTACATATATTCTAGAAAAATGAGATGAATTTACTAGGTACGAGTTTCAAAATCACCGTCATGTATAATGTGAAAGGAAGGTATCGAGATCAATTTTCACAATAAGTCTTGCTTGTCACTGGTCAAATCTCACTCACAAAGAGCAAGTGAGACCCCAATGAGAGACAAATGGATCCCCCCACTTGCCTTACCACTTGCTTTTTGTGAGGGGAATTTGACTCATCGCAAGCTTGCGACGGGTCGTCCCGTCACAAATGAGAATTTGTGTCATTTTCATCCAATAACACTTTTTTTTTAAGAAAGTAAATCTTCTAAGACCAACTTTTTTTATTGGTTAAAAGAAGTAAATTAAATTAAATTAAGTTAAGCAAGAGTACAAGCAAATACAAAAGTTTAACAAGGTTATAGACCAAATAAAAAATAATGATATAAAAGTGTCTTATAAGAAGAAAACGAGTAGGTCTCCCTTAAGACCGTCTTATTTTAAAATCATAAAATATCATCATTAAAGTGTAACCAATTTAATGATAAAATGTTATAACTAAATTTCACTTTTCAACAAAACAGTGACGGTAACATTTTATCAGGATCAAGTTATATTTTTATCGATAATACATTTAGCCCATCTTTATTTCTGACGAATTAAATCCGTCTGAAACAATATTTTACGAGAAATGAAACCTTTCCTCCTCCAGAGAAATAGAGAAGATCCCAACTCGTCTTATCTCGACCAAATTATCAATTATTATACATACAACAACCTTCAATAATGCCCATGTTCAACCAATGGTATAGAATAAATTCAAAAATATATAAATAGTCCAATAAGCAAAGGAATGAAAAGGTCAAGTGCCTATGGCGTGACCCATATAACTTAAGTTTTGCCATTTTTTTTTTTTTTTTTTTTGCCGCCACTTCTGTTGTCGTTTATGTAACTTAGTGAAACATTTTGTCAAATGTTGGCTCCTTATTTTACCCTTTGGTAATTCACTTGTTTTTGGTCTTGTGGATTTGGATGTGGTGCCTTATAAAGTTTTAATAATGAATTTTTTGTTTGCCTTTTGTCTCGAATCAATATATATATATAAAAGAAGCTTTTTTTCGAGCAATTCTATTGGTCAACATCATCTTTTTCAATTTTTGGAAAGTATATTTTAAGATTTTCTAAGATTACGAAAAAGATACGGAGTACTATATAATATTTTTAATATCACAAATATTATTTACGTAAGAAAAAATTGATTATCAATCTGACAAAAAAAATATAATGCAAAACATTTCTAAACTTATATATTTGGATTCTTAACGAAAAATGCTTTCATTATAGTATAAATTTTGTATTTTTTACTACCATATCATTTATAAGATCATATAACTATAACCTAAGTATATGAAAATTAAATAAATGAGTTTTAAAATATTTTTTATTATTCTAATAATAGTATAATGGTTTAGTAGTATTCAAGAAATAATTAATTTATAGAAAAATCTCCTCTATATATAAAAGATGAGTCTTTTAGAGGGTTTTCATTGGCTCCCCTTTTTCAGGACATTTGAAAGCCAAAAGTGGGGTTCCTAATTTTAAGGAAATTTATTTCCTTTGCATTTTACATTCCCAATTTCCCACTATTTCAATTTTCATATTTAAGTAAAAAAATTGTTTACATATGATCTTATGCTAAAAAATAAATACATAAAATAAAAATATCAAACTAATTAAAATATCACACTCCATATTTGGCAATTATATTATGATTTTCATCCGCCTTTTCTTTTCTATTTTTCAATAGTTTTATAATTAATAGCAATAAAAAATGTATTAATGTGACAACAACCATGGTTTAAAAACAATGAATTAATTTCTTTTGATTTCAAACATTTTGAGTTTTGATATGTATAAAAATTGAAAAAAAAACATATCATAATGCAATAGAATGTTTATATTTTGTTAATAATTATAATCAACAATCATTATATTCTCTACTAAAGTCATTAAAATTATATAAACCTTCATCAAAATAAACTCATATTTTTTATTAAAAAAAAGTGACAGAGGATAACTCAAAAATACACTAAACTTATCTATTATACTCAACAAATTTCATTAATCCCACATTGATCATATGTGTGTACTTACCAAGTTGATTAGTAAAATCATCAAATAAGAATTTTAATAAATAAGAGACTTTTAACTTTCACTTGATCGAATATTCTTTGTTTAATAACCTTTTATAATGACTTTGAATATATGAGATGAGCTAATTGACTAAGAAAAAGATGTAGAGAAAATAATAGAAAATAAGAGAGAGTAAAGAGTGGCGGTAAGGTGAAATTGCTAAGTAATATGCTCCAAAATGCAAATGAATAGTACATACATGACTATTTGTCAAATACGAAGTAGTATTGATGTTGAGTTTGTGTCCAATAGCCATGGGCTTATTTAGTACTCCGTATTATTTGATAAAAATAAACTCGCCATTTCATTATAGCATAATTTTTAATTACGTTGATAAGATGGGCAATTTTCCATTTATTAATGTATATATCCGTCTTACATTTAAGACATATCAAATATGTCCATTTGAGATAAATAAAACAAAAACAGAAAGCATAGGAAAAAAAAGATTTATCCGATATGCACATGTTGAATGATTTCTGCCTCCGTTATTCATATGAAGACATAAATATGATTTAATAACTGGGATAGTGTACGTGCTACAATATATACGTGTTCACAACTCACAAGTGACACAATGTATATACTCCCTCAGTATCGTGAAATTGTTCGTCTTTATTTTTATACAATACAATATCAAGGAGGGATATTAAATGATAAGTTGACCAAAAAAATTGTTAACGATAAAATTACTCATTAAAAGTATTCCCAAAACAAAAATGTATACAAATGAAAGAGATACTCAAAAGAAAATAGGTAAGAAAATGGCAAAAACACTGTGTCCAAGAGAGTGTGTTATATTATAACACTTAACAATTTCCGTAACCCAAGAAGTGTAAATTATATAACGTATTTATATTTATATAATCCACATTATTGTATAAATGTACTCCATATACAATTAATTTTGAGGCGTTGAATTGATCATGTGGTAAATTTTTAAAATGTTAATTTTTCAACACTAATGATATAACGTATATTCACATGCCATGATTAGAACATTAGAGTTTTCAAATGTAGACCCGTGCAATTTTTGCACGGGTTTAAAACTAGTATGATGTAGTACTTAGTATGTTATTTGTCCCACATTGAAAAATAACGTAGGTGTGGTGAATATATTACTTATAAAAAGTAGGTGTTCCACATCGAAAATTTACCTTAAGATATGGTGATCCTATGATTATAAATATGAGTCGTAATTGGAACTTATGTATCCACCCAAAATCTTTTGATTCTCTTAAGAATTGTCTTAGAGAGCTTAATTCTTACGTACCTTGGATCAGTTTTCGAGTTATATAGATCAAATATAACTTGATTCCTAGCAAGGTTGGTAAAATATGTTTAAAAAAGAAGTTGAATCAATGTATTAATATTATTTTCTTAAACATTACGGAGTATATTTTATTATAGTCTTAAAATTTCAAAAGTTTATTTTTACAAGTTAATTGTTAAAAGAAAATTATGAAAATGAAATTAACGTAGACACGTGCATCGCACGGGCATGAAATCTAGTATGCATGATTCTAGTATAATAATGGGTGATATATTTTTTAAATGAATGCACTATATTACGAGTAAGAATCGAACTCACAACCTCACGATTTGAACAGGAGAGCATTTATCCCTTGAAGTTACAATTTGATTGAGATAGATTTAAACAATGATCATGATTTTGAGCAATTGATATCATCACATTTGTGATTGAAACTACCGTCTATTCGTCTTGAGCTTAAAACGGATCAAATATACCACTTGTATATATATGACAAGTATATTTCTTTTCCATATACATTATGCTTTTATATTGTATATACACAAATGGTGTAGTACTTACCCGTCTTAATAGGTCTCAAGTGAGAATTAGTGAACCAAGTCACATTTATCAAATTATTTACCAACAACTTTGAAAAAATAATGGCAAATTTATGTTGAAATATCAATAAAATTACTTCCCTGTCACATAATGACCTTACAATATGCGGCACAATATGTATCCTAAGCTTCAGCAGGCCATGCCTAACAAGTAACAACTCAACGCATTCCAATCAAGCAATTCCGAACAAAAGCTATAGAATTTAAAGAAGCAAACACAATTATACGTTCAAAAGACGAGATACGACAAACTAACTTTGCCGATCATTCAATTTTGCTATCACATTAAAACGTTCAAAACTAAAAATGACAATGCATCCTAACAACAGTCTTATGCAAAAGAGCCCAAAAGGTATTTGTATAATTGTATCGACACACCATTCCCGCTAAAGGGTAGAAATAACCTCCTTCAAAATTTGCCAACTTAATGGCGATATCAGCATAAAAAAATTTAACCTCAGTCGATCATATTTCCAAATCAATTTGTGTTATTTTGTACTTTCACCGTTCACTGCCCTGCCACATTAAGTGATTTAGATGCGGCTGGAATCCCTACCGTACAAGAAACGTCTCATCCAGTCTCCAATGACCACGCCTCTAGTACGCCAGCTGACTTGCTTGCTGCAATTTGCAAGTAACTTATTAAGTTTTTATCGACTTGACATATAAGATTAGTGACATGATTAAGGGTAAGACGGGGTAAGAGTCTGGGTACCTTGCATACACGGAGTACCACATCCATTGCGTGCTGTGCCCAATAGAAACCCAATCTCCAGGAAGCTGTGCAGCTGCTTGTTCTCCTCCCAGTGGCGCAAATTGGCCTAAATGCTTATACCTGTCATTAGCGAAGTCAGTATCTGAAGTTTCAAGAACCTAATTTTGTACTCCGTATATCATATTATCTTACTGGTAACAAACATGCAAGGAATTTAGAGGAAGTCGGAATGAGATTTTCCCGGTCTTCTTTTTTTTTAAATAAAAAAATTTACGCTAGGTAGATAACGAATCATTCTCAAGCCGATATGGGCTGTTAATGAAGCACATGGGCTGTTTTGACGCTGATGGGTATATCAAGGTTCACTTATCACAACATGGATACAGAGTAATATCGAAGCCTGTATTTTCAACCTTTTTTCTGAAGGTTCATATCACAATGCCATATATTGCCATATAGGTAAACATTAATAAACCAATAAAGAGCTGATGCTTGCGTGGTTGCGTCCCAGGTCTTGCCCCTTTTTGGTTGTGCATTAGTACCAAGTCTCGAATTCCAGACCTCAACAGTCAACAGTAGATGTAGATCTTTACCAGGTTACCACCAACATCAGGTTACCACCAACATTTAAGATGGTACGCGTGATGTAACAAGCATATAAAAAGATGCTACAACTATAGAATATTACCTAAAAGGCTTGAAACGGTGGCGACCATCTTGTCTGATTCTGATGGGGCCCTCTGGATTCTTTTCACATTCTTCCATGCGATTGAAACATTTGGCAAGGTATTTACCTTGCTGGTCAGCAACCTACGAAGAGAGTTAACACAGTGATTTAGTCGTAATAAGCAGAGCGTCTGATGAGATGCGCTAACTGAGTCTTGACTTTTTCTAATTCTCGTCTTGCATTAATCACTCAATGAGATCTACTGTTAAATGTTTATACTGTTGGCATTCAGTTTGAGGCTTTACCTGAGCAGTTGCTGGAAGATTTTTCATTTGAGTGTCAACGTCTGAAAGGGCTGATCTGAATTCTTCGATGTTCACGTTGCCATCTTTCATGAGGTCAACAAAACTCTTCATTTTCTTGCTCTTGAGATAAAGTTCAATTTGAGGGTATCTTTCGAGTATATCCTTAATAACTTCTTGCATTTCCTTCACTGTTAGAGTGCCAGAGTTATCCTTGTCTGCTTTCTTGAAGATCTCAGCAATATCTTCCTGTAAAAAGAAAAAGGGACAGCGAAAAGGCAAAATATCAGACAATATTTAGTATGGTTATGACTGACTCGAGACGTGTCAGTAAAATCAATGTCTTAATGAATGGATAAAAATCCTGCATTGTAACAGACATGTCAATTATCACATCACAAATTATGCGAAATCAAGTTTTAATCAACCCTCTAGTCTCAACTCCGAAAAGAAGAAGCTAATGTGAACTTACCATGACTTTGCGTTGTACTAGAGTCGCGCAATCACCGAGAGCATAAATTTCGCGTGTTCCCTCCACCCTAAGCCACTCGTCAGTTCCCAAGACACGCCTGTTTGCCTACAAATGAAAAAGGTACTTTGCTCAAGAATTTGAAGTAGATTAAAGGAAGACGCCCATGTGAACTCTTGAATAATAACTACAAATTCAGATTAAAGTGCATGATAAAACACATACTTGTCCAATTTGAGTCATAAAATCCCTTATCACAGGACGAGTTCCGATACCAGTAGACCAGACCATCATTCCATACGGAAAGGATGTTACTTCCTGACCATTCTTGACTGCTTTGGTTGTTATTTCTTTATCAGTCACCTTTACAACCATTGAACCTGTTTTCAGGTCTATACCATCTCTGTGGAACTTCTCTTCAGCAAATGCAGTAATTCTTTTGTCGAACCTGCAGCAAGTTAACAAAGCAAATATGTCAGACACAAAATATAAACCCCCACGAATATTTTACACGCATAAGTAGACATAGTTTTTCCAAATACCGACTAACAGTTAGTCTATCACATTTATGTTCCCTAGTTTATCTATTATGGCGTAACTAACTTCCCCCGCATTTTAAGATGAACGCTTAAAAATATTACAAACCGTCAAACCCCAAATAGACGTCACAATTAGTACTTTGGGTAAGGAAGCTATCTAATGACTTTTACTACCAATACACATTTGAAAGAAACAGCTCTTACATATTCAAAATATGATCCGTTGCTTCCAGAAGTGTAATTTTCACAAGATCCTTTACTTGAGGATACAATCTCCCCAGATCTTCTTCGACATAGTCATGAAGTTCTGCTGCAAACTCAACCCCAGTAGGACCACCACCAACAATAACAAAATGGAGTATTTTCCTCCTCTCTTCGTCACTGAGTGTTGGCAGGGATGCCTTTTCAAAACAATCTGTGATGCTACGTCGGATTTTTAGGGCATCTTCTACCTCCTGTAAATGTAATTCATTAAGTCAGCGAAAAGTTTGTGTCCGACAATAAGACACTGAATTAATATATAATTTCTTTGAACATTTAGTTGTACACTCAAAATTATTCACCTTTAGAAAATGGGCATTCTCCTCTACACCGGGAATGTTGAATGTATTGGATCGGGCTCCCATCGCAATGACTAGGTAGTCATATTCCACAGTAAATTCAGCCTTCCCGTTCAAATCAGCATTTTGAGTCGATCGACAGTTTACCTTCTTGTTAACAGGGTCTATGCTGAGGCATTCAGCTTCCCAGAAGTGAACATCTGTACCTTTCTGCAAAAAATAATTGAAGGAAATTTCAGTTGCTATAGGTGAGATAAACTACACAAAGAAGTCACTTTTAGAGTCTGACGATTTTACCTTCTTAACAATTTTCCTGATTGGCTCAACAATACTACGGGCCTCGACTGTGCCACACGTAACACTTGGAAGTAAAGGTGTAAACGCAAAGTAATTGCGAGGGCTTATAACTTGAATTTCATACGAAGGATGCTTAAGATTTTTCAGGAAACTGGTTCCAGCCCAACCAGTACCAAGCACTACCACCTTCTTTTTCTTGATTTCCGGCGAAGAAACAACACCGTCATATGGCTTAGAATCAGAGTATGCCAACAGCCCTCCCCCAACGCTTCCACTAACAGAAATCGAATTAATCAAAGAGAAAAAAACACATTACAAGGGGATCGAATATCATAAGCAGGTGAAAATCACAAGCAAATAGAACGTATATTATATATGAAGCGGCTGAATCAGTCTGCTAAAATCGGAACACAAATTGTGCAAATATTTTACACCATGGAGCACCAGCAATCTAGAAGTACCGCAAACAAATTGTCAGAAAGGCTAAAATTAACTGAGACTTAATTTCATGAAAAAATAATAAATGGCAATTTTCTTCAAAGTGCCCGGTGTCATTTATCTTGATCCACCACCTACTTGTCAGTTTGCCAAACCAATCAGTTTAGTCTCTTACTTGGCTAACCGAACAAAACCAAACTATCCATATTCATACATCACGCAGATCGGATATCTGAAGTTTACGGATAGTTATGGACAAAAAGGCAGAGCAAAATAACTCATCATGAGTCTGTATATAACTTGAATCCAAGGGAACTAGAAACGTTGTAACCACTAAACAGGCGACATAACAAGTTCCATCGCAGAAACATCTCCGTAGCTACCATTTCGAGTGGAAAAGAAAGTCACACTGATTGAAACATAATGGAAAATCATACAGTTCGACCAAAAGAATCCACCGTTGACATATGAAAGATAGGCTTTACTACAAGTATACATTATGTCTGATAAAAAATTAACTAAAAAGCTCATTTTACATTATACCTGTCATACTTTAATAATTCTGTTTTATAGCTTGAATGCACAGCAGGCTAAAATGTGGCCTGAAAGGCTGAAACTGTATTTCTAACTTTCTAAGAACTCGGAAGATTAAATTAGCAGAGTCTACAATCGTTTTCTGGGATAGGCTTAACGGTAATCTAGCTGTATAACATACAGCGCAACGCACCACAAAACTTCTGTCCTTAAAAAGACGTACACAACAAACGCTCTAAATTGATCTCAGATCACCTATTCTCTTCACAAATATTTATAGCAACACGTAAGATCTGCGGACATGATTCTGTACCATCAGACATGATCTCGCTATGTATTAAACACCTCTCCTAAACAGCAAATGTGCTAGAAAGCAAGTATCAGATCATAGATTATGTCAGTATTAGATCACTATCACCAACAAACTTTGATGGAGTCGATCTTCTGAACAATATTTATATCACGTTATCGTCACACTATGGTTTATATAGTAAAATTACTGTTCTCTCTTTATATCAGAGTTTTCTTGTAATCTAATCGTATGTTTTATCTTTCAAAAGGAGAGCTTCCATTTTAGACTTCATTCATCATAAAATGCAGTTAGTTATTCATGTAGTGCTGCCTATTGTCACAATCGCGTAGACAATTTTTGAATTCCAACAAAAACCATTCGATTCCTAACAATGTACCACTTAATTACACCCAATATACTATGTCAATCACACACCGTACACCAAAACGGTTCAAAATTAGTAGAAAATTATGTCAATTCCAATTTTCTTATCAGTAGGGACGTACACCGTACATTAATAAAAGACCGAGCTATAAAGGCTATGAAGTTAACCACGACCACATTTTATGACAATGTTGACTGCATTTCCAGATTTTAGGCGACAACAACTGATACCAAGACCACAACCACGACCGATACCTAGATTTAACACTATGAGATATATGGTATACCTAAGAATTTCTCGATAAATTAAACACGTGTTGACAAACATTCAATACTAAACAACAGAACCTTATATCACACGTCTAAACCAGGCTGTAAAACACGCCTCTTGCTAAAATTAGTCACGGAAAAAGGCAATGAAATATTATTAAAAAGGTAACATATCAATTAGTACTATTAACATTTCAAGAATTAGCTTGAAAAATTCAATATAAATTCGACGAATCCTAACCATTTCGCTTAAATTGCCAGATTTTAACCATTTCTAAAACAATTGATCGTGTCAAAAATTTCATAATTAACGTAGTTTAGCACATTTTAACCTCGAAAAATTTAACTAATACGAGATTTAAGCATAAATAAATATCTCCGAATATTTAGGAGATTTATTCCGTTTAAAAAAATCTCCTTATACATTTAGGAAACATTTTCTGTATATTATCTAAATATATCTCCTAAATCTTATTAAAGAGACTATAAAACTTGAAAAAAATCAACATAAATCAATTTAACTTAATAATATGAGAAAATGCACAAAAAATTCATGCAAAAGCAAAACATTAAATCAACAATAAGCAACATAAATAAATCAATGTCAATAAAATTGACATAATAATTAAATACTTCATAAAATCAACAATAATCAACATACATAACTCAATTTCAACAAAATTGACGTAATAATTTAAGCATAAAATCAACAATAATCAACATACATAAATCATTTTCAACAAAAATGACAGAAATACGAATGAAATGAAGAATTTAAGCATAATTCGGTTATTTACTATTAAATCACAAATTCAAAAGCATAAAAAAACATAAAAAAAAAATTAAAAAAAAGGAGAAGAGAGAAAACTACGTGACGGTGACGATGACGAGAAGCTTGGAAAGCGAAGGATGATTACGGAAGGTTCTAGAAGCTGTTTCGAAGAACGTAGAATACTTCATTTTTTGAGATTTCTCAAAAAATGAAGTAATTCAAGAAATATTGGAGAAAAAAAAAACAGAGGTTTTTTAGAGAGAGAATGAAGAAGATACTAGTTAGGCAGTTGCGGCGTTATTATGCCTATATTTTTGGAGAGTATAAAGAACGTGAAGTGAACGCTTTTTATTTATGTGAATATATTTTTAATTTTAATTTAGATTTTTGCATTTGGTGATGGCTTGTCGCTCAAGACAGTTTGACGCGTGGGCTTTCTTAGGTGAACTGCCTCTTGGTCATATGGGTGGGTTATGGAGCCTAGGCTGGATTTGGTAAAGGTGACTCGATTTGTATGACTTGACCGGTAAGTTAGATTTTGAGATTCGAAAGGTTTGACTTGAATTTGATAGTTTGGTTGGAATTAACGCGTCTTGTCAAATATGTCCAAAATGACTTATTGAAGGTAAAACCTTGACTTGAAATGGGCCAGAATAATCTGACTGACTGACCATAAACGACTTGATTAGGAAGTAACTCAATTTGAAAATTACTTGACTAAAGCAAGTCGAAACCAACCTGAATGACCTAAAATGATGCCCGATCAACAAAAGCTTATGTCTAGTCGGTCAAAGTTATTTATTATATTTGAATCATTATTTAATTTATTATAAGAATTTAAGTTTTTATCAATGCCTTCTTAGTTTTTCGGTGCTTGACGGAAAATTATACCAGCCGTCAGAATAGACGGCTAGGACTCTTAAGTGATACAACTAACGGCTAAAAATTAAATAGAAATGAGATGCTTCTTTTAATTAGTTTGACCACGTTCAGAATTGTTGATTTGCATGTGAATATTATTATTATGTAGTAATAGACTAATAGTAGTACTACGAAAAAGACTTGGCGTTAGAATAAAAATAAAAATAAAGAAAGAAACAAAAGGTTGGTTCATTGACAAATGACAGAAGAAATGTGGCTGTAAACTTAGCGTTTAATAAGTGCATGTTAGTTAGCATCATCAATTCATCATACATCTTCGTTCCTCATTTTTTCTTGGAACTAATTTCACTTTTGGTTGGTACCGTTTCGGCGTATCGTATCGCATTCTTGACTCTAAAGCCCCAATCAATTAGTAGTTTAAAGGACATTTTATTTTTTATTATTTTTTGGGGGTGTTGTAACTGAATTAGAGGTGGCCAATTGCATGGACGGATCCGGTCCGACCCAGTCAGGGGTTGTCAAAAAAAAAAAAACAAGGCAACTCTTGGATTTGGTAGTCATACAAACCAATTGAGTATATTTGACGCATCTTGGTGAGTTTGACCCGTTTAGTGGATTTGACCCACTAATTATGTTCTTTTCGGCTGAAATGAGCTGAATTGAATTAAATGAAGGTGAGCTGAAATGAAATAAATTGAATGCAGCCGAGTTGAAGCGAATGGAGATAAAGTAAGACGTAATTTTATGAGGTGATGAGCTGAACAGAGCTGAATAAAGTTAAAATGAACTGAAATCAATATAGTCGAGTTGAAATTAAGCTTGAAAGAATAGGGCCTTAACGGGTTTAGTCACTTTACAAAAACAAACCAGACTAAAATAATAAAAATGGACTTATTTAATTAAATTTCGTCCAAATTAATGGTATAATATCGTATTTCCTTTGACGGGTTTATATTTTGCCATTTGACTTTCGACGTGGCATTGATATAAATTTTACTTCCTCCTATCCAATCCAATGTACCCATTGGTCCGGGCACAAGTTTTAAGAAAAATGTGTCACAAATGGTAAAATGTCATAAATTGCACTTGAATTTTAATGTTAAAAAGTAGTGTATTTGATGACATTGTATGTAATTAAATGGGTGTTGCAAGGATAAAATGGTCTAAATGTTACCTAAAAAGAAAATGGATACATTGGATTGGAATGTACAAAAATGGAAAGTGGGTACATTGGATTGGATAGGTGGGAGTATATGTCAACAGACCTGTTTATGAAATTGAATCGGTTAAGTTATGAAGATAATGAAATCATAGAGGATGATGCGAATTGCGATACGGCCCAATCTCTTTATTAGACTAATCTAATAATTTGTCTAATGCTCTTTAGCCCATACAATTAAGGGCCCTCTTGAGTCAAATGTTAAGTCTACAATCAGGTAAGAAAGGAATGAGATGGGCCTGGGCCATCTTTAGCCCATACTAATCGATGGGCCTGGGCCATGCAATATTGGCTGGACCCTTCATCATTTATAAATATTTCAAAAGACCTAAAAACTCAATCAAAATTCTTGGCATTTGTCTTTCAAATTCCAACAATTCAACAAAGTATATCTACTTTCTCCATTTCATGAAATTATGTATACCACCAATTTTCATCTATATAGCACGAATACTACTCATAACCAGCCGTTTTGTGTCTTACACTATGTCTGTCACCGGGACACTCGTCGTACACATGTCTGAATTTATCAATATCTATAAACAAGGAATGAGAGATCGATAGACTGAAAAATATTGATTAAAAGATGGGTTTGAGTGGGAAATGAGAACGAGTTATACCCAAAGTCAAATATCTCATTGAGTAGAAGTCTACGGACTTTTAGTCAAATATCACAGCTAGATCGAACTTGTCCTCCGGTCTCACAAGTCACGAGTTCGATCCCCAACACAACAATCGTTCTTTATTTTAATCGCCTCCCCACTCGCATCAATATGTCTTGGGTCACCAAAATGAAATCTTATTCAAACTTCATGTCACCAAAGTGGAAAATAATCCAATTCAAACTAAGGTCACCAAAATGAAATTATGCAAATCATAGAAAACTAAAGTGAAGATTTACTATGAATGAATGATGATGATGATGATGCATACGCACTCGTATCAATATGTATTTGTAAAGGAGAACTTGATCTGTCTTAAACTTGCGACAGGTCGTTCAATCGCAAATAAGATTTACTGTGAATGAATGATGATTGATGATGCATAGGCACATATATATAGGTCACAATAGAATTTGGTATATTAGGGCAAGAAGATACTCCAAAAGTCAAACACCTTCACACGATATAAAATACGAGTAGTAGCGTAGGCAACTAGAGACAGAATCTTTAGTAATTAATGACACACGACATGTCTTATACAGTCATTCACAAATTCTTATTTCAGACGGACCATTTCCGTCTGAAAAATAAAACGGGATTATGTTGTCACTTTTTGATAAAATGTAACCACAGCTTATATCAGCTTGTTTTCAATACTGGTTATATCTAACTGTAAAGTGGTTATAAAATCCCGTCTTATTGCTTCATACCAAAATGGTCCGTCTGAAGCAAGACCAACTGACAATCATTATGTATGAGGCCATGAGGGTTTTAATTGGTTATGTAAATAATGTCACAAATTTCCAAGCTTCCTACCCCTTAATTAAGACAATGGGTCATAAGTCTCATAATTCATTTATCATTTAATTATATTCATCCCCACCTCAACAAATCATTTAACTAAAAACACCTACCCTTATTGATCTCTTTAAGACTATAAGAACAATTAATAGTATCTACTAAATATTAATGCAAAAATATATAATGTCGGAGTGTCGGACATGTAATTTTAACCTAAAATGGGGACATTTTATTCGTCTTTATTTTAGACGGATTGGATTTGGTTAGTTTGAAATAAGAATTTCCCTTATAAAACTGTTATTTTGTGTAGATGTGCTATACAATATCGAGCATAAATGAGGGTATATAAATGTCCTCATAAAATGTATCGAGATACTATTTATATGTAATAGATAAAAGTACCCTTAAGCTTAATTATATTTTAGGATCTTTAATGAGTGAGATAAGTGGAAGGACATAAAATAGAGTTTTGGTACATTTTATGAGAATAGACTAATTAATTGATATCTAGGCACCCTACCAGTTCAATAATGCAGTCTACCATATAGTATACACTCCATTAAGAGTAGGTCTTGCTTAAGACGGGTCAGATCTTACAACGAGTATTTTGTGAGAGGAAATGGGTAGAGGGGACAAGGTGGGCTCCCCCCATGTGCTCTCCACTCACCCGTGATGGGTATTTTGTGAGAGAATATGGTATCCGTCTTAAGCTTAAGACGGATACCTCCGTCTGAAATAAGAATTTGTGCTCCATTAATTAGCTAACTAAAATAGTAGGTGTAATAATTAGGGTAAGTAATACGGTGATATCATAAGATAACATGAATTTATAGTTAAATAAATTTTCAGATAAATGTGAAGGGTTCGTACACTATAGCGGATAAAAAAATTAGCAGTAGGTCTGTGAAAAATTAGAATTAAAATTGTGAGCGGGAAAAGATTTATAAATGGAGAAACATGTAAAGAAAAACATAAGAACAATTATTTTTTCAATAAAAATGTCAACTAAGACTAGTAATATGAGCTGAGATAAACCCCAAAATTTCAACTTATACTTCCTTAACTAATTATTGGTATCACTACTCGCAAAGGTGGAGTTTAGCGATTAAAACATGGGTGAAACTCCTAAGGTTTTCAGGTTTAAGCCTCACCAAGAGCAATTTTGTGGAGGTAAAAAATGGCGTGGGGCTATGCCTTTAGACTTCGAGCCTGTCACCTCGTAAAAAGGTTGGTTAACCTGGTGTACGTGGTTTGCAAGCTACTGTATTACATATACCCGGGGGTTTACCCAGTGCGCACCAAAGATGGCGGCTTAGGTACCCTCGTCATCCAAAAAAATAAAAAATTTATTGGTACCACTAATAGATCAATTACTCGGATCAATTATCGTAAATATTGAACTTGGTGACCTTTTGACGGCATTTAAAATAATAAAACTCGATATTTTCTTGAATAAAAAGTCGATCACCTTAATTATGACATCATTTAGCTAAAAGATCAATCAAATGACAGCATAAAAGTGATCACATAATGGTTAACCATTAATTTTTGTTTTCAATTCCTTAGTGATCCCAATAATTGTAAGATCAATCTCACAAACCCATGTTACCGTATTAGATCATAAAGCTATTATCTTAGCTATCAATGTGGTTGTATGATTCCTTCTTTAAACAAACAAAAATTAGGCATGAATGTGAAACTTTTTTTATTTTAATTGAATGAATAATCAACATACTACTGTAAAATCAAATACCCATAATTCACATTCATTCATAAATTATAATTGGTCCAATATTAGTGAGATTCCATAATTTGTTTACACAATAATTACTTTTATAATATAATTCATACCCTTATTTATTTACCTTTACTTTTACATAATAATTAGTAGTCTTGTTCATTCTGACTTAATTTCACCCTAATTAATTTAGCTTCATCTAATTAAGTCCAGCTCTATTCAGTTAAGCTCACTGTACCTATATTCAAATTAACTTTTACTTCAGCTCAATTCAGTTCAACTCGACTTCTTTTAGTTTAGTTCAGTTCAGTGCAATTTATTTCAATTTAGTTCAACTCAATTTTATTTATTTCAGTTCCGCTTCCTTCAGTTGAAAAGAACAAGGTTTAATTAAGGACACGGGAGGGGATGATTTGTGATGATTGTTAATAAATAATAAGAGTACTGAACGTTTAAGATCAAATTATATACTAAAATTATTTCTAATATGAAAATTGTAAAAAAATGAGCGAAATGATTAAAATAAAATAGGTAAATAAATGATCGGAATAATAGGTCTTGCTTATGACGGGTCGGATCTTGCGACGGGTATTTTGTGAGAGGAAATGGGTAGAGGGGACAAGGTGGGCACCCCCCATGTGCTTATCCACTCACCCTTGATGGGTATTTTGTGAGAGAATATGATACTCGTCTTAAGTTTAAGACGGATACCCCCGTCTTAAATGAGAATTTGTGTAAGTACGAACTAATTGGTTAAAATTATAGGTTATCTTTAGAAGAAAGTGGACCTAAAGTTACATTAATGTCTGCCTTCCCTTTCACCGCCAAAATGGGTGTAACAGAAATGAAACAAAATTAGGTACAAATCGTACAATCAATTTCATCTGGCTTCACGTAGTCCTGTCGCTTGTGCAAACCTACTTTATCTATTTTATTTTTTTATAAATTAGTATTTTCTCCTTTTTATAAAAAAAAAAAAGGGAAGGAAAAAAACTAATTAGGCCAAATTACACAACTTTACAACAAATGTTTATTTGCCTAAAAACAATCTATTCATTACTATAATGTACAATCATTTATTTTGAATAAAAACTTAGTTAAGTCTTAATTATTTATGATTATAGTCATTTATCTTATCTGATTGTATAAATAAGGTCATCTGTTAATGTTTATGCTTTTAGTTGATGTAGTGAAATAAAATTAGTAATAAGGTCATCATTTTCGATATTTTAGTTAAATTTTCCAAAAATTATTGAGTATGCCTTTTGTCATTAGTCATTCACCCCATTTAAATTTTTTCACCCCTCTAAATTTAAAACCTGACTTCGGCCACTGCAAAGGAGATATCATCCTAAAATCAGTTGACAATAAGAGAATAACCCCCTTGATTATAAATAATAAAATTTCTTTCTTTTTTCAATAATTTGAAATACTCACACGTGAGATTATATTATAACCCATTAACCCGAGCACGTAACGCCCCTACCAGCCCCTCTAAATCCGCAAGTGTACTTAACAATTTAACTAGAGTTACGAAAGAGACTTGTAAACATTGGTCAGGATGTAACCTTGATAAATATTTTGCGTGTTTCAAGTCTTATACATATTTTAACGCACGTTGTAATAAATGTGGAATATGGGGACCAAAAGATGGGCCTCGTATTCCCTCATCATAGGGATCCTAATTTCTGAAGCATATATACATACCCAATTACCAACCGTCAGTTTATATACGAAGTATATCGCAAATTCTTATTTTAGATGGATTATTTTCGTCTGAAAAATAAGATGGAATTATGTTGCCACTTTTCCATAAAATGTAACCACAACTTATATCAACTTGTTTTCAATAGTTGTTACATCTAACTATAAAGTGGTTACAAAATCTTGTCTTATTACTTCAGACCAAAATGATCCATCCGTCTGAAGCAAGATCAACGGTAAATCTGTAACTACAACTTGTTGCTTAGTGATGATTGGAGATAATCTTCACAACTCAAGTCTTAACTCAACTCCCATGTGATCCTATCTCACAATGTCAGAATTATCTACCTATGAATGTGTAAATTATTTGATTCTTAGGGAAATCTTACTCTAATATGCTAGAGTATGAGTTATAGGTTGGTAGTTACTTAGGTGTGGGTTCACAAATAGTATAAATTAGCCTATGTACAAGATACAAAACAACTCAAAAGTAATGATTCAAAAATGAGCTGAACTGAATAGAGATAAGGTGAATTGAAATGAGCTGAAATTAAGTCAGAACTTATATGAATTGAACTGAGCTAAACTGAATGAGTCCCAATCATTTGTTTAGCCTTTATATTTCTGGTAAGAGTTATTTAAATCAAAGGTAAACAACTAGTTGAAACGAACGGAGTATAATCATAATCATATTATTTAAATAATAATTGATTAGTTTTTGCTTAAAACATTATATAGGGTAAATAAATGCTTAACGTCAATAACTACAACCACATTCTTAATTTTGGATTGAAAATTCTGACCTTAAATTAAAAAGACTAAGCCTATATATTATGCACTAAGTCTTGCTTGTGACGGGGAGACTTGTCGCAAGCTTGCGACGGGTCTCCCCGTCACAAATGAGAATTTGTGTATATTATGTCGAGTTGGACAAGGGCCTCACTAGTCATTCCCTCTGACCCGCCCAATTCGCTCCCCCAAGCTGGGTCGGGCCGGGCTGCGATCCCTTCTCGCCAGCCCACACCCCCATCCCGTCCAACCCACACCGTCCTGCACCCTTATGCTCACTTTTTTCCAAGCGGGCTGGTTCAGAGCCACCAAGTTCCTAGCTCGCAACGACTCAGCCCGCAGTGTGAGCTCGAGCTCCCCCCAACTCGCTTCCAACCCGCCCTAACCAGCCCAGTTTGCAGCTCTACCTATATTACTTGTACCGAGCTAAATTTACAAGACATAAACTGATTTGAAATTAAGTCTCAGAGGACAAGACTTTACTCGAGTAGGAGTAAAACTTAAAAATTGCTTAAATATTGAATACGAGTACATTGATACAAGATTAATAACTTGTACACAAATTCTCATTAAAGACGGGGCATATCCGTATTCAATGAAGACGGGTCGGATCCCCTCTCACAAAGAGACAAGTGAGATGGAAAGTGAGTAACTAAATGAATCTCCACTTATTCTTCCATTTGCCTCTTTATAAGAAAGGATCCGACCCGTTTTCATTAAAAACGAATATGCCCCGTATTGAACGACACTAACTGACAATGAAATTACAATTGCACACAACAAAGAATTGAATTCGTTATCTTAGCATTAATTGAATTCAGAATAAAAAGTCCATTATTAGACTAATAAAGACATTAAAACTAAAATAGAGTAAAAGACATGCACCATGTTGTTGTCATTAATTATTATTATTATTATTAGTGCTGCTCTATAATACAAGACCCCCTCAAGTTGCCGCCGTAAATTAAAGTGGAGTTCCAAACCACATATTCCGAATTAATACATAGGATTCCATTACGTTTTCACACTATGCAGTATGCGCACACTCACAACTCAATTAATTAACACGAAATGCACCAAATGCACACAAATGAAACGGAACTTTCACAACAAAAACACATCACAAGCCACCAAAACAAACTAGTGACCAATTCCTACACGAAACTACCACGATATAGTTACAAATGGAACTTTAACAATAATAACATTTCTCTTATTTTATTTTTTATGTAGGCAAGTTCTGCAAATTTTCATTTAAAACGGGTATATCTGTAGTAAGTTTAAGACGAGTAAAATATGCTTATGTGAGATAATTAAAACAAAAACATGCTCCAGTAAAAGATTTGTCCTATACTCCTATATTTGCGCGATGATATTTTTGCGGTATTAATATTAAGACGGATATCTCCGTACTAAGGAAGACTAGCTGTTATATGCTATTATGCTAGGAAGAAAAATTTGTGGGTACTATGAGAGGACCATAACTACGTACTCCCTAGCCGATAAGGAGTTTTATCTCCATAGGACGTAATTAGAGTCCCTGCGGAGTCACGGAGGGCCCAAGATTTTTCATAAATGCTACGGTTCATACTCGGAGACGTTGGAAAGCATTAAACGGTTGGCCTTTATATTTATGCTAAGGTTCATGGTCGGGGATGATGGAAAGCATATATCGATTGGGGAAGACACAAAGCTATACGTTAACTAGCAGGGCGGAAAGAACTTGGAACTTAGACTGATTTTCGATACTTTGTATCAATTGTTCTCCCCCGCTAAAATTTATCGCCTCCCCGTCGTTAAATCCTCGTCCGCCACTGCGGTCCAGCATGAAGTATGAAACAAAATGCAACAACTGACTGAATCAACAAAATAAAATCAATCAATCTGCTTAATAATTTACATAAAACTTTAATTCCGTGTTACAATTACAAAGATCCAAAACTAGCAAAGACAGTAACTCTAATGACATCTTCAATGCTCATATTGAAGATAGAAACCTAAAAGTGGACTTACTAATTTACAAGAACTTTGCTCAATTTATCAAAATATGTAACCTACAAAACCTAAATATCTAACTGTAAATTAAAAGAAAACATAATTTACAGTAAAATAAATCAAAAGTTTAACTTAAGATTAAGTCTCAATGTCCATAAATAAACTCCTTCGAGGCCACCTCTGTTCCACCGCGTCAACCGCCTCATCGGCAAACAACGCGACAGAGATATCATCGAGTTTTTTCGAGTCGAGTCGCTTCCGGTTCTTCTTCCGACCTTGTTTCGGAGCATTTGGAGCTTCGAAGTCGTCGGAACATTCCAAAGCATTGTTATCATTCAACATATCAATTGAATTTCTAAATGCTTTTGTTTTTGAAGGTGTACTGTATGCGAAATGACATTTCTTCGCAATTATTGCCTGTTTAAATTAAACGGAAAAACTGTTAATCTTCAATTCAATTGATTAATACAAGTATCAATTACAATATACTCCGTATTTGATTAATTAATTATTACTCGCTTTGTCTCAATCAGAGGTTTATGTTTGATTAAAATAAATTACTCGAATAACAACGCAAATTCTCATTTTCATTTTTCTCGTATATGACTATCATAAGCAAGACGGTTTGGAACAATAAAAAGGTGAACAAATGATTGAGACGGAAAAAGCAACTAATTGCGATTTTGAACTGAGAAATCGATTAACTCACCGCATCACGAACTGTTTTAGAAACGAAGAAAAGGCGTTTTAGGTCATCATGATCAACTCCGCAAATTACTTTAATCTGTTGCAAATTAAATTCATTCAACAAATAATTAATTAATTTTATAAAATTGTTCATCATCTCAAAAATTCAATTAAAAATCATTAAACTAATAAATTAAAGCTAATATAAGCAATTAATTAACCGCACAAAACGTTAATCATCTCACAGAAAGTACAAATAAAATCAATAAATCAATAAATTAGGTAAAAATTAAAGCTAGTATCACAAATTTATTCAATGAAACGATTTATTAGCCGTACAAAACGTTAATCACTTCATAAAATCAGCAAATTAGGAAAAAATGAAGCTAATATCACCAAATCATTCAATGAACGATTAATTAACTGCACGAAACATTAATCATTTCAAAAAATTCAAATAAAACCAGTAAATTAGGTAAAAATTAAAGCTAACTTTACTAATTCATTCAATAAACGATTACTAAACCGTACGAATTGCTAATCATCTCAAAAATCAGGAAAAATGAAGCTAATTTTGCAAATTCAATCAATTAACAATTTAATTAATCAGCGTATAAAATGCTAAATATCAGAAAAATTCAACTAAAAAAAATCAGCAAATTAGGTAAAAAAAAGCTGCGAAAACTTACCAGAAGTTCTTGAGGTAAAGCTTCAAGCAATGAAATCGAATTCAAATTTACAGTGGTAAAATCTTGTGGAATTTGAATTTCTTGAGCACATAACTTCTTCATAGGAGTAAAACACTCAAATTCATCGCAAAAATGCTGTAAATCACAACTATTATTCGAAATCAATATCCTCTTTCTTCCTAGCGAAAAACTCAAGCTCTTCGTTAACGCCATTTTTCCTGCAAATTTAGCAATAAATGATTAATTTCAACTATTAAATGTATAAAATGTATTAATTCAAATTTCTCTAGAAAATAACTGCATTATTATACAAAAAATTCAAAAATAAAATAAAAATAAAAGAAGTACATACGTGAATTTAATGAGTAGATACTGTAACCGCTGCTGAAGATTTGCTGAAGTAGAATTTGAAATAGATATAGAATAAATTAAGTTGAAGTAGTATAAATTAGCAAAGTAATTTAGGTAAATGAGGAATGTGATATTTAATTTAATTTTTTAGAGAGAGAAAATATAGAAGGGAAGAGAGTTTTAATTGGAGTTGTGTTAAAAGATTTTGGAGGTTTTATTTGGAGATCTTGAGTTGAGGTATGTTTTAAAGACTTACTGGCGAAGAGACCAGAAATTTCGGGGCAAAAGATCTTTGCTATGGCGGTTAGATTTTATATTACTATTTTATTACTCCTCCTCGGTTATCGGTTTATCTATTTTCTGTATCGAGAATAAGTTAATCAAGTCGAGTTCTAGTTAGTTCAGTTCGAATAGGGTTATTTCGAGTTCATAGGGATTTAGGTAGAATTTGGCTGAGTTGGGACGGATTATCATTTAAGCTTCAGGTCGTTTTTAGGTGCGTTGTTATTAGGTTACTTAGGATAATGATCTGTATGCGATGATAAACATTATGGTCACGTCGAATAGGTTACCTATTTGTTTTGAGTCAACTTATGACGGATAAAGAGAACGGTAGCTATAATAGCTACTCTTGCTAATCGATTTCTTGGTTATGTGTCAAGAACAAAGGTAAAGCAACGATCTGAACCAAAAGAATACTCTGTAACAAACTTTACCTCTTATGGTTTAGTTAGTTGGATACGAGATGTCAAATTAAGAGAATCCACCCGGATAAAAAACCATTTAAAACCCTTTGTTAGACGGAATTTGTGTTAACCGCTTTATATAAAAGTGATTTACTAAATAGGTCTCACTAATACAGAATAATTAACATTTACTTAAATGGTTCATAATATTATACACGCGTAAATTCATTTTGATATGTTATAAACATAAAACCATCTTATATGTAAATTACCGCTCTTATTAATATAAAATAGTCTTACAACTAAATTACGGCTCTTGATATTGTGGGTAAATAATACCCCCTCGGGTAGGGATGGCAATGGATAGGATCTGGATAGGGTCCTGTAAGATCCAGATCCATATCCATATTGTATATGCTGGATCCATATCCGCCCCGTATCCGCAGGGTCCA
The DNA here is from genome assembly GCA_022085475.1 of Heliosperma pusillum. Classification (NCBI taxonomy): domain Eukaryota; kingdom Viridiplantae; phylum Streptophyta; class Magnoliopsida; order Caryophyllales; family Caryophyllaceae; genus Heliosperma; species Heliosperma pusillum. Next base: position 197,566 of record JAIUZE010045405.1, on the reverse strand, counting down.
AAATTTTCAGATCCATATCCAGATCCGTGGATCAGGGTATGATCTGGGTCCCAAATGGATCCGATCGTTTTCAAAATATTTTATTAAATTATTCATTTTTAAATGTAATTTTTCTATTAAAATTACATAAAATGTATTAGAATGTTAAATAAGATTATAAGTATACATTATATCGACATTTAACATAATAAAGTAACTAATTACCGCGTAAGTTATTATTTGGATGAGGAAAAAGTTAATTTACAAATATTTAAATTGTATTATAAATTAAGAATGACCTGTGAAATAAGTAAAATGACATATGTGAGTTGATTAAATTAGAAAATATCAGCATTATAAACTTTAATTATCCTTATATAATCAAAATAAATTAAAAAAATAAAAGATATGGATCCGTGGGTAGGGTCTGGATCTTAACAACAAGATCCATATCCAGATCCGCCTAAATGTTTTAGGATCCATATCCGACCCATATCCACTGGATCCATAAAAATGAGATCCATATCCGCTCCACCAGGGTCCGAATCCGCGGATCTGGATAGGGTCCTGGATCCATTGCCATCTCTACCCTCGGGTACAACATGATCGATTACTAGAACATACGCGGTTATACCTTGAACAGTTTAGTTTATTCAAAAAAAGGAAAATGGTAAAACTAGCCGTTTGAAAGAAAGACACACGTGGCTTAAAATGGTTGGTTAAGAAACGAAGGGGGACGGTTCAGGTGACGTGGAAGTTGGTCGGTTGTGTCGGTCTTTTCTGCTACGCGGGATGCTACTTCTAGGTGAACTGCACTCATTTTAATATTATTTTAATTTTAATAATTTATTTTTATTTTAAACGGGGTTATTTTTTGTGGTGGTGTTTATTTAATTGAATTTTATAATTGGTGGACTAGGTGAGTTGTATTTTGATTTTTGTTTTTTATTTATTTTTTAAGGTGAAAAGTTTATTAGAGTTCTTTGTGGCATATGATAAGTGGGGTGACTAAGCTAATTTTATAGGTTTAGAGTGTTAGTTGACTTGTGGTTAAGATAAGATCAAGTAAAACACTATTTGTGTTGTGGATTATGTGGGTATAGTTAACTTATTTTAGGGTGTGGATTAGATTTTAGATGATGACATTAGTGGTCGTTTAATCCATTTGTCTCTCACTTGCCTTCTCACTTGCACTTTGTGAGAAAAACTTGACCCGTTGTAAGCTTGCGACGGGTCGTCCCATCACAAATGAGAATTTGTATTTAGATAGATCATGCAGGTTGAGAAATCTCATGAATTACAAAACACATACTTGTTTGGTTGCCTTTTATTTTTCAACATGTAGAAATTCAATATTTCAAGGAGTTTTCAACTATTTCACAACAGAGAAGTTGGATCATCTAATCTCCTAACTAATTGAATTCCCTAGTAGTAAACGGAGCATTTATAAAGAATGAGTAGTGAAGTAATCTACAAAGTATTTCTTCAATTCGGCAAATAATCTTTGGCGATACTTAAACAGAGCTTTTATAAACAATGAGTAGTAAAGTTCTACAAAGTATTTCTTCAATTTGGCAAATAATCTTTGGTGATATTAACCCTTTGTATACAATATACTCAATATTTGTTTTCAAATTCCAAGCTACATTTATATAGAAAGAATATTTGTGAAACGGATAAGGCTATATATTTCAACATCCATTTTATTATTTTGCAAAAATGTTATTACGATACCTTTGATGTGTTGTATGATTTCTTATGCCACAAAATTTTATGTAAACAAAATGAAAATTAAACTTACATGTAGTATTTTGAATACTTTGTAACGAGTGTTTATTAGTATTAATCGCTAATTGGATACATAGTAAGTTAATTATAATAGGGTGTTTTTGTTGTATGCTAGAGAATATGAAATTAATTTGATAAGTTTTACTGCTACTTTTTAATATTATACGAGTATATCAGTATATGTGAATCTCCTATCTACTAAAAGAATAAGTGAGCTCACAAATTTTTCCTCCAAAAAACATCTTTATAAATGAGGAAACTATTGATAATTTAATTGTATTAAGTAAACAAGAAAATTAATAATTATAATGGATTTCATTATATTATTATCTTTTCATTAAAATTAATCTTTTCATCAAATTATATAATTTTCACTAAACTTTAAACTATGTTCTTTTATTTAAAATATAAACAATATAAACAAAACTATAACTGTTTAATCATTTAGTGTCTTAGTGATGCTATTATTTAATTATAATGACTTGACTCATATTACGTATAACCAAAACTATAAATCGTTTTTATTCCTTTCATGACGAAAAAAAAATTGAGAGAATTTATAAATTGAAATCATGATCTTTATGTCATAAAAACACTTTTTGAACAAAACATATATTTTAGCATATTACTCAATTTTCTTGGATTAATTTTCAGTTTTAATATTTTTTTTCTCAAAACAAAATAAAATAACTAGAAAAAATGAACAATTAATGAGATATCACTATTATTTAAATATATTATACAAAAATAAAAAATTATATATACCGTGCATTAATGTACGGGTTCTAAACTAGTTTAATATTACTACAATTACTACAATTCTTATAATGAGCAATAGCAATAGAAGAACTTTACATAAAGTTCTTTGCTCCAATTTCAATATTTAAGAACTTTAATCCACAGTAGATGAACTATTTTTTATCTTGTAAATGGATTTAAGTCACCCCACATTTTTCTATGTCATTATTATTGGCCATCACACTTTCATATGCCTACAAACCAATTTCTTATTTTAGATTTCAATTTTTAAAATTAAGAACAAATTTTATGATTTAGTAGATGAACTGTTTAAATAAAATTCTCGATGACAATCTCAATGTCAAGAACTACTAATAAAACTTGAAAACTCATTGATGATTAATAACACCATTAATGAATATGAAACAATATCTTACAAGTACTTAATATCCTTAAAGGAAAGAAACAATACTCGTATGTTAGTTAATGCATTGCATGCATGGGAGTGTAATGTAAAATTGTCAACCATACTGCATTCATTTGAGGAGATTTATCCGCCGAATATACGTAATTATTCTTCGCCCGTAATTACTCGCAATACTGTATTACTTACAGGCTCGATTTACGTGACATGTGAATCAAGTAACTTAATTAACGGGAGTATTACATATAAGTTGATAACTTTCTAATCATTCATCATTCATTGTCAACTATCGATTTTTAAATAGCTTAAACCCGGTTCTTTTCGGTTTAATTTCAACTCTTATTTAACTCAGCTCATTTAGTTCAACACATCTTATTTCAGCTTCATTTATGTCTTCAAATTTCAATTCAGTTCAGTTCCATCCAACACATTTCAATCCACTTCAGTTCAATTCAGCTCCCTTCAGCTCAATTCAGTTCAGCTCCCTTCGGCTCAATTTAGTTCATTTCAACTTAATTTTATCCAAAAGAACACGACTTTTTGCCTATGAAATACACTTCTCTTCTTGTGAATATGACTAAACTTTTTTTCTGTGGAAAATTTACATTTGTTTAATTGTAAAATTGTTTGTTTTAAAAACTAAATTGTTTGTTTTAAAAACTAGTACTTGATTGTATATTCTCTCTTTCTTTTAAACCCGTAATGTTAAATACAGTCCTTAAGTTGTATTAAGGAGTTAAAACCTTCTAAATTTGGTATTAATATAAGAAATGATGATAAAATTGACAAAAACTAATGCAATTAATAATTATTGTAAGTATTAATTTCCTTTTTAAGCTCCTTAAATACAACTCTTAGAGCTAACCCCATGTCATTGCAACTAAAACAGTTTTTATCCTTTCTTTTTGCTTTTTCTTAAAACATTATATTACCCAATATATTGGATGAAATACGTACCAATATATTGGTCGATTATTTGGTACGAGTAATAAAATTAGTGGAGTAGAAATATTGGAATGTGTAAATAATTATCTTGATGGCTAAGCATTATTATCACAAATTCTCGTTTAAGATGGGGCGACACGTCTTAAACTTAAGACGGGTAAAGCCCCCCTCACATAGTCACATAGAGCAAGTGGGGAGAGTAGGGGGATCCATTTGCCCCCACTTGCTCTATGTGAGGGGGACTCGACCCGTCTCAAGCTTAAAACGGGTCACCCTGAGAATTGCTGATTATTTTAGGTGCGAGGATTAGGACATTAGGTGGACTACTCCCTAGCGTTTATAGCTGATGATCCTTTACCTGCTAGTAATTCTTTTGTTTGTACTTTGTAAATTGTACTCCATAATTTGGACATGTGAATATGTGATGATGTGAATAGTGCATAAGGGAAAATCTCGATTTGTACACAATATAATTGTCGATATTGGCATATAGCGTAGATGACAAATACAATTGCTCCAGGGTTTTGTGCAAATTCAGGTAAAAATATTCTTATGTTAATTACGTCATAGACTCATAGAGGGAAAAAAAACACAAAAAAACACGGTGAAACTTGGAACGGAATTTATAATAGAGTAAGTGTCGGAGCCAGGAGTTCAAGTCGGTGGGGACAACAAATTTCTCAACTGGGGAAGGCTAAATTTTATTAAGTACGAAGGCGGGCGCCCTTGCTAACCATTGCTCCACCACTGAATAGAATACTGAGTAGTCATATAAAACAATCCTATATAAGAATTTGTGTTAAACCACTTAATATTTTGCCTTAATATATAATGGCACGAAGAATAGATATTGTTACAAATATATATTGCTTTATCTATTACTATATTGGTTTTACTTAAAACTGTTTTACACACTAAATTGTAATTATTCAACTAGATTTAATATACTACAAAGTACGGAGTATCTACTAATTAATAAATTTACCAAAAATTACTCCGTTCTCGTAATTGTTTATATTATCAAACATGCTCAAATCTAGTACTCCGTTATAATAATGAAGTACCTCGTGAGTCGTGCCGATCATTATTTGGAGGAGTTAAGATTGACAATAATGTAATGTTGACAATTAAGTAAAAAACAAGTGAAATATAACGGATGGACAATATTAGAACAAGCTTAGCTTGTTACAGTTACACTTCATGGATATGGTGGTATGGGGAGCTGAAGGTTGCTGTGACCCCTCATATTATAGATTACACAAATTCTTATTTCAGACGGAGGTATCCGTCTTAAGCTTAAGACGGATACCATATTCTCTCACAAAATACCCATCAAGGGTGAGTGGAGAGCACATGGGGGGAGCCCACCTTGTCCCCTTTACCCATTTCCTCTCACAAAATACCCGTTGTAAGATCCGACTCGTCTTAAGCAAGACATACTGTATAGATTATTAGAATGTGCACTAGTCTTTGTACGTACTACGTAGTACTCCGTATGTTTTAGTATTATTTTATTTACTTATATTTAACAAATTTATACTCGTACATCGCCTTTAGATAGCATTACACACCCATCTATAAAAGTATAAAGGTGTGATCTAGTGTTTAAAATTTGGATGAAATTTCCAAGGTTCTCAGGTTTAAGTTTTCCCCAGATTAATCTTATGGAGATAGCATGAGTTTAATAGACTTCGAGCCTGTCATCCATCCTCGGAAGGCTTACCTAGGATGTGTGGTTTGCAGGCTATCGTGTATACCGATGATTTATTCATTGCGCACCAAAGATAGCGGTTGCGGATTCATTCCCTCGTTACCAAAAATAAAAAGCATTACACGGTTATTGCCTTCATGACATTTTATATATGACCGATGTTATTATTGAGTTAATTAAGTAGTTTCCTTTTGTAGTCTTTATATATACCCCCTCCAACCTCTGTCCCAATTGAAAGTTTACATCTATTTTATTTTTCTCTCACAAAATAAACCAATCATAAACTATTCATTAGTGAGTCTTGCATAAAATTATCTTTACAAACTTTATAAGATCGTCTCATATTTTTATCATGAAATATTTAATTTAGTTCATCTATGAAAAAAATACACATAGACAAGTACACATAGTGACATAAACTTGTCAAACAAATCAAACGATCATAATACGATACACAAATTCTTATTTCAGACGGACCATTTCCGTCTGAAAAATAAGACGGGATTATGTTGCCACTTTTTGATAAAATGTAACCACAGTCCACAGCTTATATCAATTTGTTTTCAATAGTGATTACATCTAACAGTAAAGTTGTTACAAAATCCCGTCTTATTGCTTCAGACCAAAATGGCCCGTCTGAAGCAAGACCAACTGAATACGATAATATTAGCAAAGTGACCTTTTAAAGATGTCGACTACGGAGTACTCTGTATCATTTTGTGGTGGTAGAAGAGTCTAGAAGTAGTGAAAATATGAAATAATGAGGAATAGAATTGTGTAAAAGTAGAAAAGTAAGATTGTGCGTGGCAAAATAAAAAGGTAAAAAAGGGTCAACAACGCGTCAAGTGTACTCAGTAGATACACATACTCATAACATAATGACGGCGGTGTAATTGTGTTAATTAGATGGAGGCGCAATTAGTGGCGTGCTTAACAAGTTGTCATTAGTAGTAGATTAATGTTGGTATACAAACTACACTAATCACTTTTAGGTCATATAACATGTTGGAATGTTGGACAATCTGTCATTATTTATCGAGTGGAGTGTGTATAAACTTTACTATATTCAGCGTAGTAGACAAATCAGTAAGAGTTGACCATAATAGTAAAGAGTAGACCTGGCAAACGGGTCAACCGGGTCGGGTTCGGGTCGGGCCAGTTCGGGTCGGGTTACTTCGGGTCTTTCGTTGATTTCGGGTTAATTCTGGTCGGGTCGGGTTATTTCGGGTTTCGGGTTTGTTTCGGGTTAGTTGTCGGGTCCGTTTCGGGTCAACCGGGTCGGGTCATTTTCGGTCAAAGAATAGGAGACAAAAGGTCATTTTAAGTCTTTTCGGTTCATTTAAAGTTATGTTTTGTCGGGTCATTTTCGGGTTGAGTGGTTTTGGATCGGGTTATTTTCGGGTCGGGTCAGTTACGGGTCAAGAAAGATTGGCTCATGTTCGGGTCGGGTCGAGTCTAATCGGGTTTCGGGTCACATTCGGGTGTTGTAGTTCGGGTCAATTTCGGGTCACGGGTCGGGTCATTCGGGTCGGGTCAATCGGGTCGGGTTGCTTTTGCCAGGTCTAGTAAAGAGTCCATTTTCTGATCATAAAGTAAGTTATGAGTTCGATTTCTATTGAATTAAAATATAATCATGTAAGTAGGCAATCTGTAGACATCACTTTAAGCTCTCAATGAGACTGGTGGTTAGCTCTGGCCTTGTAATAGGTAAGACCTACCTTTAACCTAAACCTTTTTGCAGAAAAAAAAAAAAAAATTCAGCGTAGACACATTACTTCGAATCGTCGATAATGTTTAACGTACTTCTAATTTTGCATTTTTCATAATCATTTATTTAAGTTCTCTTTAACCTTCTTTTAACTTGAAAGATTAAAAAAAAACCAGTTCGTTATGACGACAACGTAATCAAACAAATCAAAACGACCAAGTAACGTAATTAAACTAATCAATTCAACCTCTTAGTCGCCGTTTGGAACGAGTATCACATAGGCCATTCAAGGTAAACATGTGAAGGGGAATAAATGAGTACTAGAACAAAGGTTTACAAGCAACGAGAACATAAACCCCACACAAAATAAGAAGTTTGGAATCCGTCTACAACAAGGGCAAGTTGGCCTTCTATAACAAGGATCGCCTTTAAACGTTTATAACTTGAGTTATATACATGAAAACAAGGGTTTAGTGGAGGTGACAACTTATTCTCATACAGTTTTAACGGTAGGTCATCACACACTCCAAACAGACAAGATTTGGACGTTTTATGAGTGTCCCAAAGCGTCTTGGTACTATGGTAAATTGGTAAGCTTAATGGGATGACTCTGGTCTCCTCTATCACCACGGAGCTTGCATATAGTAGGCTTGTGCTTATGAGTTAGGTCGACACATTATCCGGTTCATATACACAGTTTAATATACGAGTAACAAACTAAACACGTGTAAGCGTAACAGACTGCGGTAATTGACATAATGATGAGCATACGAACTTAATTAATCGATGTGCATCAAATAGTAACGAGCATTAGGGTTGATGTCACCGAAAAATCAACTCATACAAGACGTACTCTTAACATGAAACAATAATAAAAGGATGAAGAATTAGACAATACACGTAATACATAATTTCTCAGTAGGTCAGGACACTACTAAAATACCAAAATGCAAATGCTATACATTGAAAACCTGCATTTTTGTATTATTATGCTTCAATTCTAATGTCGGGCTATTTCGAATCAAGCTTCGATACCACCACCTATTTTTCCTACGACTTTTCATCCATAAAATCCAAATCCGGTTTTTCACAATCATTTTCTTCAGCCATGTCATATGAGAAGCTCCACACCGAGGCACAATTTTCATAATCTGAACACATGGAAAAATAATATTCAGGTGACTTGGCTACTAAAACATTGCTATCTAGAAAAGTTGCACACTATTTGGCTGTGACTGACTCATGGAATTGTTGGACAAAGATTCAAAAGCGATCATCGTGGGTTCGGAGATTATATTAGAAGTGGAGTTGGAACTCAACATGTTTCATATTTCGAACTTCAATATAACAACAAAATACGATAAGACTATAAGAGCAAAGAAGATAATCAGGTTTAAAGAGGTACCACTCAGGGTATGTGCGTCTTCTTCATCATCAGCATCAACAGGAAGCCGGAACCTCCGATGTCCCGATGAAGTCACAGCCATCGGGAGGTATGGATGTAATGAAAAACCATTCACTGTATCTGCTCAAGGCAACAGTAGTCATTGTCAGTATATAATACAACGGTAAGATTAAGCAACGAAATCTCTCTTGAAAATTTAAGTGATTGAGAAGTGAAGCATATACCTGATGCAGCTGGAAAACTAGATGTCCATTGTCCAGTTTGAAGATCATAAATGTGCACCAAACCATCCTGGCACAGATGAAAGAAAAACCGATCAGAAAAACTCATTAGACTGAGATAGACCGTTTGAATTTATGAGTATGAGTAATGTGACTGTCCCATGAAAGATTCAACGCAAAGTAAAATTAGAGAAACCTCAAGCCCCAAAGTGGAATTTGCCCGAAACTTTGAGCACTAAAGTGGATACAAATATAAATTCCAAATAAAAACCTAATTTGTACCTGTCCACCTGTTCCAAGATGTCGACCACAGGGCTCAATGTCAAATGATATTCGTTGGTTTGTTTGTTCTGTTGATCTGTATAACCTACATGGTACCAATAGCATTTAAGGAGTTTTTCAAGAGGTACAGGCCAAAGCTTACACAAAGTAATATTACTCCCTTTGTCCCGGTCATTTGTTTGCTTTTTTTTTTTTATAATTTGTGAAGAGTATTTTAATCTACGGCAAAAGGCAAACAAATGATTGGGACGAAGGGGACGAAGGGGACGAAGGGAGTATCATATAAAGGACAGACTTTACATAAGATATACAGAAAGTCAATGCCCTTTCAAACCCAGGTTAACATCAAAGGCTCGAATAACCGATAAGTACCCATCAAAGAGAACGCAAAACCATACAGGCAGATATGCAAATCCAAAGGGAAAATATAAAGGCAAATTTATTCCCCGCATGATTAATCATTATAGTTATATACTATCAAACGTAGTCACATGACTTTGTGACATTCGATTGATTGATTTCAGAAAACGTCAGTAGGCATTAGATTCTATATAGGGAAAAGGTTAAGGCGTTCCCATGCTTTCCATCTGATATATCAGACGTCAGAACTACAAATTAAGAGAAGACCGTAACTTTTGAACATTGCTACCAGCCAGAAAGTTTAAGAGGATATGTCCTGCTTACTTGTACACAACTTCTACGGTATTGCGCACATCCCAGCACATTATGTAAGGATCCTACAAATAAGAAATATTTGTTTCAGTAACATCACAAAGTTTAGGTACACAAAATAAGAGATTGTTAGATATAGTATATCCTGTCACCTTTTATTCTCATTTTTGGCACGCGAATATACTAACTATTGTGTACTCTGATAAACCATGAAAGACCTTTCACCAACTCAGATTTGACAGTGACTTGTACCATATCAGATTTTACAAGCATTACATGAATTCATCGCCTTTTAACTTCCATATCAGAAAAAAGTTTCCAGGCAAAATTTAAAATAAACACATATTTCATGCCAAAACTATTAATAAAATTGCATTTTATGGAAATTTGCAGCAGCTATACACTGCGTAGTAGCAACTAACACAGCTCTGCAACTGCTTTTTCAATCGACGGACACTCAAGGACGCTATTGCCTCGACATAACCTAACTATCATGTTCTTGTGCACAAAACTTAGCCAAATGATAAGGGAATATTTTCACCTTTCGAGCGCCTGTATACAAGTAGTTGCCATCCTTAGAGAATTGCACCTGAGACAAACAAACTGTCATATAAATTTGAAACTCTCCGTCAGCATGACTTGAGCTAGATACATTCATCTCAAGAGTCTCAAGAGGGTCCTTACATGTGTGATCCCACCTTCTTGGCCATGTAACACATAAAGAAGTTCCAAATTATCTTCCCTGTATATGGCAGTAGTCTGGTCATAAGAACCAGTAGCAAACATGCCAGAATGTGCAGGAGAAAACGCAATGGCAGATATGATACCTGCAAATGAAAAAGAAGCGGAAGGCACAATAAAGGCATGTAAGTGTATAATGCATTAATGCCCCCATTCAAGAGAATCCTGAATGACTTAGCGGTAATTAATAAAACAGCTTGTGTGAACAATGAGTCACCATTTTTTTTTCTCTTAATGTCCTACTTATTCATAGCCAAGGTTCCGAAGGACCTGACCCAAAATGACCAAATAACAAAAACCCGATAACAAGGTGTCAGTATGAACGACCAGAATGCTGTACCAGATTGTCCGTCTTTGGATTTTTGAAGGGTAGAATGCTGTCGGAAATCTCTGCCAGGGCGATGTACATCAAACACCCTTAATGTTTTGTTGTAACCAGCAAATATCCTATGAAAGACGTGAGAAACATATATATTATTCGAAAAACAAACATTGCTTGCATAAATATAAAAGCGGAAACAAAAAATAATGAACCTTCAAAGTCGAAGCTTACTTGTTAGCAGTAGGGTTGAAAGCAATTGAATATGCAGCAGTGATCTCATCCATGGCATCATAAGCTCGATATGTGCATCGTAGCTGCAGTTCATAGACAGTGTGACAGTATGAAAAGGCCGATCACAGAAACAATATAAAAGCAACAGTTTTTTTGTTTGACTTCAAAACTTGATCAAAATAGAAAAAAGGGAATGCCATGTGAGAAGAGGCAAATGAGTCATAGAGCACAGCTTGGTCATATTTACAGGAAAAGTGAGTGCATAAGCAAGCTATTACACAGCTTATACTGTACGCCAAATACAGAATAAAAAACAATTGCTTTTGCTACCTTCTGCAAAAGATAAAACAATGAGAAAAAAAATGACAGTAATGAAACAGCACCTCACCAGTGGTTGAATCCCAAAGATGAATTGGATGGTCACGCGTTGTAGTTGCAAACACACAGCTTGTCAAATCTGGAAAGATAACTTATGTGAGGCAGCATTTTAGCATTGACGACTTGACGTCCTATGAACGACCCTTCTCCACAATCACAAAAATGTGGGCCGAAGCACATCATGCTCACGGCAAGCAAGAGGCTCATGAGAAGAGTTGGGTCATAGATTACGTAACTGGGGTCAAAATGGTAGAGGGGAAACTGAAAGCAAATGTTTTTTGTATTGATAAGGGACATGTAGGAATATACCTGAAGTAGACATGTAAGGATACCAGCAACAGTCATACACGGATTCTCCCTCATTAATGACGAGGTTGGCGGTGTATGAATCTGCAGTTTGAAAATACATTCAGAAAACCGTTCCTCGAACAAAGACTTCAATTAAAAAGCGACCAAGAGTAATAATTTTTAAAGTGATGACCTGTTGCAGAAAAGGAAAAGCACAAAATGCATACACAAGATTTGCTAGTGGCAACTAAACTCAGTAGTCCCAAACTTACTCGTGCAAGTATTATAAATTACATAGACCTTGATTATTCAGAACAAATTACAGTGCGATTTTTTTGTACTGCAATGTGTGGGAAAGTATTAATAAGGGCATTTATTTATAGTGTAAATATGTTTGTACCTTCATTAGGATCTGATGAATAAGATTCAATGGCATTGTTGCTTTCACTATCAGGCCTACATGGGATGGAAAAAAGTTAGCTGAGATAAGCAAGGAGAAAATCGAATTTGAGCCACTGTACGACACAAAAGAAACTATGCAAATCATGAATCCCAAGAGTTTTAACCAATACACGAATTTTTGAATCAAGATCCAATTTAGCCTATGCAATCCCTATTAACTCCCCATTCTCTATACTAGTTTAGTAGTCACGATCGGCTAGTTTAGTAGTCACGATCAGAAAGGCTATGAGTTACCCTTGTCAAGAAACCATCTCAAACAAAAGCTTAAGCTAATGGATGGAGTCCATGATCGGTTTAATATTCTAACATGCCCGACCTTTTAATCACGCTGACTTTGATACCATGTCAAGATGGTACCGAGCCAAAAAGCTTAAGCTAATGATTGGAGTCCCAATGATCGGTTTTATATTCTAACTATCCTGATTAACAAGTCTATATTAGCTCACACTAAAAGTAATTAGGTAGGTTCACTCAATTCCTTTTCAAGGACCCTAAGAAACTAGAGCACGCTATCACTTCAATTTACGTTCTTTAAATAGAAAGCTATGTTACATTGACTCGAGTATGTGTTAGATACCTAACACAAATCAGCTACTTTCAGAGAAACTTGTCAAGCTTTTGGTTAACAACGATGTGCTCAAGTATCGTGTGATTCGTGTCATATTGAAGTGTTGTACGTGGCAAGTTGGCAACAAGGAAACTTAATGGAAATAGAGAACCAAAGACACCTACCAAAACTGTACTAAACATTTTGATAATCTACTTTTCTTCATCATACCCACTAATCCACCTCAGTAAAGACTTTAATTATGTTAAAATTTACGGTCTAGCGTAAATGCATGACAACATTGTACATTAGCATGCATAAAGCTCGAATCTTGAAGCAGAAATCTCAAACAACTATACCCAAATGCCTCAAGATATCCCACAAATTGCGAGGCAGGGGGGTTCGGATATACTCAGTCTTAACCGTGTCTTAGCAATACAAAGAGGCGGTTTCCGAGTGACCAATAAAGACTTCAATTATGTCAAATTCATGATGTAGCAAGGTAAATAACAGAAATACATGACAATATTGAACATTTGAACATTAACATGCATAAAGCTTTCATCTTTTACACACAAAAAAAACAGTAACACATTACTTTTACCAAGAAAAAGAGAATTACAAGTAGAATAATCGAAGGGTATTATCGTCAGAACTTGTAAGAAAAGAAGAACCATCAGGTGACCTACAAAAAACACCAAAATCTATTAAAAACATGAAAAAAAATTAACAAATTAATAAAATAAAATAAAATAATTAAATAAATTGATTAAATACCATTTGACAGATTTAAGGAAGTTGTTATGGTAAGAAGAAGAACGAAACTGTTTGGAAAAATGGTGGGTTTTGTAAGGAGAAATGTCAAATTTAATTGATGGAAATTTATATGCTTCATTGATAATATTATCTGAAGCTATTTCACCATTATTTTCATGAAATTTGGTTTCTGGGGAGTTTTGTTCATCTTTTTGTTGCTCAAGCTCATATTGTTGTTCCGCCATTGGAGCTCAATAGTAATGTTTGAGGTTTATGCTCACTTTGGGTTTTTAGTACCTGGCCATTTTAATTAGGTCGGTTTTTCGAGTCGGGTTTTGTAGATATTATGAATTGGGTCGGTTTTTCAAGTTAGATTTTGTAGTTTGAATAACCAATTCATTTTCTTTTTTTCATCTCGTTGATATTTAGGCCATATTCTTTTGGATTTAATTTCAATTGTCATAACTTTAGTTCAAGTTTAGTTTAGTTCGGTTTATTTTAGATCGTTAAGTTCCGTCCAACATTATTACTGCTATTAGTTTAGTTCAGGTTCATCAAGTTTACATTAGTTTAATTCAGACAATTTCAATAAAAAATAACAAGGTCTTGGTTTATTTTATTTAATTGGAGTCGCATATATCCTTTTATCATTCTCATCGGTAAGGATGCTATAAATAAAAGAAAAAAAGCAAATTATTGTTGGGTAGAAAATATACCAAATCATCCAAGGTGTGGTATTGTGAGTTATACTCCGGGATTATTTGATACTTATATGATCAACCTAGTATTCTTTTCTTATAAAACAAGACGGTATTGGATAAGAATTGTATCGGATCATCCAAGATGCGTGCCGTATTGTGAGTTGTACACCGAACTAATATTAGTGGGATACCGTCTTCCTGAATTATAGTCTCGGCTCACTTTGATATTCAGTAAGATTTGTGCGCACAACTAGTTTCCACAGTCTTCCTGAACTATAGTCTCGACTCGATTTCGAATAACATGGTACTGGAAGGCTACAAGCAAACTTGGGTGTGATTGTTATATACCGAGTATATTACAACAAATTGATTGAAACAACGAGTTTTAAGAATGAACTCAAATTATAACCTCAAAAATATTCCGAAACCCCCCAAAAAGTTGATGATCCGTTTTGAAAATTATGATGGGCAAAGCTTCTCGGCTTCTGACTTGTAATTAGCCGGAACCATTCTGCAATAAGCTAGTCAGGTAAGGGTCATCCCTGCACTTTGAGTATATGGGAAGCTCAAGAGCCCTCTCCGCCACTCTTCGGTCGTCATGAATCTTTGCTATGAGACTTTCAAGAGACGGAAAATTGGCCTGTATTATTCATGACAAGTCAAACCTGTCAACATATAAAATGAGAATAGCATGGCCAAATTTGGATGCAGTTCAGTACTCAGTAGTATACCTCGGGTCTTATGTAACCAACAACGACAAGCCGTAACTCTTCCCCGTAAAAGTCTTCTTCAAAATCATGAAGTAGCCACGGTTCCTTAAAGCAGTAGACGATGTCAATAATTAGTCCTACTACGAAAAAGGTGTAGTAAAAGAGAGTAACTCATGATGGGGTAAAGTCGATACTCATGAAGCTGTTTTTTTATGTTTTTTGAAAGTAACATTTAAGTATGGCTTTCTCACGCATAATGTTGCCAAGAAAGCTTGACTATAATAGAAACGTTTACTTATCAATCCAACTGTCAAAAAAAAAATCCTCGAAATGGGTTACTCACTATAGTCTTTTCAGAATTATCGAAGTAAGGATTCCAGCCGATGCTCATGACCATCTTGTATATGCCTCGTTTAGATAGGCCGGCCCAACCGAAGTACACACCCGATGGATATTCAGAAACACGGTCCGCAAATCCCTCCGTAGATAAATTAGCTACAAATAACATAGAAATGGTAAGGGTCAAGCAGACCTCAACTTAAGCGAGGAGAAGGGAATCCGCAAATATTTTTTGATTTACTAATGTCTTCTCAGTTCTCAGTACATAGGTACGAATTTCTCATACAAACACACAATTATTCTTTCAAATTGTCCCGGTATGGAATAGAAAAGAGGAGAAGGGAAATCACATAGTAAAACAAGAAATATAAGGGCCTTGGGTAGTTTGAAGCGGATTGAAGGGAGTATATGAAGTTGAAAGAAAATTATCAAAAGCAGATGATTCAGGACTTGGTAACGTACCTGTGGGGATGCCGAGTACCTTTGAGCCACGGCCATAGCCTTTAATTACAGGACCACCGATATGCCAAGTATCTACAGGAAGGGTTTCCTCAATCCCTACAGATACCAAATTTACAGAATAATGACGCAACTCATACTAGATAGCAAAAGCATAGACCATTAAGTTGATTTCTAGTTTATTAGAAGCTTACAATCGTCAAAGGGAGGCAGGCCCCATAGCTCTGGCCGAAAATCAAAAAGAGAATTAATGACTTCATCTGCCATTGTGTAGAGATGCGATTGTTTTGGCAGTGATGGTACAGCAACCACACTCATACCAGCAGCCTTGCCAGCTGTAGCGCCAGGTCTAAAACAGCCAGTCATAAATCAGAATTCTGCCATGCATGTAATGTGATGATGCACAAACTTAAGTTCTATACTTTACAAAACAATAGCGCAGACGACATGTCGACAACGATAACATTACCTAAGTACCTCATGGCTCCTGCAAATGGCTGGGTAGGGGAAAGGCGAGTGATGTATGCAGCCTTACCCGTTTATTAACAACACAAAAGGCGGTAATAAGGATGATCTATTGTGAAAATAATGGAAATGTTGATAATTGCATCGAATGAATGCTTCTAGTACTTTATAATACAATAAGTGCAGTCAATTTAGTGAGTAATTTTTAGAACAATCCAGCGAAGAAAACCAAAAGAGTAAAGCCTGCACCAAAATAATTGATTGTTTATACCCTCATCTCTCTCTGGGAATTAACCATTAAATTTCTAGGGCTCAAAATAGGCATTTTAATCTCATATTCGTCGGAACTGTTCTGCACTGGATTTCAGTCTCTAGTCTCTACCATTAGGCCAAGAACTTACAAGTAGAGTATGCTTTCAGTGAATATGATGAAAAGACGATGTGTATCTTGCAAGCATTCATATGTTTAAGTTTAGGTAAGACACTTACATAGAATCCTCGATGACAAGGCAACTCGAAGGTTCAACATTGAGCTGTTTAGCTGTTTCCAAAAATCTTGTCCCACAAAAATAGATAGTAAGAACCACGATACACAAATCATAAATTGCTCGGCCAAATCAAACCTAAAACCATACAACTCCCACAGGTGGGGTAAATTTACACCCTTAGCCGGAATAAAAGCAGGGAGAAGATACTACAGCACCAGGTGAATGCACGTAAGAATGTAAAAAAATGATTCATCAAGCCAAATTCCAAACGCATCGTTTTACTCACATGTCAGGAGACGGCTTTGCAGCTCCGACTTCGTCACAGCTGACTATAGCAGAAAATGATTCTTTCCAGCCTACAAAGTGTTAAAAAGAGTGAACCACACTACTACAAAGAGCCACAGAAAAACTAGGTCAAAGTTCAGGCAGCCTCAATCATAACGGAAAACATAGATGATGGCCCTATGGCAATCTTGAAGGTATGGGTGAAATATAATGCCCGCTAAAGGAAGGATAATAAGTTACTAACCTCAAACATGACTTACCCAGATGGTTAGATATTTTCTGCTCTATGAATGATTTGGGAGAGTTTGAGGCTAACGCCATTGGTGTACCATGCCTGCGCAAGTGATTAATCAGGCGGTTGGCCCCAGGAAGAGGACTTATGTTACTCCATCTACAGTCAAAATTGCAATAGTCAGAATAGCAATACTTGTTTAGCTAGATGCACCAAGTAAAAAAATGTACATAAGTCATTCAGATTAAAAAAGCTGCTGAGTAAATGAACTTGAAGCATTATGAAAGCATATGGCAATATTCCACAAAAGCACCCCAAATCGAGATAGACAGATAAATGCAGAACTAAAATCAAAATCCCACCCAAAAATGGATAAAAAGAGGCATTGTATCGTACACCTTAGCTATCAATGGCTCCCGCAAATTGCGAGGTAGGGGGGGGGGGGTCGGATATACATTTTAGCTATATTTTCATCAATGGTTGTTAATACTTAATAAAATCAAATAGAGCGGGCAAAGAAAGAGAGATCCATAAATAATTCATATACAAAAATCAGAATTATGAAGGAAGCCAAATCTAAGAACCAGGATTAAACCTGATACAAGTAGATCAATAATTGGATGTGGTAAACCACAGTAATTAATTCCAAAGCATCGATTACATAAACAAAAACAGAAGTCCCAATTCAAAAGATGACAAACACAGGCAACAGATATAAAAACAAGATGAATACAAGTTTATCATTATGCTTCCCCATACTACTAAAAGATTAAGACAAGCTCTAATTTTCCCGCCTAAAACATTAAACCTATAATTGAACTGGGCTTATATTTATACTTTATAGCATGGTAGGTAGAATTAGGCTCAATCTTTTAGATTTAAATATCTATAAAAAGTTCATAGTTCATAATTTACAGAGCTTACCTCAAGTTTTTTATGTTGATACTTTTTTTTATTAGAATTTTATGATAGAAAGTTCATTAATTTTTTATGAAGAGTTTCAACAGACAAATACGACTAATTAACAGTAAAAAAAATTATACATCAATATCATATGTTTCATGGGAAAAAAAAACATATTTTTCTTTAAAGTACTCATTTTCATGACTTTTTATGACTTTAATATTGTTTCTCAAATATGAGTTAACAACTTAAAATATGTTTTTTCTATAAATAATAATAACCTATATATACTGTGCATTCATTGCACGAGGTCTATACTAGTTAAGTAGTAAACAATTTGCTTCACATTTTGAAAAAGAATTTAATGCTCTAACCACCATAGCCATTGGTAACCCAAAAAAGTTGACCTTTTTCCAATTACCCCCACTTACGGATAGGGACCATTGATGAAATGTAAACTGTGTTAGGAGTAGCTCTATAAGCTTAGTTTAGATTATGATTGCAGCGATCATTTTTATCTTACTAATTATACATTAGCGTGATCCTTACTCTTCCTAACCACCTTTCTCTATTTCGCTTTCTCGCTTTTAGCCATTACCCATAGCCAAATAACTTTCTTCCCTCGACCTTCTGAGCTGTCTTTTCTTGATATCTCCAACCACACAAATCCTCTCTTACTCTCTCCACATTTCCACCCACTCAACTCAAGAACTTATGCCCCCAAAAATCGATGATCCCTAGCAATGGACCTATCCCCCCCCCCCCCCCCCCCCGTCAGACAAAAAGATCAAAAGGGGGGAGTTCCATGTGGGGTGAGGGGAAATTGCAGAGGGCAGCGATTATGTAGGGAGAAGTCAAAATCTTAGGGTTACCATAGAAAAATAAACCAAAATAAATTAGTACTTTCAGTTTATACCGGCCATTTCCCCAGAATAAATCATAGCGTGTAACAAATTACTCGAGGTATGGCAGCCTAAAACGTTTATGTGTGCTTGTAAATACTGCAGGAAGTAAGACACAGACAATAGTTTCATTACTGATCAGATAGCAATGGCGAGAGTTCTTTGAGTAAATCTTCTGATGTGCAAGGTAGTTCATAACCAGCGACAATAGCAGCGGCAGCTTCCGAAGGTGTTTTTCCTACTGCCCTATGAGCCTCTCTCCCATCCC
Organism: Heliosperma pusillum; assembly: GCA_022085475.1. NCBI lineage: Eukaryota > Viridiplantae > Streptophyta > Magnoliopsida > Caryophyllales > Caryophyllaceae > Heliosperma > Heliosperma pusillum. Next base: position 178,216 of record JAIUZE010045405.1, on the reverse strand, counting down.
ATTGTATTCCATACTTCTTAACCAGGAAATTCTTCAAAGCTTCATTTATTACTTTATCTGCCATCAAGTGAAAATTAAATCACCAACAAGAAATGCTCGGTACCTAATAAGGAAGGACAAACATAAATAACTTCTAAATCCCTAAAGAACATTTTAAGGTTGTGTTTTTATCAAATACCATTCCAAATGTTTCTAACTCCTGTGACGAGATGATTCAAGGAATCAGGGCCTTTGGAATGAAAGTTCCCTTTGGAATATGAAATTCTTTTAAATCAGTCAATGTTAATGTAAATAATCCCAAGTCTCCTTCCTAGTCAACCATTGACGGAAAAAAAAAACGTAACTGACACCTTCAAAATATGTTGTGTTTTTGGTCTACTTTTAGCTATAGTCTAGTCTTTAAATAAGGGTCCTTAGCACTTGTTTTGTGCTAATTGAGTACACCGTGTCGTTAGTTTAAAATTGTCACTTAGGGTCATTTATTTTGTGACGGGCCTTGTAATTGTCATGGACTTGAACCCGGTCGACGGAAGTCAGCTAATGAGAGCGGGAATAAAGTTACCAAAGCCGGAAGTAAGATCAAGGGAAGCATAAAGAGGAAAGGAAAGCAAGGAGCAAGAGATCCGAGGTTGACGCAGGTTGCTCTGCGCAGCCTGCTCTATTCTGCGCAGCCTGGGCAGAGGCCGGACCTCTTTTCTTTCAAGTTTCTTAATGGGCTTTGAAGGTCACGATTCCCAAGACCTAATTCCAAGAGGACTATAAAAGGAGACATTTTCAGAATTCTTGGAGTATCATCCACTTCTTGAAGAATTAAATAATTAATCTATCGTTAGTATTTGTATTAAGACTTCTTTTCTATCATTTTAAGCTTTGTAATGAAGATTATGGGTAGCTAAACCCTTTATTTGGTGTAATTCTACCAAAGTTTCGATCTTTACCCGAGTTTTGTAAGAATTTCACTTCCTACTCTCTTTATTTGTAACATTTCCTTTGATTTGAATGGTATTATGAATGTTTGGACTTGAAACTTGATCACTTTCTATGTCTTTCATTCCACTTGTGCTAGTCTTGCTTGAATGACTTAGTTCTTGCAATTCTTATCTTGTAACCTTGCATTTGTGTAGATGGCTTAGTCTATACTTATGGTAAGAAGGATTTCTTAATGATTTACTACTTGTTGGCTTAGATAAGTAGAAATTCATCTTAAACCTTTTCCTAGTTGTTGTTGACCTTAAAGATCCTCTCGTTATTGATAGTATTGGCTTAGATACTATTTGTTGCGTGTAGGAATGTTTGTTGTTGTTGGCTTAGACAATAATAAGCAAATTGTATGGGATTTGATGTTGTTAAGCTTATAAAGAGAGAGGAAGGGGAGTTTCTTGCATGCTTGGGGTGGATTGGAAATTCTCATTTGTGACGGACACTATCCGTCGCAAGCTTAAGACGGATACCATATTCTCTCACAAAATACCCATTAAGGGTGAGTGGAGAAGCACATGGGGGGTGCCCACCTTGTCCCCTCTACCCATTTCCTCTCACAAAATACCCGTCGCAAGATCCGATCCGTCGCAAGCAAGACCTACTGGGAGCTTGGAGGGTAGAGTTACATCAAATTCTCACCTTTTATTGATATATCTTGCCTACTTAGTGCTTGTTGAATTGTCTCAACCATAAAGTTTGCATCTTTAACATTTTCTTTCATGCTACTACTCATTTCAACCATCTCTTGTTATATGTTCAACATAGTTTTCCATTGTTAATAGCCATAGTGTGTTAATATTTCAATTAGTATTGTTAGGTTTGTCATTAATCATTAATTAGTAGTCTTAATTTTCGTTTAGAGTCTTAGTTTGTATTTTTGCAAGAGTTTGCTAGTTAGTTTAGCTTTAACCTCGCCTTCTCTTGGGTTCGACCCTTACTTTCACTTTACTACTTTAATTAGAGTCTAGTTTAGTGCTTGTTTGATAATTATAAATTGTTATTTGATCTTGCTAATTACCGGATTTAACGACCCCGGTTTTAAGCTTAACTCCCTCCGTTGTTTGGCAAACATGTAAATATGTGACAATCCTATTGTCATGGAACAAATTTATTCTTGCTCACGCGAGAGATCAATTTTTTCCACAAGAGCCAAGCTAAAAACTAAACTATCAGTTGCTTATGCTTAGAAGTTAGAACACAGGAATGATACAAGTTCACTTTCTGCTCAAGAGATGTATTATTAATTATTATGAGCACAGAAAAGCTCAAAAGCCTGTTAAAAAGGAATGGAGCACTAACTGAAATAAACTACTTAAAAGATTACCAATCAAGATATATTGAGCGACATATGTAAAAAAAGGCATATCATTTAAGTCACCTGTGTTAATCAGAGTCCCATCTAGATCAAGGATGACAGACAAAACGGATCTCTTTACAGGATTTGTGATCAACATTGTAAGACTCATAGAAAGCTCTTAAGCTCTTGTATATACAAATCTGCAAAACACACAGCTTTCGGTTTATGCAATATTTGAATAACATTACTGGAATTCAAATTTCAGTAGTAAAACAAGCATGTCTCCACGTTGGATACTGCAACATACAGGTTGTGAACTGCAAAAGACGTCTAATTTCAGGGTTGCAGCAAGATCATTGGTCGCCTAAATAGTAGAACACTCCGATACGAATACATAAGATACATACACTACGCAAAAACAATGTTGGGCAATCTTAAACCAAAAACCAAAAACTGTCGCAATACAGAAACGAAGTATATGTGAAGGAGTTTGCAATTCCTCAAGATTTCTGGGAATTCGGTAACTCAGAGCGAGATATATTCCTTTCCTATCAGAAAGGGAAATTGTTAACCAAGTAAAATGACTTCAAGATAAAAGAGCATCAACTCTCAACCACAGACAAAACCCAATCCACAAATTGAAGGTTGCGCTCTCAAAGTCCCAATACAATAATTCTCGTAACAATCTCAAGGCCAAGGCAATGAAATCAAATTTGCTTAATCTCGACTCTGGAAGACTATAACAATGCACAAAAAATGCAAATTTGCTCAATCTCCGTACCCATTGTATATATATTCCATATGGTTATACATTAGTGACGGAACTAGGATTTGTTGTTAGGGGGCGAATTACTAACGCAATAGAGTCACTTAATAAAAAAAGCCGGAAACTTTGAACTAAAACTTCCAGTTTTTTCGTTATTCATAAGGGCCATCGTCCCTGCTAGCCCCCCTGCCAAATATCGCCACTACATCGGAAAACTCAAACTTCCAAAAACTCACAATAAACTCAATTCAATAACAACTGAGCAAAATCCCAGATTTTATTACATCATTCTAATTAAGGAGCATTCAACTGATCTAAAAGGGAAAGTTCTTTTACGTTTTCTTCAAAATTCCCTTTCATCAATAATTAAACGTAAAGAATCAGTTGAATTAAAGCGAATATGTAAGTAATTCAATGACAATTGAGCAAAGTTCCAAACTTTATTAGATCATTTCAATATTTGTAAGGTTTGATGAGATTATTTGATTATTAAGCATAATGGGTAGTTAAGACAGTAATTATGAAATTAAAATAGCTGAATTGAAATTGAAATTAGGAAATGAAAAACCCAATAAAAATAAGGATTGAACTTACAATTAAGATGACAAATGGTGGTAGCAAACTTGCAACAATGGTGATGTTGGTGTGGTAGACTGGTAGGTGGTAGAATGAACTACGAACGGATAGCCAGTCTTATTGATGACCGATATATCGTTTTAATAAAAACGGACGGGTTATCTTCCCCAAAGAGCCAAGTGAGACTGTGAGAGACAACTCGATCCACCTCATTGAAGACGGGCGTCTTCAATGAGAATTTGTGAAGAACGGGAGATATCAAATGATCAAGTCCTTCTTTTGAATTTGGCAAATTCTCATTTTAGACCGATTTAATACTTTACTTCAACGACAAATCACTTTAATAATAGGTCATTATTTATTACAAGGAATAATTAAAATTATAATTTTTAACGGTAAATTGTTTATAAGCTATTATAATAACTATATTAACAATTTATCGTAAAATAATCTCAATCTATCTATCTTAACTTAAGAAGAATATCCCCCGTCTAAAATAAACTTGTTGTTTAAATAAAAGGATTCTTCATTTTATTTGAATGGTCAATTATGTTGTACTCGACTACTCGTGTTTTTAATTGCTCATGATTTTCGTTCCTTAATCATACGACACTTGGGCGAAATGACTCCCCGGAAAGACTTTCGGGGTTTAGGATTCCCCGACCGCTGATCAAAATGTAACAACTAACTCGGACTCAATACTTAACTCCTAAGAGGCTATGACATTGATTTCTACTAAGAATGAAGCAAACTTCGTAACTAACCGTTTATCTCTTAGTGAGAGTACTTATGCGGTAAGGAGATTAGTCATTGTTGTTAATGGTAGGCACGCCGATTCACATACAAACACATTGCTCTATAGTTACGATTTTATTTGTTTTTGTTGTCAAGTTATATAAGGTCTTATAGACTTAATTTTAATTTACATTAGTTCAATCTATGACATCTGTAATGAATTTCGAAAAAGGTTAATAGACCTCACCAACATGGTGGGCCAGCTCGACCCAACCTGCCACATCGAGCCCATTTTCAACTAGCTTGGAAGCCTGCATGCTAGTCTAGCCTAGCCTAGCATGCCCCCCTTTCGGGGCCGGGGCCGGGGCCAGGCTAAAGACTCCTAATTCAACCTGGCGAGCCTAATGAAACCGAAAAAACTAAAATACAAACTTTCTATAAGCGGAAGCTGACCTGGCACAGCCTGCCCTTCTTTAGTGCCGCGTCAGTGCGTCACTAACCTCCAGTCCAGCCCAGCCCAGCCCAGCCTATCCCGACCCACATTGGCCTGGTCCGGCTCAGTGGCCAGCTCGACCGCCCAAAGCGATCCACCGAACACTCGTCCACGGACCATATTAGGGTCAAACCCGAGCCAACCTAACCAAACATTTAACAATAAAGTCAATAACCGAGTATCAGTGTGAGACACTGAGACTGACGAGTGACGACAGTCTAATGGATTTCTCCACCCAAAACCCGAATCACCATCCAACTCGTGATCGACTCAGTGAGTTACCCGACCTCGCACTCGCTCACGTCTTCTCTCACCTCCTTACTACTGAAGCAGCAAGAACAAGCATTTTATCAAAACGATTCAACTCGCTGTGGAACTCGGTCGACTCGCTCCGATTCTCCGACGAGTTTACCGGCAATGACGGCGTCGTTTTCATCAGCATCGTCGACGCTGCGCTAGGGTTTTATCGTCAAACATTCATTCGCGAGTTCGAGCTCAACTTTGATTATGATTTTATGTATCGAAATTCCGTTGATTTTTGGATTAATTTTGCATTTCGAAAACAGGTACTCCTATATCGAAATTCAACTTCATACTTTTTATCGTACTCCTTTACGTATTTTTCGTAATACCTTTTATTGCTGAGACGGTCTCACAGCGTGACACGGTCCAATTTTATAAAAAAAGCACTCTTTTATCGATAACAATAAAGGAATGATTTTTTCTATAATAGTACCGTCTCACTGTGAGACCGTCTTATTCTAGAATTTGTGTAATTATATACGTGTTGAGAAATTAGTTTTGAAGATGACAAGCTCTTTAGTGTTACCAATGTTAGTATTGCTGATAACTTGCTCAAGAAGCGGGAGATTTTGTTGAGAATTTAGTTTTGACGATGACAAGCTCATACGTGTTACCAGTGTTAGTGTTGTGTTCGTTAGTCATGAGTCATGACGATAAGTTGCTCAAGAAGCGTGAAATTTTGCTCAAAAGTGCGCGTTCAGTAATCAGAATTTTGAGTGTAGAAGAAATGTTTGCTCAAAAGTGTGGAGTTTTGCTCAAAATTGAGCTTCTAAATTGCGTGTTCAGTAATCGGAACTATTATTGTTATTAGTGAGTTTTCCTGTGAAGAAAAGCGATATTTATGTAACAACGATAATGGAGTATTAGTTGAGGATTAGCAAGTAGGGGGTCGTATATACGTAGCCTAGCCCTAGTTATTCAAGTATTCGACACCACAGAGAGGCTTTTTGGAATTAGGCATGATGATATTGTGTAGGAAATAGCATCCGGATGAGTTAAACTTCTCAATAAAAGAACTACAATCACGTTAGTGAGTCATTTTGTTTTGTTCAAACATAATCCAGAGTCAAGAATATTGAGTCTTTTTCTCCAGGCAAACGTTGGAAAACTGAAATTTTAGAATTTTTTTGAACTGAGTGCGATTGCGTGTGCGATTATGTTGAGATGGTTGATTATTTTTTTGAACTACAATCAAGGTTGATTATTTGAACTGCGAGTGCGATTTAATTGCATTTGTGAGTATAAAGAAACACATAGAAGTATTTGTTGAGATGAAAATAGCTGAGGTTTTGCAGGTGAAATCGCTTCATTTGAATTTCAGACGGATTCATGGGGATCGCTTTGGAGATGTAAGGTATACAATGCCAGAAATTCTGCATACAAATGTGAACTTAGAGGAATTGGTTATCTGTCGTTGTGATTTTTCGAAGAAGCTAAACATTAGCTGTAGTAGGCTGAGAATGTTAAGTATGACGCAGACAAGGTTGAGTGACGAATTGATTTCGAGGATTTTAGGCGGGTGTAGTGTGTTAGAGACATTGGAGTTGATAGATTGCACGGGATTCGATAAGTTGAAGATTGATTCGACTAGTTTAAGGGTGCTGCACATTGTTGGTGAACAGTCTCCCAACTTCTGGCTTCTTGAGGAAGCTGATTGTGTGCTGGAGATTTCAGGGCCTTATCTCGTTTGCTTGGAAGTGTCGGGTATGTTATATAGAACAAAACTTCGGCTGTTTGATGTAGGGAGTTTGGTGAAGGCGGTGATGTCTTTTACTATTATGGCTCAGAAGAGTGATAATAAGAATCGACAGCTAGCTACAAGATTAGAATATGTCGTTGCCACAGAAGTTCTTGAGAGCCTTTCTAGTGTCAAGCAGCTAACGGTTGGTGGATCGATTATTAAGGTAATCACTATTTCCCCTGTTTCCATTAGCTGCTGAAAAATCGCAAACATTTGTTAAATGTACCCCATGTCCTCTCTACTTGCACATTCAGAAACCCCCAAAACTGAAGTTAAAGTCTTTTGCACACGTTCTTAGAATGACATTGGGAGATTTCTTTCCGCTTCTTAAAAAAGACGAGTTAAACACTTTCGTGACGGTGTGATGTACATTGGTTTTCACTTTTCAGTAACCACGACAAGATAGTTATGCAAGGTTACAAACTTACAGCAATAGACTAGAAAGAGTTGCTGCTATAGTCTCTGTGAATCTGGGTACCAAATATCTAATTATTTGTTCATGACAGAATCTGCCACTTTTTTTAGGCAACGGATTAGTTTAATGTGGGTAAATCAGTAACCGAAAACTCAAACTAGCACCTAGGACATATCTTTTTTTTTTTGGGTGACCCAGGGAACACCCGAACACCCTGCAAGCCCGGGGACCAGGTAAGTCATCAAGGTTACCCTTGATGGCAGGTAACCGCAGCACTCACACCTAGGACATGTTATTCACTTGGTGTTTTCATATTTGTGATTTGAAGTTAGCATCTTAAGTAGTTCCTAAATTCGCAGGGTTTATCAACATGTGCTACATACAACCTATCATCTCGTTTTTCAGAACGAAGAAGTCTAACTCTTTGCATACCTTATATTGAATGGAGTCATCATGGAATAGCAAATTTGGTGCACGTCTCACCTAATCTGGAATCATTAGTATTCAAACTCTCGTATTGTTCTGACACGGTATGCTTCGTATAACTTTAGTTTGTTTTTGTTGTTTCTTTTATACTTTCTCATGTACAGTATACTGGCAGCTCATTGTTGGTTACATTTTTTTAAAAACTTACATGCTGTCTATTCAGATTATGTTCTGTTTTTACACTGCACTCGTTTTGATTCGCGAGATAATTAGGTAAGCATCAGCAATGTGTATTTTACTCCAAGCAGTCAATATAACTGACAAAATTATGATCATAGTGTTTTGTAGGGCATGCCGGTGTCCCTCCTGAAAACAAGGATCACGAAAACTATTGGAAGTCAAGTAGTGCAATTTCAAAGTGCCCACTCCTGCATCTCAAGATTGTTAAGGTAGTAGGATTCCAATTATCATGCCGATATATGAAGCCGCTGTTTGAATTTCTTGGGTTTATGCTCACCAACTCAAGGGCACTTGAAAAGATTGTTATTCATGCATCGCGATATGTGACTCGAGCAGCAAGAGACGAGGTTATGAAATTGCTTGTCACTCCCACGACGTCTCCTAGTGCTATAGTTCAGTTTGAACCTCCTCATTTTTGGGTAGATCCTCTTTGAATACCAAGAAATTGATCTTAGATAACTTGTCCACCTAAAATTCAAGTCTATGTGTTTGTCTAAAATACCACTCATATATATGTTAAACAAACGTATGAAATTGAACGAAAGGAGTATCATGAGAGCTAAAATCACTAGCCACTTTCGTAACTATGAATGTTTTGTTTTTATCGACTTCTAGTGATGTTTTGTATAAAATGTTTGGTTCTTGCGCAACCCAGCCGCGGACCGCGGAATTGATCATATCATATCATATACTCCCTGGACTTTTTTTATTTGTCATTATCACTTTTCCAAACACTTCATTCTCTCTTTTTTTTTTTGACAGAGCGATAGATTTGCCAAAATTTAGCAGTTTTTTGCTAAGTTGTGAGCATATTGAGTTTCCTTGAACGATAATTAATAGAAAACAGTAAAAATCTGAAAGAACAGATAAAATAGTAGAAATAACATTCTTTGTGTCTTGAGGGGCTTCAGAATCTCCGCATATATGAATGATAAGGTTTAGACAATCTGTAGCAGCTTCAATATGTCTATATCCGCATATATCATATATGTATCATTTTTTACAAATAACCCTTATATGTTACGAATAACCACCTCAAATCTCACTTAAATCTAATACCTAATATTATTTACGCTTACAGTATTTATAAAATCCAATCTAATTACGACTTTAAAAAATTTGAACTATCTAAACTACCCTCATTTGATACATTCCCTTACCCCTACTAATTAAAACTCCCAAATCAATTGTTCATATCTTAACACTTCTAATTCCCTAATCAATTCAATGAAAAAAAAATTGAATTATACAAGTAATTTCTTATTAGTGTGATAAATGCAAGGTTTAAGATAATGATTAACTAACAGCATAAATATTCAACAAGAGGATCCGTGGCGCAATGGTAGCGCGTCTGACTCCAGATCAGAAGGTTGCGTGTTCGATTCACGTCGGGTTCAATTTCCCGATCCTCATCACGGTCTTTTTAATTTTCTGCTTTTTAATATATTAAATATTAAAATTTTAAAGAATAAAACAGATAAACACCAAGGTCGTTGTAGTATAGTGGTAAGTATTCCCGCCTGTCACGCGGGTGACCCGGGTTCGATCCCCGGCAACGGCGTTTTTAACACTGGTTTTTATTTTTTCTTTCAATTGCCAAGGCCAAAATAATTGTTTCTGTCAAGTTTTTATTTTTATTTTCTTAACGATTTTTTAGCAACTTGGTTAACCTTTGGTTAGTTCGGTTTCAGCCTAAGTTATCATCAGGTGTCATGCTGTTTAGCTGCCTCGAGGCCGGTGAGCTTGTGAATCATCAGGTGGTAAACTACAAGCAATGCCAAGATATGCTACGCATTCCAGTAGTATATATATATACACACGGTTACACATTGCTGCTAGGAATCGCGACATTAATATGGTTTGAGTCCTTTTATATTGTCCGCAAAACTTGGTATGAAAACAAGAGAGGTATATGAGACCGTCTATAAGAAAACTTGTACGGAGTAATATAATTTTTGAATAGTTTGAGTGAAACGAAAATTGCATTAAATTACATAAGTAAGACTTTGGCCTGACGCGAACATCTTGGATAACTCAACAATTTCTGGATTACATAGAAAAAATTTGACTGTCGTAAATGTGATTGTCGAGATTGTCGATAAACATCTTCACTTGGCTTCAACACCAACTTCTCCAAGACCTTAGCACGGTCAAGCACGTACTCTGCTAATTCCGTCATGAACGTCATTTCTGTTGTGTTGAATAACCCTATGAACTGTACAACCTTAAGGTGTTGCCAAGGATTCACGACAGCCGCCCTTTCCGGTGACTTCCAATAGTTTTCACCATTAAAGTCTAGGAGCTTGTTTGAGTCGATCAGCTGGTTAAATAATAACATGAAGTTTCATTTTTATTTTGCTTAAAATTATAAATAGGGTCGCAAAATCAAACTAATTACAAAAATAAAGCTAAATTCAAATTATTTACCAAAAACGAGTCCACGTAATTGCATGGTGTAGTTTTTTGAAAAAAATAAGTCGCTGTCTGGGACGACTTTCCAAAAGTAGTAAAAAGAGATCGCTGTCAGGGACAACGATTTACTATATATGTTAAAAAACTTCTCAGATTTACAAAAAAAATCATAACCGGACTGCGACTTGTTATTTGGTTTTCGACCCCATTTAAATTCGTTAATTACTCCGTATATCCTACGACTTTGATTTTTGTAACTTACTCCGTATATCCTACGTAAATTGCTTACGGAGCCCATCAATTTATACTCTGTATTAATTAATAATCAACAAACAAACCAAGCAAAGGAAGTACAATAATAATAATCATGCTATACTCATATGTTTATTCAATATAATTATAGTACTCTCGTATAATATTCACTCAGTCTCGGTCATTTATTTATCTTTTTCAACTTACGACCTTTCTATATTAAGAAAGTATTCTATGAGTAATTGAACACCCAGCGATACCATTGTCCACTTAGTTCTACCACAAATAATCCCCTACTTATTCCTTTGTTTCCCTTGTTTTTGTGCCAAAAGCAAAGTAAAAGTAAATAAATAACCAAGACGGAGGGAGCAGTAAACTTATTAAATTGGTTTGAACTTGTGGAATAATAGATTACCTGAACATAGCTGTAAGGTTCCATGTATATGGTTAATTTCTCCAAGTAGAATGAGGTCCGCAACAATCTGGCAATGCCTGGTATACTTTTTTCATCTACACAATCAATTTCCAGAAACTTGCATTTTAAGTATCTTATACGCAAACATTCCAACTCGCATATTGATAGTACCTGGTAACAACAGTACATTCGAAAGGTGTGACGACAAATTAATTTCACGTAAATCAGTGACAAAGCGAAACTAATTAACGTCTTGTTCTTTTCGGCTAAAAAAGTGAGATACGGCTGAAAAGTGTATGGTTTGAAGTGAATCAAGTTGAATTGAACTGACCCGATATGAGCTTAAATTAACTCCAAAAGAACTTGCTAGACACAAAGAGAAGTATATCTACAAGTACGACTTCAATCGGTGAAACATCACTATGAGGCTATGAGCATTGAAATAAGCAATAGGGGGGGCAAGACTCCAATACAAAATCAAGCCCGGGAATACTTACACTCAACCAACAAGTCGTGGGGCCAAGGGATAATTATGTATTGAAATGTACATAAACTTAAAATGTTCGGGGCTCCTGACCCCTCTCGACATAACTAGGGGTCACTATGACAGATTGATATTCAAATTCAATATATACTTTCTACCTGCGGACTGCGGTATGTAAATATGTAATCAATCAGTAACTAACCTGTATGCACCAAGTTCCCAATGATAGTTTCTCAACATGACTTGTTTCGGTAAGCAGATGCATCATCATCGATTGACATATCATTAGTCTATCAACATCACTTGATTCATAATCTTCAAAATTTGTAGACATACAAAATCTTAGGCTTACTTCTACCAACGAAGACATATTTTTTAACTTGCATTGCTTGCTACCGATTTCACCCGAAATCACTAAGCTTTTAATACTCGGACCCGAAATCTGTAACAATTCATTCTCCTCATCATCGTCATCATTATAGCGCAACTTTCGGTTACAACTATCAATCACTAGATTTCTTAACTTACTATTGGAAGGAACATTAACCCGACTAAAACCCGAGCAATTCATCAAATATAACGACTCTAATTCCGGACTACAATAAATAATCTTGTGAATTTTATCAACACATAAGTTGTTAACACCCTTTAACGTCAATTTCTTCAATGATTTCCAAAAAACAGACGAACCCAAATCAAATTTCGAAGCACAAAGACTAAATTCCTTCAAAGTATCACACAAAAACAAACTAAGAGGCAAAACAAAGGAATGTTCATAATCAATAACGTCAAGAATAAGCACTTGAATTTGCTTATCGACTGCACATTGTACCCACACATTAATCGGCAGGTAAAGCCCGTTATTCAGACACCCAATACCGAGCAATGAAAGATTTAAGATCGGTCCTTTGTGAAGCATCAAAGCATTGTTAATTACTTGAACGTCATCTTCTTCTAAAAGTCCTCTTTTGGAAACTATTAGGCTAGGGCTTGAGGTCCAAGCGTAACGCCATCGTTTCGACAAGAGTTGAGTTCTAACAGCGGCCTCTACATGCATTAGAGATAATATGTGAGTGATCAATGCATCAGGTAAGTTCGTTATGCGATCTACGTTACTGAGTTTTAACCGTTTTGAAGGCGATTCGTGTTCATCGTAGGAATGCACGTAAATATATTCGTCTTCCGAAAAAGATTGATTTGGGGAAGGACTACGAGAATCATTGTCCTCCATAGAAAATTGTTTGAATCACTTTTTTTGTTAAATTGTATAGATTAGGGTTTAATTGCCCTAATATACTGGGATTAGAGCCTTAGAGGTGAGATAACTTGTCGTGGTTTTATATTTTACTAGTTTTATACTCGTACAAATTTGTACGGTATTGAATATTCATTATATTTTACTATATCCTAAATTAATGTTCTTTTAATATGCTAATATCCTAATATAGTTTTTACAAGAATATTCAACAATTTGGCTAAATTTATAAACGGTTAATCTAACGTGTGCCCTAAGGGCATACGTTAATAAGCTTAATATGAAAATATTTATAAGATATTCTTATAAAATGCAAGTATAAACTCAATTTTACCATAATTAATGAGAATCTCGTAGAAATATTTCTATATTAATAAACTTATTAACGTGTGCCCTTATTAGGACACACGGTGGAAAAATCGGTTTTAAATAGTTTGAAGTAGGATTTAGTTATGGTATCATCATACGTTTAGAGGTGAGATAAGTTGTCCTGCTTTAGTATTTTACTAGTATTAAATTGAATTTGTATGGGATTGAATATTTATAATATTTTATTATATCTTAAATTAATGTTCTTCTAATCCCCTACTACTAAAAGAATAAGTGATCTCTAAAATTTTCCTGCCTAATTGAAAAGTTCTATGATTGTACACTACATATCATATTATTTTTATACCATAAATAGAAAATACTAATACATATAATACCTAAATACACATTAATGGAATATTTTATTTTTGTTAAACAAGTGAAATTGCACTAATAACACGTATGATATGAGAGAAAAATTTTGCATGAATTTTTCCGTATTTTTATTTTTCTGTCTTTTAATATAAATACGCTAAAAGTTTTATCTTTTTTGCAAATTCTCTAATTTTATTGCATAATTAAGTCATTAATTAAGAATGTTCTTTTGGTAAATGCAATAGTATAAAATATTATTTTTAATAATTATGTAGTTCATATTACGAGTTTGAGTTAAAACGTCAATCTAGCTTATTTGGTGCAACAACATTCAAATAATCTCTCTTATTATACCGTCTAACTATGTTACCAAGCTACTATATTCAACGTCTTTATACATAATTGTCTAAAAAACCGTGCAATGCATTCGCACGGGATCTATACTAGTATGCTAATATCCTAATAATATGATCTCATGATTCTCTAAAATATTCAACAATTTGGCTAAATTTATAAATAGTTTCAAGTAGGATTTAGTTATGATATCATACGTTTATGATTCTCTCTTGTATATTCTATATGCAATTAAGTGAGTGCGAATTGGATATCCATTAAGTAATTTTTGATAGTAAATCGAATTTAGTTTATTATGTTCTACTTATAGCTAATATATATGAATATACTGAGTAAGTCATAAAATGACCTAATTTTTAACTAATTTTCATGAGTATTTCATTGTTCATGTATTTTACATCTAGTGTCTATATTAAAAAACTCATCATTATAGTAATTTTTTTGTTTACAAATTTTTTAATAATTTAATTTCATAATGTATTTATTCATTATATTTAAAAAACAAAATCAAACTCTTTAAAATGAAATAAAATTCCATCGTGTATGAAATTTGTGTATTGATTTATTAGAAGTTTATTAATCAATCACATTTTATAAACATCAATCATATGTTATAAAATGAAATATAAAGAGGATAGTTGCATACATGTACTATGAAATTAATTAGTGTGTAGAAAGAAGTGGGGTCAATTTTTCTAAAATCAAGGGACCAATAATTATAAGTCCTAAAAGAACTACTCGATTATATGTAGGAGATTTTGTGACCCACCACCTTACTCTCGTAACACGTACTTGGAATTAGATTTTGCCAAAGCAACAGGAAGGCACGACCAGACCCGGTTCCTAGCTCATAATTGCCCCGACCAGCCTTGCCCCTTTCACATGCCGATTAAGAGCATTGGGGGGTGAACCCGACCAGTGGACAACTCTGCTTTGGAATAATAAAGTTGGTGATAATATATATAGAAAAATAAAGATGGTGATAATTTACCAAAGTGATGATGTGTCCGAAAGAAAAATAATGAGATATGACATGAGATTAAAAAAGCTTTAAATCATATTTTTTATTTTAATTATTAATTGCTAGTTCAATTTTTTTTTTTTTTAAATCGAAAACCTCGTTAAGATGGCCAATTTGAAAACAAAAAATTCTTCGGAATCCGGGCCCAATAATTTGGGTAAGAACTTGAAATAGGGTGATAAATGCAGCACTTAAACAAAATACAGATAACAGAGAGAATAAGTAAGCAACAAGAGGATCCGTGGCGCAATGGTAGCGCGTCTGACTCCAGATCAGAAGGTTGCGTGTTCGATTCACGTCGGGTTCAATCTCCCGATTCTCATCACGGTCTTTTTAATTTTCTACTTTTTAATATATCATATATAAAAATGTAAAAGAATAAAACAGATAAACACCAAGGTCGTTGTAGTATAGTGGTAAGTATTCCCGCCTGTCACGCGGGTGACGCGGGTTCGATCCCCGGCAACGGCGTTTTTAACACTGATTTTTATTTTGTTGCAGACTTAAGTTTCATCCTTCATTTGCGAAGGCCAAAATAATTGTTTCTGTCAAGTTTCGGTTTCAGCCTAAGTTTTCACCAGGTGGCATGCTGTCTAGCTGCCTCGAGGCCGCTAAGGTCTATTACAAGGCGTCAGGCCATACCGTCTTGCACCTTCACGCGAATCATCAGATGGTAAGCCACAAGAAATGCCAAGATATGCTACGCATTCCACAAGTATATATATGCTCTTAGGAATTGCGACATTAACATGGTTCAAGTCCTTTTATATCATCCACAAAACTTGGTATAAAGAATAAGAGTGTATATGAGACCGTCTTTAAGAAAACTTGAAATAAAATTTCTGAATAGTTCGAGTGAAACCAAAATTGCATTCAGTTACATAAGTAAGACTCTGGCTTGACGCGAACATCTTGGATAACTTAACAATTTCTGGATTACATAGAACAAATTTGACTGCTGTAAATCTGAATGTTGACATTGTCGATAAACATCTTCACTTGGCTTCAACACCAATTTCTCCAAGACCTTAGCATGGTCGAGCACGTACTCTGCTAATTCCGTCATGAATGTCATCTCCATTGTCTTGAATAACCCTATGAATTGTACAACCTTGAGGTGTTTCCAAGGATTCATGAAACCCGCCCTTTCCGGTGACTTCCAATAGTTTCTGCCATAAAAGTCATGGAACTTGCTTGAGTTGATCACCTGCTTAAAAAAAACATGAAGTTTCAACATAATCATCGGTCCAGTTTAATATCTCAAACAACCGATATGTGGTGTCAATAAGCAACTCAGAATTATAATTACGATATTTTTTTTGCTTAAAAGAGGGTTGAAAACCAAACTAATTACGAAAATAAAGCTTATTTCAATCTATTTACCAAAAATGGGTCCACGTCATCGCATGTTAGGGTTTTTTGAAAAAAATAATAAGTCACTGTCTGGAACGACGACTATCGAAGAGTAGTAGGATGGTTGTTGTCCCAGTCTCCCAGACAACGACTTACTATAAAGAGCAAAAAATTCGTTAGTTACTCCAAAGATCGTACCACTTTTATTTTTGGGCCAACTTAGTAATCTAGTAGGGAGTATAATTTAATTAAGGTCGACTAACGTAAATTGCTCATGGAGCCCGTCAATTAATATTAACTATTACGAGTAATCAATAAGCAAACCACGGAAAGGAAGTACAATAATAATCATGCTATACTCCCTCCATTCGAGCCAATTCCATAGGTTTATTCAATATAAATGTAGTACTCCATATATTAATTAAACTTATGAAATTGGTTTAAACGGATGGAATAACCGATTACCTGATCATAGCAATGAGGTTCCATGTAGATGGTTAATCTCTCTAAGTAGAGTGAGTTTCGCAACAGTCTGGCAATGCCGGGTATACTTTCTTCATATACAGAATCAATTTCCATAATCTTGCATTTTAAGTATGTTGTACGCAAATATTCCAACTCGCATATTGATAGTACCTGGTCACAACAGTACATTCGAAAGGTGTGAAGACAATCAATTTTCATGTAAATTAATGACAAAGCGAAACTAAAACCCTGTTTATTTCGGCTGAAAAGAGCTTGAGTGAAGTTTTAAATGAACATAATATAGTTGAATTGAACTAAAGTAAGAGTTCATTTGTGAAGAGATGAACTGAACGGAAGAAACTAATTAAGTTCTCGATTACCCTCCTATTCCCAAGTCCGACTTCAATAGATGTAAATTGGAGTCACAAGTACGACTCCAATAGATGAAACGTCACTATGAGAGGTGATACTCAGACTCGATACTACTTTATAAATTCGATAATCAATCAGTAACTAACCTGTATGCACCAAGTCCCCAATGATAGTTTCTCAACATGACTTGTTTCGGTAAGCAGATGCATCATCATCGATTGACATATAATTAGTCTATCAACATCACTTGATTCATAATCTTCAAAATTTGTAGACATACAAAATCTTAGGCTTACTTCTACCAACGAAGACATATTTTTTAACTTGCATTGCTTGCTACCGATTTCACCCGAAATCACTAAGCTTTTAATACTCGGACCCGAAATCTGTAACAATTCATTCTCCTCATCATCGTCATCATTATAGCGCAACTTTCGGTTACAACTATCAATCACTAGATTTCTTAACTTACTATTGGAAGGAACATTAACCCGACTAAAACCCGAGCAATTCATCAAATATAACGACTCTAATTCCGGACTACAATAAATAATCTTGTGAATTTTATCAACACATAAGTTGTTAACACCCTTTAACGTCAATTTCTTCAATGATTTCCAAAAAACAGACGAACCCAAATCAAATTTCGAAGCACAAAGACTAAATTCCTTCAAAGTATCACACAAAAACAAACTAAGAGGCAAAACAAAGGAATGTTCATAATCAATAACGTCAAGAATAAGCACTTGAATTTGCTTATCGACTGCACATTGTACCCACACATTAATCGGCAGGTAAAGCCCGTTATTCAGACACCCAATACCGAGCAATGAAAGATTTAAGATCGGTCCTTTGTGAAGCATCAAAGCATTGTTAATTACTTGAACGTCATCTTCTTCTAAAAGTCCTCTTTTGGAAACTATTAGGCTAGGGCTTGAGGTCCAAGCGTAACGCCATCGTTTCGACAAGAGTTGAGTTCTAACAGCGGCCTCTACATGCATTAGAGATAACATGTGAGTGATCAATGCATCAGGTAAGTTCGTTATGCGATCTACGTTACTGAGTTTTAACCGTTTTGAAGGCGATTCGTGTTCATCGTAGGAATGCACGTAAATATATTCGTCTTCCGAAAAAGATTGATTTGGGGAAGGACTACGAGAATCATTGTCCTCCATAGAAAATTGTTTGAATCACTTTTTTTGTTAAATTGTATAGATTAGGGTTTAATTGCCCTAATATACTGGGATTAGAGCCTTAGAGGTGAGATAACTTGTCGTGGTTTTATATTTTACTAGTTTTATACTCGTACAAATTTGTACGGGATTGAATATTCATAATATTTTACTATATCCTAAATTAATGTTCTTTTAATATGCTAATATCCTAATATTAGTTTCTACTCGATTATTCACCAATTTGGCTAAATTTATAAGCGGTTAATCTAAGGTGTGCCCTAAGGGCATACGTTAATAAGCTTAATATGAAAATATTTATAAGATATTCGTATAAACTCAATTTTACCATAATTAATGAGAATCTCGTAGAAATATTTCTATATTAAACTTATTAACGTGTGCCCTTATTATGACACACGGTAGAAAAATCGGTTTTAAATAGTTTGAAGTAGGATTTAGCTATGGTATCATCATACGTTTAGAGGTGAGATAACTTGTCCTGCTTTAATATTTTACTAGTATTAAACTGAATTTGTATGGGATTGAATATTTATAATATTTTATTATATCTAAAATTAATGTTCTTCTAATCCCCTACTACTAAAAGAATAAGTGATCTCTAAAATTTTCCTGCCTAATTGAAAAGTTCTATGATTGTACACTATATATCATATTATTTTTATACCATAAATAGAAAATACTAATACATATAATACCTAAATACACATTAATGGAATATTTTGTTTTTGTTAAACAAGTGAAATTGCACTAATAACACGTATGATATGAGAGAAAAATTTTGCATGAATTTTTCCGTATTTTTATTTTTCTGTCTTTTAATATAAATACGCTAAAAGTTTTATTTTTTTTGCAAATTCTCTAATTTTATTGCATAATTAAGTCATTAATTAAGGATGTTCTTTTGGTAAATGCAATAGTATAAAATATTATTTTTAATAATTATATAGTTCATGTTACGAGTTTGAGTTAAAACGTCAATCTAGCTTATTTGGTGCAACAACATTCAAACAATCTCTCTTATTATACCGTCTAAGTATATATGTTACCAAGCTACTATATTCAACGTCTTTTATACATAATTGTCTAAAAAGCCGTGCAATGCATTCGCACGGGATCTATAATCATCATATATAATATTAAAGTTGAAGCAGGTGTCTCTTTTATTGCCACATGTCGCATTCAGGTTTAATTGTCCACGTGTCAATACAAGCTTCCTCTTAATCAATTTCCACAGGAGCAATTAATTAATTTATTTTTCAAATATTGATTCTGAAGAGTCAAGGGCGAGATCACCTAAGAGGGGGAGGGGGTGAATTAGGTGTCTATTTAAAATTTTAAGCTTAATTAAAGCTTCTTTAAAAACTCTATGATCACTAAGACACTACTTAGAAGAAAGGAGAAGTTGACACTTCGAACTAGAAAGTTAGAAGTATTCAACAACGATTCAGCCAGTAAATGTCACAGTGAAATCAACAGTGATATCAGAATGCAGCGGAAATATTAAAAACGAAATAGACAAAACTCAAGGATGTTTTTTAAATTGGTTCGGTCACTACTCCGCGACCTACATCCAACGTTATCTTATTAAACATCTTTGACGTAAACTCATACAAACAAAGACCCCGAATAATAAAACAACTCCCCAACCTACTCCGGTTGCTATTTGCTCAATGCTACTCCGCACCAAGACTTATGCTCAAAGCTACTCCGCTAAGAGACTTCCCCAACTCTTTCGAGTTGCTATTGCTCAAGACTACTCCGCCAAGAGACTTCCCCAACTCTTTCGAGTTGCTAGTTGCTCAAGATAACTCTATCTTAAGACTTGTTCTACTCGTTTGTTACAAGACTTGTGTTTCTCAAAATGTTCACAAAATGAACGGTGGAGAAAACGATTAAGTACTAACACGAGATCATCGAACACAATACATGCTTTGTTACAACGAACTAGCTCTTTGTAAAAGACTTAAGAAAAATATTTTGCAAAACAATTAAGTATGAAATGTTAAATGATTTTTGCAAAGATAATTACTCAATAAAACTCAAAGTCTTTTAAGCTTGAAGATATTTTGTTGTTGCACACCTTGTTCAAGTAAAATGAGTGTAGTATTTATAGTGTAAGATATAGTGTACCTTACAATAAAAATAATATAAAAGTTGAAGCTTGAACAACAATCAAAGTGCCAAGAAAGAGGCAGCCAAAACTATGGCCCCTTATGCAAGAAAGATAAATTCTTGCATAAGTAACCAAGTTTACTTGGGACTCTAATTTTTCAGCCATATCTTTAGACAAAAATAGGTTAGGTTTTCTTGCAAGAAAGACTATAAATGGTGATATTTATGGGGACCATAAACATTACCAATTATAGTAAAAGTAAGCAACCAAATTTAGCAAGTGTCTTCTTTTCCAAGACAACAAAAACTTCCTTTCAATTATAAGATTCAAACCAGAAATTTCAGCAAGGTAAAAATGTTGATCAAAGATTTTGAAAGCAATTTTCAAGAGTTAAGTAATTTCGAAATACTTAAGAGCCAGAAACCACAGTGACATGTCACTGTCAGTTTTGAAGTACTTAGCATGAATCGAGTTTAATGATTTCTTATACAACACTATGACTATAACAATGACGATCTTCATCTCTTGATCTTCTTGTGCAACCTTGAACGATTAGTTAAGCTTCCATAGCTATAAGATTAAAACTTAAGAGGTACACATTATATTAACAAGAAGATTAATTTGTCTTAAGGCATCATCAACCAATCTAATCTAAAAATGGTCTCAACAGATTCCCTCCTAGGATTTCAATTATTTCATTCCCAAAAAAATGACAATTAAGGATTTCCTTATTTACAATTCCTTTACCCATTTATTCTCTCTTTTATCAATTGATTCCTTCCAATAATCTCGATTCTTTTTCATACCAAATCAAACTGACAACTTATTCATTTAATCAATTAGTTGTCATCAACCATTTCTGTAATCATGGCCTATATTACTAAGCTTCTTTCTAAAACTAACGTATACCCTCCAAATTTCAGTGACAATCTCTTAATTTCAATGCTTAAATCTACTATATCTATATAATAAGGCAACACATTCATATCAATAATAGTGCTTCTTTACAAACCAAACGTTATCAATGCTATTTGATGAGTGAATCAAGTAAAAAAAATTAAAAAATGTTTTCTTATGTCATCTATAAAATTCAAGGAAGTATTAATAGTCCGTGATTAAGATGGGTCTTGAGAAACTAAAGTAACTTCCTACTTATTATTGCTAATACGAAGTATATTTATTTTCCCTTATAACAGGCTTTTTTTCGTCTGCATTTAAGACGGTAAATTGTGACCATTTTTTATAAAAAGTTAACAAATAATTTCTAATAAAATGTGAACAATTTTAGCTGTAAATTTAACTACAACATTTTGTCATTACATAATTATATTTTATTTCAAAATGCGAAATTTTTTATCTAAATTTCAATCGAAAACCGCCATCTAAAATGAGAATTCACTACAAAGATTAAAGAAATAATCAAAGGTGAATTTGGAACACATAAAACACACAATCCCCATCATATGTAAGGTGGCCCACAAAAAATGTGCACGATAACAATACAATAAAATAGTTTCCTAACAAACAGAGTCACAATATACGATAAAATGCGCACGATAACAATACAGTGAAAACATACACAAAATAAAAGGCACTTTGATAAACAGTCTCTGATAAAAAAAAAGGTTACGAAAAAACATATTACCTTTGTCATGTTCATTTGTTTACCTTTACTTTTGGTACAAATTAAAAATCAAGGTGAAGAGGGGGGAACTATTTGTGGATAGTGGTATTGAATGACAAATGAACAACATTCTCATTTGAAAATACTCATCAAAAACCTTCTCAATATAGACAGATAAACAAATGAATGTGACAAACTAAAACGGAAAAGGTAAACAAATGTTCGAGGCTGAATGAGCATACAATTGTACGAAGCAAGATTCTCAATATAGTTTACTGAGATCAATAATTTTTTTCTTAAAATCATATGTAATTTGGAAAATGATAAATACAGTTCTAAGGGTTGTATTAAGGAGTTATAAGAGGAAATAAATCATTAACATTTATATTAATTGCATTGATTAATGTGTAATTTAATTCTCAATTCCTAAATTACTTACCACATTTAGAAGGTATTAAATTGCTTAAATACAACCCTTAGGGCTGTATTTAACATTATCATCTAATCTTTTACAAAAGTCTTAAAATCAATAATTAAGAATAGTACAAGTAGAAGTAATCACCTAAACAAAGTTTTGATAGACCTCTGAAATGTATTATGTTGCGAATACAACACTGAGTTTTAAAAAATTCACTACATCAACTTATTAGTTAGCACTACACAATTATTTTGCAACCCGCTATATTTAAATTTTCAAAATAATTGTATGAATACTGTGTAATGACCGTATTTGATTCATGATGATATTTATATGCAAATCAATGTTATACCCAAAAGAAAAATCACAAAAATCATAACCTATTTTATTGGAATCTTTATAGTTTGCGTGAAGAACTCATATTTTATATTCATTATTTGTGAGCATGCAATATTTTAATGCAGCCTCTGATTCTAGGAATCACTTCGTATGATTAAAATACTCCTCATCGGAGTATATCATAAAAAGTTGAGCAATTTTAAGGAATTGAAGGTAGTCCTTCCTCTATTTAGTTTGATTCCACAAGTATTTTTTGATATATGTGAGGTGTATTTTGATGAAAGGTATGGAGTCCAAGTGAATGGAGGAAGTGCCATTTTTCAGTGTTCCTTTCGGACTTAATTGTTGAGAAGACCATCTCAACCAAAACCTAATCAAATAGTCATTTTGATTCACGAACTCACGATCAATAATAACAGTGTCAAATAAACTACACAAAGGGGTATGGAACTAATGATTTCTAAATAACTTAGTGAAAGACTTTTTTTTCAAATTTTTGTGTCGTTTATTATATAATTAAGTACGCCCCCTCTCACGGTCATTTGTTTACCCTCACTTTTGGCACAAAGACCAAAGAAATAATATGTTACCAATAGGGTTGTACTTAATGGATGACAAGTGTATAATAGTATCATTGAGAGTTCAAATTATTACTCATATATATAAAATCTTTCTAATATAAAAAGTAAAAAGGTAAATAAATGAATGATATACCCTAAAATGAAAAAGATATACAAATGACAGGGATGGAGGGAGTAAAAAAGTATGTCGCAAAATTTAAAAAGTTTGTATGAATTTTTATTTCGTTCATTATTATATTATTTCTTACTTTATGACCATAAGTGTAACAATAATATGAAATATTTTTTTTCCATGGTTATGGTTTTTCCAGCAAGATAAGGCGATGAGTTGTTGTTGCTTTACTTTGAATATATACGGGGAACTTAATTTTAACATAAATAATGTGGGAGCATAAAAAAGAATTTTTTTTTAACATAAATAATATTAAATATATTTCTTCAAAACAAAGAGTAATGGAAAAAAAAATATTTTGGGTCATCTTGAATTACTTCAACTCCTTTTAAATATGGCAAAGTGTTGAATGAATTGTATACATATTTCAGAATCTTCTATATTTCTATACAGTTTTAGCTCGATTGATGATGAAGTTGGACATTTTGTATTAAAACTGAAAAAAAGGTTAGTCCCGTAGGTGCGAGTTAGGTGCAGGTCTCGAGGTTCTAAGAACCTAATTCTGAACGGGTCTTCTCAGATTATCTCAATTTTTTTTTAATCATTTCTAGGACCATTATCATCAAATTACTTATACATAATGGTCAATGTTCAAGAATAAATATTCAATTCGGGTCATATATAGTCAAGCTCATGTCCTAATTCGGTGTCGGGTGTGGTATTAGGCGGGTTATTTGTGGCAGATCAATATTGACAGGTCTATTTGCACTTCCATCACTCTAACCACCACGTTGTCGTAAAGTTCGTATAAGTACATAAATTAACATTTTACTGCATAGTGACGCGAAACATTGAAAAAAATATGTACCAGTAATATATTGTGATTGCGTTCCTATTCTGAATAATAGATTGGAACATTAGGAAAACAGGTAAGAATATCAAGCTTTTTGTAAAGAGAATCGCTTGATAATATGTACGCAAACCAAATGTATCTAAATTGCTAAATAAGCAATCATGACCAACAAGACAGATTATTTACACATGAAAAAAATAATACTAAAGATTATTAAGAAAGGAGAATATATTATGACATGGTTCCTTTTTTCTATTAATAAAGTAGGCAGTTAATGAAATGACATCCTATTAGCATTGCAATTATATAATAAGAATTAAAATTTATTTTTACATCACAATTTCCAAAGATAACCCGTGTATCACACGGGTTAAAAAGCTTTATCCACTACTGATGATACAAACTGATTGAATCATCACGAATTTTGCTAAGAGAATGAAAATCATAATAATTTAGTAATTTAGAAGGCAAAAGTTAAATGTATAAAAAAGTAGAGGGAAAAGTCGAGTCAAGTTGTTTATTTTTTTTGAGAAATACAAAGAGCAGACAAATAAAGTGAACGTGATGCACATCGGGTATGCTTTTAGGGTATGATAGTTACTATATGATGTTGCATATACAAATTTTTATTACTTTATACTCGCCTGAAGGCACATAAAATGATTTTTTTATTATATTACAATTACAATATTTACGTTATTGATGATGCAATTATGAAGATCGTCCCGTGCGGGCACGGGTTCAAAGCTAGTAGTATGCTAATATCCTAATAATATGATCGCATGATTCTCTAAAATATTCAACAATTTGGCTAAATTTATAAATAGTTTGAAGTAGGATTTAGTTATGATATCATACGTTTATGATTCTCTCTTGTATATTCTATATGCAATTAAGTGAGTGTGAATTGGATATCCATTAAGTAATTTTTGATAGTAAATCGAATTTAGTTTATTATGTTCTACTTATAGCTAATATATATGAATATACTGAGTAAGTCATAAAATGACCTAATTTTTAAGTAATTTTCATGAATATTTCATTGTTCATGTACTTTACATCTAGTGTCTATATTAAAAAATTCATCATTATAGTAATTTTTTTGTTTACAAATTTTTTAATAATTTAATTTCATAATGTATTTATTCATTATATTTAAAAAATAAAATCAAACTCTTTAAAATGAAATAAAATTCTATCGTGTATGAAATTTGTGTATTGATTTATTAAATAGAAGTTTATTAATCAATCACATTTTATAAACATTAATCATATGGTATAAAATGAAATATAAAGAGGATAATTATAATGAAATATAAAGAGGATAACTATGAAATTAATTAGTGTGTAGAAAAAAGTGGGGTCAATTTTTCTAAAATCAAGGGACCAATAATTATAAGCCCTAAAAGAACTCCTCGATTATATATAGGATATTTTGTGACCCACCACCTTACTCTCGTAACACGTAACACTTGGAATTAGATTTTGCCAAAGCAACAGGAAGGCACGACCAGACCCGGTTCCTAGCTCATAATTGCCCCGACCAGCCTTGCCCCTTTCACATGCCGATTAAGAGCATTGGGGGGTGAACCCGACCAGTGGACAGCTCTGCTTTGGAATAATAAAGTTGGTGATAATATATATAGAAAAATAAAGATGGTGATAATTTACCAAAGTGATGATGTGTCCGAAAGAAAAATAATGAGATATGGCATGAGATTAAAAAAGCTTTAAATCATATTTTTTATTTTAATTATTAATTGCTAGTTCAATTTTTTTTCTCTTAAAATCGAAAACCTCGTTAAGATGGCCAATTTGAAAACAAAAAATTCTTCGGAATCCGGGCCCAATAATTTGGGTAAAAACTTGAAAAAGGGTGATAAATGCAGCACTTGAACAAAATACAGATAACAGAGAGAATAAATAAGCAACAAGAGGATCCGTGGCGCAATGGTAGCGCGTCTGACTCCAGATCAGAAGGTTGCGTGTTCGATTCACGTCGGGTTCAATCTCCCGATCCTCATTACGATCTTTTTTATTTTCTGCTTTTTAATATATTGAATATTAGAATCTTAAGAATAAAACAGATAAACACCATGGTCGTTGTAGTATAGTGGTAAGTATTCCCGCCTGTCACGCGGGTGACCCGGGTTCGATCCCCGGCTACGGCGTTTTTAACTCCTGTTTTTATTTTGTTGCAGACTTAAGTTTCAACCTTCATTTGCGAAGGCCAAAATAATTGTTTCTGTCAAGTTTCGGTTTCAGCCTAAGTTTTCACCAGGTGGGCATGCTGTCTAGCTGCCTCGAGGCCGCTAAGGTCTATTACAACTTTACAAGGCGTCAGGCCAGAACGTCTTGCACCTTCACGCGAATCATCAGGTGGTAAGCTACAAGCAATGCCAAGATATGCTTGCTACGCATTCCAGAAGTATATATATGCTCTTAGGAATCACGACATTAACATGGTTCAAGTCCTTTTATATCATCCACAAAACTTGGTATAAAGAATAAGAGTGTATATGAGACCGTCTTTAAGAAAACTTGAAATAAAATTTCTGAATAGTTCGAGTGAAACCAAAATTGCATTCAGTTACATAAGTAAGACTCTGGCCTGACGCGAACATCTTGGATAACTTAACAATTTCTGGATTACATAGAACAAATTTGACTGCTGTAAATCTGAATGTTGACATTGTCGATAAACATCTTCACTTGGCTTCAACACCAATTTCTCCAAGACCTTAGCATGGTCGAGCACGTACTCTGCTAATTCCGTCATGAATGTCATCTCCATTGTCTTAAATAACCCTATGAATTGTACAACCTTGAGGTGTTTCCAAGGATTCAGGAAACCCGCTCTTTCCGGTGACTTCCAATAGTTTCTGCCATGAAAGTCATGGAACTTGCTTGAGTTGACCACCTGCTTAAAAAAACATGAAGTTTCAACTTAATCATCGGTCCAGTTTAATAACTCAAGTCTCAAACAACCGATATGTGATGTCAATAAGCAACTCATAATTATAATTACGATTTTTTTTTGCTTAAATAGAGTTGAAAACCAAACTAATTACGAAAATAAAGCTTATTTCAATCTATTTACCAAAAATGGGTCAACATCATCGCATGTTGGGTTTTTAAAAAAAAATAATAAGTCACTGTCTGGGACGACTATCGAAGAGTAGTAGGATGGTTGTTGTCCCAGTCTCCCAGACAACGACTTACTATAAAGAGCAAAAAATTCGTTAGTTAATTACTCCATAGATCGTACCACTTTGATTTTTGGGCAAACTTACATACTAATCTAGTAGGGAGTATAATTTAATTAAGGTCGACTAACGCAAATTGCTTATGGAGCCCATCAATTAATATTAACTATTACGAGTAATCAATAAGCAAACCACGGAAAGGAAGTACAATAATAATCATGCTATACTCCCTCCATTCGAGCCAATTACATAGGTTTATTCGATATACATGTAGTACTCCATATATAAATTAAACTTATGAAATTGGTTTAAACGGAGGGAATAATCGAATACCTCATAATAGTGATGAGGTTCCATGTATATGGTTAATCTCTCTAAGTAGAGTGAGTTTCGCAACAGTCTGGCAATGCCGGGTATACTTTCTTCATATACTGAATCAATTTCCATAATCTTGCATTTTAAATATGTTGTACGCAGATATTCCAACTCGCATATTGATAGTACCTGGTCACAACAGTACATTCGAAAGGTGTGAAGACAATCAATATAATTTCATGTAAATTAAAGACAAGGCGAAACTAAGACCCTGTTTATTTCGGCTGAAAAGAGCTTGAGTCACTACAAGAAAACAGCGTTCAGGCGACTAAAAACAGTCGCCAAGGCCCAGTTGCAGGCCTTAGTCGCCAAATAAAATTCGGGCGACTAGTGAAGTTTTAAGTGAACATAATATAGTTGAATTGAACTCAAGTAAGAGTTAATTTGTGAAGAGATGAACTAAACGGGAGAAACTAATTAAGTTGAACTGAACTGAGCTAAGCTGGAATTTAATCCAAAAGAACAAGACTTGAATATATAATCTCGTAGCCTCGTAGGAGAATACTTACACTCAACTAATGAGTCGGGGGCCGAGTGATAATTTATTTATTGAAATGTTCATATACCTAAATTTTTAAAGAGGCCCTAACATAACTAAGATCCTCCACTAACTATAAGAGATTGATATTCAGCCTCGATACTTTCTACATGCGTTAATGGAGCTTGAGCCTATACTGAGCTGATCCGATGTTTAACTTTTTAAGTTCAGAGAGTTATTAGCCGATTACGAGCTCAATAAGCTAGAGATTTCCTAGCCATTTCCGAGTCTAGCGGAGAGTTATGAGTCGATTCCGAGCTCAAACCAGCTCGATTACCCCCCTATTCCCAAGTCCGACTTCAATAGATGTAAATTGAAGTCACAAGTACGACTCCAATAGATGAAACGTCACTATGAGAGGTGATACTCAGACTCGATACTACTTTATAAATTCGATAATCAATCAGTAACTAACCTGTATGCACCAAGTTCCCAATGATAGTTTCTCAACATGACTTGTTTCGGTAAGCAGATGCATCATCATCGATTGACATATCATTAGTCTATCAACATCACTTGATTCATAATCTTCAAAATTTGTAGACATACAAAATCTTAGGCTTACTTCTACCAACGAAGACATATTTTTTAACTTGCATTGCTTGCTACCGATTTCACCCGAAATCACTAAGCTTGTAATACTCGGACCCGAAATCTGTAACAATTCATCATTCTCCTCATCATCGTCATCATTATAGCGCAACTTTCGGTTACAACTATGAATCACTAGATTTCTTAACTTACTATTGGAAGGAACATTAACCCGACTAAAACCCGAGCAATTCATCAAATATAACGACTCTAATTCCGGACTACAATAAATAATCTTGTGAATTTTATCAACACATAAGTTGTTAACACCCTTTAACGTCAATTTCTTCAATGATTTCCAAAAAACAGACGAACCCAAATCAAATTTCGAAGCACAAAGACTAAATTCCTTCAAAGTATCACACAAAAACAAACTAAGAGGCAAAACAAAGGAATGTTCATAATCAATAACGTCAAGAATAAGCACTTGAATTTGCTTATCGACTGCACATTGTACCCACACATTAATCGGCAGGTAAAGCCCGTTATTCAGACACCCAATACCGAGCAATGAAAGATTTAAGATCGGTCCTTTGTGAAGCATCAAAGCATTGTTAATTACTTGAACGTCATCTTCTTCTAAAAGTCCTCTTTTGGAAACTATTAGGCTAGGGCTTGAGGTCCAAGCGTAACGCCATCGTTTCGACAAGAGTTGAGTTCTAACAGCGGTCTCTACATGCATTAGAGATAATATGTGAGTGATCAATGCATCAGGTAAGTTCGTTATGCGATCTACGTTACTGAGTTTTAACCGTTTTGAAGGCGATTCGTGTTCATCGTAGGAATGCACGTAAATGTCTTCGTCTTCGTCTTCGGAAAAAGATAATGGATCTGGGGAAGGACTACGAGAATCATTGTCCTCCATAGAATATTGTTTGAAACACTTTTTGGTAAATTGTATGGATTAGGGTTTAATTGCCCCAATATACTGGGATTACAGATTTTGAGGTGAGATCACCTATCCCGCTTTTATATTCCCTTTTGTACCGGGTACCGCACCACCTTACTCTCGTAACACGTCACACTTGGAATTAAACTCGACCTGGCCCGGTTCCTGGGTCACAACTGTCCCGTTCCTTCCACAAGT
Source organism: Heliosperma pusillum (assembly GCA_022085475.1). Taxonomy (NCBI): domain Eukaryota; kingdom Viridiplantae; phylum Streptophyta; class Magnoliopsida; order Caryophyllales; family Caryophyllaceae; genus Heliosperma; species Heliosperma pusillum. Next base: position 148,143 of record JAIUZE010045405.1, on the reverse strand, counting down.
TGGGCCCGGGTTCCAATTTTCAAAACCGGCCCCCCATTGATCCGCTTATTAAGAAAACATAAATAAAAAAACAAAAAAAAACAAGTTATGCCCGCCGAGCGCCAGCCCGGCCAACCCAAGGGCATGGTCCGTGTAGCCTCCCCCTCGGCCCGAATGAATTTGGACTAAATATAACACACAATCTACAGGCACATGATTTATGACCCACACAAAGTAACCTTGTATAAAAATCGATAACTATTAATGATAGACACATAAAATTAAATAGTTAACTAATGACCGGGACAGAGGAAGTTTACTGATATTATCTTTAGAAAGATTAATGTTGATTGATGTATCGTTGCGAAGATTAATTTTGATTAATTTACTATAGCAACTAAGCAAACAACTTTTATATGAAATTTATTTTGAACTTTAAAACATTTCAATATATAGTAGTAAATATAATATGAATAGTAATGAAAAATAACTAATTTAATTAAACACTTGCACAAAAGAAGAATAACAAAGAGCATAAATAAGCAACAAGAGGATCCGTGGCGCAATGGTAGCGCGTCTGACTCCAGATCAGAAGGTTGCGTGTTCGATTCACGTCGGTTTCAATCTCCCGATCCTCATCATGGTTTTTTTATTTTCTGCTTTTTAATATACCGAATAATAAAAGCTTAAGAATAAAATAGATAAACAACAAGGTCGTTGTAGTATAGTGGTAAGTATTTCCGCCTGTCACGCGGGTGACCCGGGTTCGATCCGCGGCAACGGCGTTATTTTTGTATCTCACTTGTTCTTTTTTAATTGTTTCATGCTTTCTAAGGTACTTACGGAAATACAACTTTTTTTAATTGTTTCATGCTTTCTAAGGTACTTACGGAAATACAACTCTTTTTAATTGTTTCATGCTTTCTAAGGTACTTACGGAAATACAACTCTTGCTATTGCGAATCAAACAACACTTTAGTATTGCTCAATTTATTCTTAATAACAAGGATATTAATCGATGGCACGAATTTCTAGAAGTAGAAAACCGTGACACTGTTTCGTCTTATGGTTTGATTGGATTAGCTAATAAGCATCGTCCGTACGAAGTAATCAAGTAACTAATACTCGCTAAAACTGTATGTAAATAAAACGGAAGTGACAATTTCTCTTATACGAGACAAAGCTGTATTGATGTAATTTAAGCAGTGTTTTTGAATATTAATATCGTAGTTTAATTTGGGCACCGAAGTTTATGTTTTCTCGTACGTGTTTCATTACCATTATGCTCGTTTGGCTAAATTAAAGTTTTATGTATATTTGAGAAAATGAGCCGCGTTAAACCAAATATCAAATTATAAGATATGCGTGTCCCTCAAGTCTCGATCTATAGCTATATGATCATCTTCGGCATCCATAATTATTATAAAAACCATTAAAAAAACAGAAAACTTACAGAAAAAAAAAAAGGCAAGTCTTTTGTAAAACCGGTTTAATGTAAACATTGTAAAACCGGCTACAAAAGACTTTGTTGCCCGGGCCTTCTCACCCAAAAGTGCATGATGATTTTACAATAACAACCGATAAAACTGTTTTACACGAGAATTCAATTCAACTTAGGGTTTAATTTAACCAGTTGGATATTTGCACTACTCCTCTGCCACCATATTAGGGCCATTAAAACCCTATTCCGTACAATTTACCAAAGAGTAGTCTAGAACAATTTTCTCCTTGATTCGAATTCAAACCAATCATGGAGGACGATGATTCTCGTAATTTTCCTTCTTCCAAATACGACGAACACGAACACGAATCGCCTTTAAAGCGGATGAAACTCGATAAAGTAGACCGTATAACAAACTTACCTGATGAATTAATCACACACATACTATCTCTATTGCCTGTAAAAACCCTCCTTAAAACCCAACTCTTGTCGAAACCATGGCGTTACGCTTGGACCTCAACCCATAACCTAAAATTTTCGCAAAGGCAAACTTCATCAGGTTATTATGATGAAGTCGAATTCATTCACAATACTTTGAAGCTACACAATGGGCCAATAAAAAATCTTTCATTGCTCGGTATTGGTTGTAAGAAAATCAAGCCAGGTCGTCGACGTCCTCTAGCATTAATAGTCTTTCGTTCCCGTCTGAGATACCGGAACTTGAAGCGTCTACCAGATATTCATTTGTGGGTACAATGGGCAGTTTATAAGAAAATCGAAGTGCTTGTTCTTAAAGTTGATTATACACATTCATATTATTTATCGCTGCCTCCTAGTTTTTTTGTGTGTGATACTTTGAAAGAATTTAGTCTTAATGCTTCGAGATTTGATTTGGGTTCTTCCGTTTTTTGGAAATCATTGAAGAAATTGACCTTAGAGTTTGTTACCAACTTGTGTAGTGATAAAATTCATAAGATTATTCAGGGTAGCCCGGAATTAGAGTCGTTAAATTTGAAGAATTGCTCGGGTTTTAGACGGGTTATTGTTGATTCCGATAGTAAGTTAAGAAATCTAGTGATTCATAGTTGTAATATAGGCAGAAACTTTACAATTAATTATCAAAGAGATGAAGGTTTTGATGAATTGTTAGAGATTTTGTGTCCGAGTATTACAAGCTTAGTGATTTCGGGTTGGATGGGAAGCAAAGAATGCAAGTTACAAGATGTGTCTTCGTTTGCAGAAGTTAGCCTAAAATTTGAACTTTGTGGTTCTTCATTTTTTGAGAAAGATAATGAAGGTTGTAATCCTAGATCAATGATAATGCATCTTCTCAGCCAAATTAGTCATGTTGAGAAATTATCATTAGGGTTTTGGTGCACAAAGGTTAGTTTTTCATTGGTTACGACATCTATAAAATCAACTATATCGAGTTTGAGTATCAACCTCTCATATCGATGTCTGATTTCGTCACGTTTTTTAAAATTAGTAGACTATATATACAACCAGTTCTATACAACTGGTAGTATAGATTTGGAGTTTTATGATAAAGAATTTGAGCTTATATATACATTTTACGAGCTTTATTCAAATGAATCTGATTGTCTTTATATAAATTTTAAACTCAATATATTATAATGAAACTCAAAAATAATACATATAATTTCAATTAGATTTTAATTTTGACACCTAAAATATTAAAATAATATTACAAAAATTTTGAAAGCTCGAAACATTGTATGTATATAAGCTCGATTAGATATGTATAGGTTGTATCATGCTCATATACATCTGGATGTATAGTCTTATTTGTGCATTTTTTATGTTACCAGGTTCTGTCAGTATGCGAATTGGAGAACTTGTGCACAACGTATTTAAAATGCAAGATTCTGGAAATTGATTCAACATATGAAGAAAGTATACCCGGCATTGACAGATTGTTGCAGAGCTCACCCTGCTTAGAGAGATTAACCATATACATGAGCCATAATCATTACATCCACCATGAGGTAATTTGTTTTTTTTTTCGGTGAAAAGGAACGATAAATTAGTTAGGAACAAACAAGTTCGACGAGTACATTAGGGGGGCAGTTCAGGGGATAAAGTAATAGAAGATTAGAAGGTGAATCAATAATTTACATCGACAATCAACAAAGTTTGTTGCATAATTAATGCCAACAAAAGTTTTATCGCATGGTGAATTGGTGACCGGTCCTAAAGCGAGAAACGAACGAGTGAATAAGCAATCAAGTTGGTTAATCTTCCTTTGAATAGGATCTTCAAATCAATGTGTAAAGTCTCTTAGGCGTTCCTTGCACTCCGTCATGATAATATTAGCAAGGGGGTACAAGAGAGTTAAATTAGAGCAGATACGTGTCCAACAACTTTGCAATCCGAATTAATTTCAAAAGTATACATGGACTTGATCGCGTACGTAATTCATTCTCTAATGGCATAGAGTTCATTCACATGCCAGGTTAAGGGGTTTGGGACAAGGCAACGGATCGTCCACCCTTACTTTCAAGTCCCTGACAACACCCCAACCAATTTCACAAGAGAGAGAGGTAGGACAAAAGGATGCTTGTGGAATTGGCAAAGAGTGACCCGACCCGATAACACGACATGAACCTGACCCGATAACATGACATGAACCCGACACGAAGTTAGCATCCTTTAATTCGGGTTAAGGTTTAGGTTTAGGGGTTTAGGTTTAGGGGTAGATAACCCATTTACATGTGACACAAACACGAACCCCACACGACACGACCTGTTTGCTAGGTCTAGATGCTTAATTAAAATACACTTCATCACTTATATTGAACATACGTATTGAATATACTCGAATAGAGGGAATATATCATAATTATTGTTGTACGTTGTTTAGTACACTCTATGATTCTCGTTTGATTGACCGTTGGATTACAAGTCCATAGAAATATCCGATTCATGGGAATTAATTTTCTTTCATGAAAATTCAAGTGAATTTAGTAAAACCGTTTGGTTGCCTATAAAGGAATTCATCAATTTACACATATACTCCCAATTTTGCAAACTATGAGATTTTCGATTTTTTACGTTTCAGGAGATCGACTTTAGCGAATTCCCAGACTATGATGCTGAAAACTGCTGGAAGTTACCAGATAAAGTGGCTATCGGGAACTCTTGGCAGCACCTCAAGGTAGTACAGTTTGTAGGCTTCGACAAAATCGAGTCGACGTTATTGCTAGAATTAGCAGAGTACGTTCTCGACAATGCTAAGGTCTTGGAGAAGTTGGTGTTAAAGCCAGATGAAGATGCTTATCGACAATGTCATCGACTATCCGATATACGAGATTCAGATTTATTCTATGTAATGCAGACATTGTTAAGTTATCCAAGATGTTCGCATCATGCTAGAATTTTGCTATTGTAATCTGATCATACATAGACATGCTCACATTCCCTCTTGGTCCCTTGTTTATTTGGTTAAACCTTATTTATTCATTAAAAGATCAAATCATTCAATAATCATAATACTATAGTAGTAGTAATAAAAAGAAACAGCGGAATTATTCCCTCATTCATAGTTGGAATAAGAGAATTTTTACCACTTAAGTTAACTCTTGTTCTTACGTTAAGTCGTTAAGATGACATTTACGATGAGAACGATATGATTCATACCAATCCACTAGCACAAATGAATCGAAGTCCATGGGAATGAATGTTGTTTGGCATAGGTAAGTCCTAACTTGTAAAATATTATCTTTGTCACAATTATTAATTTTGCTGTAATTAAAGAGTTAGTCTTGTAATTTGGCGATTTTACATTAATATATACGGAGTATAATTTTAAAACTATCCAAACATAACCCTTATAGATGGTAAAAGACGAAAAGTGATTACTTAAACATCGCGTTTTTGATAATTTGGTGTAAAAACCGTGTTAAAAGTATTTGTGTTGATTAAAATACGTCTCACCTAAAATGTCTTGCCAAACAGAGCCTTAATTAACACGGCTAGATTAATATTTTTCAAAATGAGGTTAACATTGACGCACTACAATGACTTATCCACCATAATATTAGACTCAATAGTGGTCGATTAATTAGAGTTATAAGCTAAATAATCCCAACCGACCTTAATTATTTTATTTATCGAGAATGAACTTAACATTTCAAAAATAAAATTCGTCCCAAATACTACTCCAGAAAGTAAGACGTAAGCCACCAAATGGAATTAATTCTAAGTTTTTATCAGATTCAACAAACATTAAGATTGCAAACAAAGATGCCTTTTTCTTTAATACGTATTATATTTTTTATGGCCGTAAATATTCAACAAGAGGATCCGTGGCGCAATGGTAGCGCGTCTGACTCCAGATCAGAAGGTTGCGTGTTCGATTCACGTCGGGTTCAATTTCCCGATCCTCAACCGGTTTTTTTATTTTCTGCTTTTTATTATATTGAATATTAATATCTTAAGAATAAAACATATAAGCACCAAGGTCGTTGTAGTATAGTGGTAAGTATTCCCGCCTGTCACGCGGGTGACCCGGGTTCGATCCCCGGCAACGGCGTTTTTCTTCTTATACATGATTTTGTTAGTTTTTCATGCTTCTAAAAATACCCAAGGACATGTATCATTTATGTAATAATGTAACCTTCTTTGTTTGCCCCAATGGTAAATCCTGTCTAGTTTTATTTGCATGTATTCGCAATGCCTTTCACCGTTACACATTACATACTCGGTGAGTTTTTCTATCTATTAAAGTTATACGGAGTATCATTTTTGTACCGGAGGTTCATTCCGTTTCTTGAAGAAGCGTAGGAGTAAAGTTAGTGTCGTAGTGGGGTTTCAAAGCCTCGCTAATTTGCGACATTCGTTGTTTTATTACCGTGATGCTATACGTTTTATGTTAAATTGTACTCCCTCTATTCGGTTATTTGGTTGACTTTGTTTTTGGCACACACACCAAGAAAAAGGTAGGGGTCATTTGTAGTTTTAGTTAGTGGATGGCAATTGAACAATAGTTCTATTAAGATATCAATAACTCACCTGAAAACTTTCGCATATAAAAAGGTAAATAAATAAATAAAACACCTAAAATAAAAATGGCGTAAAAATGATATGCACGATGGGTGCATTATTTGTTACGTATATGGGCTATGGTAGTGTTGGGGTTATCTTTGTTTAATCCTAAGAGAAGCACAAAAACTTTGAGCTCATTGTTCTTAAACACTTTGGCCCAAGAAAATAAAATAAACCCAACACATGAAAAATGTTAGCTCGACTAAATGTGGATACACCATAAGATAGTAAGATGTACTCCGAAATACGGATGCTAATACCTCGCTCTTTGTAGATTAATTGTTATCATTTGCTTTTTAGGTATTATTTATAAATAAAGAGAAAAATAATTTTATTTTATCACATAAAATATAGTCATGTGATATCTTGTTTGATTTATCTTAATGATTTACGTATATTAATTTTTTTTATTTTGTACAAATGTGTAACAAATATAATAACAAAATAAAATAAGTATTGACAAATATGCAAAAGACAAATGATAATAATTGATTTGGACAAAGACAATACAATGTATGTACTCCCTATATTTCTTGCTCAAGGTCTCCCTCCCTAGGTGTCAAATGTACTCTATGCATTTCATTGTAGAATTATTAGGTTAATCTTATCTAACCTTATTAATACCCTATCCATTCAAACACGTACTTTCATTATTGTAGACGTAAAATTCGTTTTTAATGAAGAGGAGTTGAGTTGTCTCACACAAACAGACAAGGGGGAGGTTCCCACTTGCCTATTTGTTAGTGGCAACCCAACTCGTCTTCATTAAAGACGGATATGCTTGTCTTTAATGAGACTTGCTGCCATTCAAATTCAATCTTCCCCCTTTCTCTTTTGGACAATATATATTCACAGTTAAGTACAATCTTCAATCTTCTCGACAATCTATAAGCAATTTTTTTAATAAACATTATGAATTGAAATTTAATACACATGAACAATTTTTCATTGTAGAATGTAGATAGAGAGCATAAAACAAATACCGGCATGAAATACTCCATATAATTAACAAGATACGATAAATATAAGGAATGGATTGAGTATCATTTTTCATGTTTTATCTCCCATATACTTCGTATATAACAATATAAATAGTCATTAATAATTAAAAATTATTGTCAATATTATGGTTCATGAAACATTTTAATGAATAGTAATAATTCAAGCGGTAAAATATAACAAATGAAACCTCTTTATTTAAATTTCGCAAAATTTGTCGGGTTATTAATTTTGTAATAGTTTTAGATCTTTAATCCGTACTCATCTCAGCTCTAATAAACCTCACAGAATCACACGTACAAAATATCAAATTAATAATAACACGCATCTTATTTAATTTTCAACCTTTTCTATTCCACAAAAATTCTTCATAATTGGAATATACTCCATCACATATTCACATACCCTGAATATATCATTGTACAAGCAAAAGAATATACTACTTGAGAGTGGTACGACAAAGTTCATTATGACTAAGAAAATAACACAATTGACGTACATACGTAGTGATTTTACTCCCATGAAAACGTGTCGAGTTGGCTACGTGGCATGCAATAATTGGTGCCATATGGTACGTAAAAAAAAAAATACATATTTTTGGACTTTTGAAAGTTTCCAGGAAATGCCCTATAAACTAGGGTAAGATTCAATTCGAAGTTGTTAAAAAATACTTTCTCCGTCCCGGTCATTTGTTTACTATTTCCATTTTAGGGTGTCTCATTCATTTGTTTACCTTTCTATATTAGGAAGATAATCTATGAGTAATTTGATCACCCAATAGAACTATTGTCCACATGTCATCCACTAAGTACCACCACAAATGGTGCCCAACCATTTCCTTAATAATTGTGCCAAAAGTAAAGGTAAACAAATGACCGGGACGGAGAGAGTTGGTAGATAATAACCAATAATAATCAAGGAAACTTATTTCATGCATACGTACTTTGTTAATTATCCATACATGCATTTAAGTATTTAACTAAGAGTCAAAATAACACTCAGAGGTAGTTAAGTTAGTTGTTTGGACTTGTCAACCGTATGGTCCTTGTTTGTACGTCTATGGATTAGGGGTGCTACCAAGCCGAGCCGAGCCCGAGCTTGGCCTTGCTCGGCTTGTGCTCAAGAACCAAAACTCGAGCTCGAGCCGATCTCGAGCTTACCCGAGCTTGAAAAAAATGTGCTCGTAAAAAAGCTTGCGAACTTTAACGCGAGCTCGAGCCAAACTCGAGCTCAAATCGAGCATATATATAATTGTTGATTTTTAATTTTTTCTTCTTCCAATATTTTCAATAACAAGAGTCGAAAGATATATGTAAAATAATTTGGCAAATAAGTTAGAAATTTGATATATGTGATACAAATATATAATAATGATAAAATATTTTTATAAAATATGAGAAAAATCTTCTCTAATCACACAAATTCGAGCTGCTCACGAGCTTTTCGAGCCGAGCCGGTGTTTGCTCGGCTTGACTCGTTAAGCTCTCGAGCCGAGCCCGAGCCCGAGCCGATCTCACACGAGCCGAGCTTTGACCGAGCCGATCTCGAGTTCCTCGCGAGCTGTCTCGTCTCATTATCACCCCTATATGGATAGTTCTTGGCTTGTAACATGCATATAGAGGTATCACGTATAGTTAAAGAAACTCGTAAATATTAAGACGGATTAAGTATCATATCACTTATGTATATGAAAATATATATTATTTTTTATGTCTTTGCATCAGTGGTGGAGCTAGGGGGGCTAGCAAGGGCGTTCGCCCCCCCGGCGGTTGAAATTTTCGAAATTTTTAGCGAAATTTTTCGAAATTTTTTAAATGTACCTTATAAAAATAGTCGTTCGCCCCCCCCCCCCCCAAATTTTTCGCCCCCCTAAATTCAAATCATGGCTCCGCCACTGCTTTGCATACTTATATACACAAATTGAATGTATTATGTTTGTTTTTAACTTAAAACGTTTATGTCATCATAAGGAAGACTTACTGCATGTATATATACATGGAGCATTCACCACTAAATTAATTAACAAGTAAAACACGATAGAACTGAATATGTTCTAATGTGATAATTTATTGCACTACTTACTATCTTAGTTTTTTTTTTTTTTTGGTGAAATACTTACTATCTTAGTTGTACACTGGGTAAATACTCGAATATACAAAAAAAAACTTGTAAGTCAGACGCATCAGATCACCCCTTTTATATATCAATTCAAGGTGACAAATTTTACCGGAGTAATTTCTCAGACATTATTCCTTTGCTAATAAACAAGCTAAGCCAAAATAACACCACTAATCACTTATTTTCTCTAATGGAAATTCGAAACCAAAAACTCTTACCTCTGATAAACTCGAGTGATACGTGTCCTGTGTCCATATAGTTCGAATATTTAAACATAACTACATAAGACTACAAAAAATAATAATAAAGCCAAATCGAACAATAGGATTATTTTTTTTTCAATTTTTTTAATAGCTACACATGACTTTTCCTAACAAACTTAGGATAGGGAAAGATGAAGTCATTAGTCATAACATCCTCAAAATTATGCAAACAGGTGGTCTTGTTTCAGACGAACCATTTTGGTTTAAAGTAATAAGACGGGATTTTGTAACCACTTTACAGTTAGATATAACCACTATTGAAAACAAGTTGATATAAGATGTGGTTATATTACATTTATTTTATCAAAAAGTGGCAATATAATCCCGTCTTATTTTTCAGACGAAAATGACCCGTTTGAAATAAGAATTCGCGTTATGCAAATTATGCTATTCTTTTGTACACTAGCCCGAAAATAAAAAATTAAACAAAGGAAAAAATTGGAATTTCGTGGAAAATCCAATTGAAAGTGAAGTATGAATAAGTGATTTTATTCTAGGTTGGACCCTATATAGTCCACGGCCTATATTAGCCTACAAATTAACTTGCTTGATTGATTGATTAAGACCTTCTAATTTGTGTTCTGATCTTAAAGTTATCATTTATGTGACTTGGTCTTTAATTACAACTTGTTTGGTTAAATGTTGTGCATCTACCTATGCCGACATGGTTAAAATGGAAATGAGAGTGACACAAATACGATAACTACGACATTACTCAATTATCTTAATTATTATCGTAAATTAGAGGTATGGGGAATGCATGTAACATAAACGAGAGGAAATAAGTACGAAACAAGTCATGTGGGTTCAACACGTTATATATTACTCCGTAGTTTTAAATATATGTTCATTGATTACAATAATATCTATTAGTAAATAACAGGTTAATTTATTAATATCTAATATTAGATATTTGTTAAAAAAAATATATGATTTTTTTATTTAAAAAATATGAGTAATATCTAATGTAAGATATTAACGATGCAAATTGTTCATTGACATACGTGTAAAAGAGAAATGGGTAGCTGGTTGGAGTTGAATGGAGGGAATATTATGTATTTCTCGTGTTTGCTCAGTTTTAATTAAATATAACGGATGTAGATTTTACTGTATGGATAAACATATCCAAATTATGTTGTTATTGGAGTGGAATTTTTATATAGTGTGAAAACATAATGTTCAATGTACGTAAAATACAAATTTTAAGAATATTAGGACAATAATACAAATAAAATAAAGGATTTTTTAAAGGACCACGAACATTGAGTTGCTAGTTATTAGTGTCATATATTCATCAACTTGTCGAATGTCGACGGTCGGAAACAATATGACAATACAAGAATCCAATATTGAGTATGTGTCCTCATCCTAATTTTAATCTTAATAAGCGACTTTGTAAGTCAAATAAAATAATACTCCTACATACACTAGATATTAATCGACTCAAAAGGTTGACAACTTGACAAAATAATAGTTGTAAAATTATTTGAGATAGTTTTTTAAATATACTCCGATGTTTAAATCATTTTAAACATTTTTTTTTTTGCGTTTGATTACAAATATTTGCAACTATTTTTATACAAAAATAAACACATCACAATTAACGGCTGTCGACATAATAAACAATACTTTTTCATGAAATCATAGCGAACAAAAAAATGATATTTTTTCACAGGGACCTAAGAATTTTTTCATGAAGCTATAGTGAACAAAATAAATAATATTACAAAAACAAAGTAAAAAATATTCTATAAATTTTAAGAGGAAAAAGGATTACAAATTCCTAGTCTTTCTCATGAAAAAATAGAAAACTATTATTTCCACATGTATCCCACCCGTAATAATACATACATCAAGTTCTTTTTTTTGTCATTTCTAATTTTCTATACCAAAACTAATATTATTATTATTCCATATATTCTTGTAAAGATTAACATAAGAAATTAATTAATGACTATGAATACGATAGTAAACCCTAGGGTCGTCTAGCTATAACTTTGTTTTTGTACCTAGCAATATATGATGAACAATATTAATTAGTAATGTACAATCAATTAAACAAAGAAAAAAAATGAACTTGGTGTTGCTTCTAACGTTAGAAGTATTGTATCATTAAGCAGCTCGATTAATCATCTCCATAAATTGTTGCATGGATTGTTGTCTTTGCAACCTCATATCCTCATTAAACTTGTTAATGAACGCCTCAACTCGGCGATTCAACTCGTCCTGGCCCAACGAGGGCTCCTTCTTAAGCTTGGTAATCGAGGGGACGGCACGTGGTGAGCTGTAATTGGTTCGATCCGTGAACGTCTGAGATTTCTTCACCTCTTGAATCGGAGATAAGTCGTTGAGCAAGTCGATTTGATGGTTGTCTTTATTCTCCCATGTATCGGACCTTTTCAGGTGCCTTGTTAAAGGGATGTGTCGTCCTTCGGTTATAGCTTTCCAAGTGCTCTCTAAGGTGTCTTGCTTCTTCGGCTTAGCCACTCTTCTCAATACCTTTCCACCTATATATATATATAAAACAATCAGATATATCAGCTTTAATTAAGTCACGCTCTTGAACATAAAAAAGAAACTACGAGTATTATAATATCTAATCTATCGACTTTCAGTTCTATAATTTGTTAATTCAATTCAAACAAGCTATTATAATATCGAGTTTTGTCACTTTTTAATATATCAATAATACATACTTGTGTGACCCTAAATATAAGGGGGTGCAAGATCTATCTATTCACATGAAAGTGGCAAGTCAATTTTGAAAGGTCAACTTTACACTAACGGTCGCATGGAGCCTTTTGAGTGACTAAGATGCAAAATTGCTAATCCACATTATTCATACGTTTCATTTATATATAATAAAGTTTATTACATGAATATTCCACTAAAAAGTTTAGTCTATTGGACATGATAATAACTTGATTCAAACGTCACAACATAGACGACAATTCAAGTTGAACCACATCTTACATGACTCATACATCTCACCTAAATTCCACCTTCTCCCTTTCTACATGATCTAGTCTATATATCTCTCCATATTTTATAGTTTTAAACCGATAATGCATGGGTTAGCTTAATGATTAAGACGGAGGCAGTATCATGGCGTTTCATGTTTTAATCATCATGTCTAGTTTATTGTACTATCTTTATGGTTCGTTCCAGTTTGTCCTTTTTTTATGAGTTAGTTAATCTTTTGTGGTTAGCAAGATTTCAATCACATAATCAGATTAGTTTCTAGCGCTAAGATTAGCTAAATCATTATCACGGACAAAATAGAACAAACCATATATATGGACCGCCTATCTATATGGTTAGTTCAATTTTGTCCTTAATAATGAATAATTAACCAATCTTTTGTGGGTAGCAAGATTTTTAAGCACATAACTAGATTAGTTTCTAGCGCTAAGATTATCAAAATTATTATTTAGGACAAAATATAACGAATCATACAGACTCTGCAATAAACAAGACGTGAAAGATTTAAAGCTCATAATCGGATTAGTTTCTAGCGCGCATCACTTTGAATTTTGTGTTCATTGTAATTCCTTTGTGATTTATGTTAAAAATGAGAAATACGTTTTCACTTACAAAAAGAAGCATTAGTGGTAGCAAGTTTTCATTAGCATGTGACCATGTCTACATCTTACGTTAGTTAAACACACTAATCTGGCACTTGTACTTTACCTTAACTAGACAAACGTAGGACGAACTATATAATTAACAGTAGGTCTTGCTTGTGACGGGTCGAATCTTGCGACGGGTATTTTGTGAGAGGAAATGGGTAGAGGGGACAAGGTGGGCACCCCCCATGTGCTTCTCCACTCACCCTTGATGGGTATTTTGTGAGAGAATATGGTATCCGTCTTAAACCCCCCGTCTTAAATGAGAATTTGTGTATAATTAATGTTCCAAACAGTCAATTCATTTTATGTCGAATTGTTGAAATCAATAAATATATATATTACCAAACCTTTAAATTGTAGGGGACTAGGGAAGGTGTTGCTACCAAATTAAGAGCAATATTATCCAACTTTTTTTCCATCTTTTTTTCTCTATGCATGTATAAAAGTTTGAGAAAGTCGAAGAAAAAAAGTAAACAAATGATTATAAGTTTGAAACGCATATCTAATTATAAATAAACTGAATTAAATTGATTAACATCTACTCGTCAATGGACCATGCATATCTACTTATAAACGTGGTCCAATGATCCTAAAGTTTTGTAATAAAATGATCATGATGAAAATGAAGTGTGATTTATAAGCGAATCCTAGGTCTAATATTTTCTAGATAATTGCTAACCTTTCCAATTATTTACTCCGTATAAAATATTTTTATTAAAGATAAACAAATGATAAAAAAATAAAAAATTTACAACGCATAACATTATATATAAAATTAAAAAAAAAGAGGTTAAATACCTTCAATAGGACCTTTAGCAGGACGCCGGTTATGTCCAAACCTGGACACAGCCGGCGGACGTTGAGAGATTAAATCCACCAACGCCTCCTGCCTCGCTAACGGGACAGGAGGCTTTGTATCCCACCTAAACTTATCCACCTCAACCACCTCAGCCTCCGCCACCGGCCCCACACTCTCTTCCACTATCTCATACTCCAAAGGCTTACGTACCTCACACGCCACCATCACCTCCTTAATCTCCTCAACAACATCGACATCCTTCACCAACATGGACACCTTATGCAGCTGCTGCTGCTCCGGCACGTGGACGTCACGCTCCAGCTGAGGTGGTGGCGCGTGGGTGTCACTCTCAGGTGGAGGAGGAGGCGTGTGGTGGTGGAGTCGGGAGGAGGCAACGATGGTGATAATAATGCCGTTTATGATGAAGTAAAGGTAAGGGGGGCGGAGCCAGGATTTGAACGTAGAGTATATTGCCGCGATATCGGTGGAGGAGAGGAGGATTGCAAGGAGGATGAGGCCGGTTGAGATTAGTAGAATTTTTATTGACATGTTTAGTGTGTTTCCGGTTGCCATTTTTAAAAAAAAAATGTTTGTGGAGCGTATGAGATTTATGAATGGTAGGGGGAGTGGAGGTTGATGAGTATTTATAGACTATAGTAGTATGGACTATGAAGGGTGGGTCTACATCTTACTTGCATTGTTTTGTAATGTAATTATTTTTTACGACTATAACGACCTTATAATAGATTATACAAAGTATGAAATACAATATATGAAATAAAATTTTGTTGTTACTCACTTTCAAGTACTGAAGGCAACTTAATGGGTAGACCCTTCTAAGTTTGGCTTTTTCATTCATAAGAGTGAGGAATCAAACCCATGACCACTTGTTTAAGATATGAAAGTCTTTACCACTCACACCAGCCAACTTTGTTTTTTATGACGATTTTATATAAGGGGTATATTTTAAACTTAAAACAAGTTGTCAATGAGATAAAAAAAAATGTAGAATAATTCCGCGGAGCTCCATATGTCTAAATAGGGTATTTATTTAATTCGTTTAAGTTTAAGATGAATATTTTCGTTTTTGGCAAACTAATTGTGTTTATCAGTATATTATTTATCAAACATGGTGTGTAGATTATTATAACTTGTAACCTTTTGTACATTATTGTACAATGGTTTTATTCGATCCTTGTTGTTAAGTGTTAATTAGACCCCTTTTTTGGATTCAAATTATCAAAATTGAAGTTTCTTAAAGAAAAAACAAGCTAGGGTTAGCATTTGAGTGGATTAAAACTAAAAGGTTATTGCTTGTAGAGATGTAGGGATGTTAAAGATAATTTTACTTCAAGAAATTCGTTAAAGTTTAATTTTTTTTGGATTCATATTCACTATCAAATTAAATGTTGGTTATGTACTCTATCTAACAAGTGTACAAATTATCCACAAATGTAGTTTTTCTCTTCTACCTTTAGGTTGAAGCTATCTGGAAAGAAGTATCTTCCATCCAGTTGTTCGTGATAAATATATCTAAAAATGACGAGGCATAGTCTTTCATTAAGTTATCGAGAAATCAGATAAATCCCCTTTTTATCGTAAATTATGAGCATTTAATTAGTACGAGTATATGTTCTTTTCTATTATAAATACCTACTATTTTATTATTTTTGGTACCATTTTACATTAATTTATAACTAGTTTTAAATCCGTCCAAAATATTAACGGGTCTTAATTATAAGAGCTATTATTGGATTAAAGAGTACATAATTGAGCTTTATTCAACGTTCCGCTAATATATAAGACATAGAATAATTCCCCTAACCGGACATGAAACCTAATCTCATGTTGATTAAAAGCATATTTGGCCTAATTTAGTAGACATAAATTTTTGTTTCACAAGATAAATTGTATGACTAAGTTTTGGTTTTTGATTAACTATAAATCTATATAACTAAGTTTTATTTTCCTAATTTCTTTAAATCTTATAAGATTTTATGATTTCTAGAGGGATTTTTTTTTGGAATTTTTTGTGTGAAATTTTTTCCTTAGACGAATATCAGAAATTATTTATAAATCAAAACCAAACTTTTTTACTTTTATACGTAGTATAAAATAGATTGATTCTTAGAAAGTCTAATGGAAAACCGTCTATTAAAATACCTACTCGTGTTTTACTTATATGTCTCTTAATGTCTCTTAATTTTAAGTTGGTATTCCTTAACACAATTTCATCCGTAGAATAGATATACTTTCGTAAGTCATATCCTCGGTTTTATAGAAAAATAAAAACAAGGAAAATACCACAAAAGCAGTAATTACTTAATAGTCAATTTAATCAGACTTTAATAAGGCGATTTTATATAACTAATTACTATTGTGATCTCAACAACATAAAACATAACTTGCAAAAGTTAAAAACACTTCTAATATTATCAAAATAATCCGTTTAATAATATATTCAGCATTTATATAAAATGCCCCATATAAGTATTGGCAAATTTTCATTTACAACTGTGTATGTGTATTCATCTGTTAAATTTCATAATCGGGCCTGAATCCAACTCGTACTGAGGAGAGAGAGCCCACATTATAAACTCAAGGGGGTTCCACTCTAAAACCAATTGGCAATAGAGGGAGTAACCCATTGCCTTATAAAGTGGTAACTCTCTCCTCTTTTTATCAATGTGGTATTACACTCACATGTGAGAAAATCGGGTTTCTTCACACCCCCTCACATGTGAGCCCACTTAAATCAGACTGGGGGGCTTTCTGGCCTCTCTTCCAGCCGTAAAGCAAACCGTGTTATTCTTTAACGGTTGCGTTTTTTTCTTAGCCCACTTAAATCAGACTGGGGGGGCTTTCTAGCCTCTCTTCCAGCCGTAAAGCAAACCGTGTTATTCTTTAACGGTTGCGTTTTTTTCTTAGCCCAGTTGTTTTTTTTTTTTTTTTTTTCCATGCCCAGGTCTTTTTTACCATGGGCTCCGATACCATGTTAAATTTCATAATCGAGCCTGAGTCCAACCCGTACTGAGGAGAGATAGTCCACATTATAAACCCAAGGGGATTCCACTCTAAAACCAATTGGCAATAGAGGGAGTAGCTCATTGCCTTATAAAGTGGTAACTCTCTCTTTTTTTTATCAATGTGGGATTACACTCACATGTGGGAAATCGGGTTTCTTCACATCATCTTATGTTTAAAACAGGTAAAAATATATTCATGTGAAATGAATAAGACAACACAATATATTGGGAAATAAAAAAATTATAATAAGCGCTAGCAATTCATTTATTTTCAAACCGACCCACTTACTATCTATTATTTGATTGATTAATCCTTTATATGGAAATATGTCAAGAGTCAAATGTTTGGCCAATTTCGTGGGGGATAAATCAAGAAAATTTTGAATTAGAGTTATGGGTTTTTGTTTATCCTTTGTCATAATAATAGTATTTTGGGATCTGCAACGATAACTCGGTTTATCTACTATGCCATACGGCCTTTAACTAAAATATGTCTATGATTAACTGATCGATGGATTCACATGAGTTGATATTCGACACGTCTCAAGTAAGACTAGCTGATAAGTGATAAGTACGGAGTATTTAGGTAGGCAATTGACCCGTATATGAGTGACCGTTACCAAAGTGGAGTAGTGGAGTTGTGTTGCGGGATCCAGATAAAGCGGGCCAAAGGAGTGGAACGGGTCCATGCAGCATGCACGTGACCCCACATATCTGCCGACCAATTTCATTTGACTTGCCAGTGTGTTCCAGCAATTCATACACTTGTTAGTTGTTACTTGTCCTTAAAGTCCGCCTTTCTCTCTAGTGTGAAACAAGTTTAATTAAGTTGATAATGATCATAATCATAATGTTTATTTGTTTCCTTAACCCCACCCTATATTTTGGGAGTAATTTGGGAAGGTACGAGTTGCAATTCTTTTTTTTTTTTGGTAACGAGGGAATCCACAACCCGCTATTTTTAGTGCACTCTGGGTAAACCCTCGAATATACGTAATTGCCTGAAAACCACACATACCAGATAAATCACTCGGGGGTGACAGACTCAAAGTTTAGAAGGCATAATCTCAGCCCTCAGGCGATAAATATATATTCCACAAGATTGTTCTTGAAGAGGCTTGAACCTGAGACCCTTAAGAGTTTCACTCGACTTTTAATCACTAGACCACACTCTTGAGGGTGAGTTGCAATTCTTGCTAATACGAAACTAATGTGTTTACCATCGACAACAATAATTTTTGTAAATCATTTTTTTAACCGCATATTTTATGCTTGTAAATGAAATAATAAGGAGATTTACCAAAATCTTCAATTGATCTCAGTGATCTGTCTTTATAATTCAAGACTTATGCTGGAAATCTAGCAGAGTCTTGACACATGTTTTCTCTCATGTCATCAAATAACTAATAACTCTTAAATAGCATATATAAGTAGTAAGTTTTTTTTCTTCATATGTAAAAGCTAAAAAATAATAAATAAAATTTGAGGTGAGTTTGAGAAATTAATAAAGTATTATAGGACAATAAAATGTATTAAAGTTGTGTGACAAAAAAAATCGTATTTATATATAAACTTATCCATTAACAAGCGGTCGAAACTCCAACTTCATGCATGATTAAAAGATGAGTTACGGAGTATTTAGAAAATAACATTTGCTTAGGGAAAATGATCGATTAAGTAATTTAGAAGCTGGCACGGGATACCAGTAAAAATAATTAAGTAATTTAGTAGGCACGGGATAATACATGAAATCTCTAACAATCAGCAGAGGACCTTAGTTATACTAGGAGGAGGCCCGAGCCTCCTTGGTGTGGTGCTTAAGTAAATGAATTCCCCCATGAGATTAAGTGTTCAAGTCAGTAGTACGTAACAAATTATCGACGAGTAATTAAACTAAATGAAATAAACAAATTTATGACTCCTTTAAATAAAAGGCAAATTGAATCATGATGGTAAATAAAAGCAAATTGAATCTTGATGGTGCAATAAGTTGACTTTATTAGACATAATTACATAAAATTTGTTCATCATTATTTTGTACACATAGATCTTAGACTTTGCTTAAAAATCGTACTTCATGCAATGTATGACTAGTAGAGTACTCCCTCCGTCTCATTCATTTGTTTGCCTTTTATATTTTTGTGAGAAATATTTTAATCAAAGACAAACAAATAATTGAGACGGAGGAAGTAGTATGTAGTACGTGTTATGTAACGGGGATTCCTTGCCTCCATGTTACTCTATCAGTGGAAATTATAGAATCACTTCAGTTTTTTAAGTTACTCGTCTTTGAGATTTAAGATTAATAGGAGTACTTAATAATACGCCATCGCACATTATAATATCAGTTTAGTTACTTTAGTAGTTGACTTTCGAAACGAAAATGTGTTATATAAATTGCTAGTCTGATTGTGAACAAATAAAATTAACAACATATATAGATTATATACATGCTTAGTACGAAAGTTTAGGTCACCCAAACTTCAGGGACAATATGACCTAAATTATATAAATACACCAGAAAATATAAAATTCTCAAAATCATAATAATCCGGTGCAATAGCTCTTGCCCTAAGTCTTTCCATAAAAATTTGGATCGAGCACCAAATTAAGTTTAGCGGTTTATGTCAGTTAATGGCTCCTAGTCTCCTACAGACTACAACTGGTTATATGTACAACCTGATTAGTTTCATTGAGTTCATTTTTAAAGTTACTTTGTTCTCAAAGTTAATGAGCTCATTAACTAAGCTATCGAATTAACTTTAAAGCTATCAACGCAGTTACTTTGTAACATAACTCAATTTTCTCAAGAAATTATTAACCCTGGCCTATAAAACTAGCTTAGTAACTAATAGAATATAACTATAATATATGGGCCTCAACCATCACCTTAAGATTTTGGTTGAAATGGTTCATCTATCATGGCAGTATCAGAGCCAGTGTGACCGACCTTAAGGTTTTGATTCAAATGTTTCATCTATCAGTAACTTTTCAAACAAGCTTAATAATAATTCTAAAGTTAACACACAATCATTTTTATATAGTTGTAATTGCAACCAGTTGTAGAATCATATAAACCGAACTATATATTTCAATTCATTACACATTTCAAATATCGACTAATATAAGTACGAATTAGGGTAACCCTTACTAAGAATCAAGTTGTACACTTGGTATTTATGGGGTATGGTCATATTACTCGTATGGGTATAATGCTTGAGAGTAAAGTATGGCAGTTATAATAAATTAAATTTTCATGCAATTTCAGACAATAATAATGGATTTATGAATTAATGGATAAATAAATGGACGGTGTATAGACTGACCCATCATATACATTCATATTCATATCTAAATGTTGAAGAAGTAGTTAGAAATTTTTGGCGTCTAGTTTCTATTCATGCCGTAATTTCTGTACTTGTAAAAGTTGTTTTTTTAATAATCCTCAGATAAGATAATGACACTTCAAATAAAGAAATAATAATATGAGTAGGTATAAGGTGTTTTTTTCCTCTTTTCTTTTCTGCTAAAAATAATAAATACACTTTATGAAGAAAAAAAATCAAGGTGTGACATTCCTTACTTTTTGGGGACACTTTGAATATATGTTAATTATAATTCACTTAAAAAAAGTCGATTCTAATTTTAAGGATCGGATTTTGAAAATAATAATGTTAGTGGTAATGTAGGGTTTGTTATATTGTACGAGTAATTATTATATGTAAACAGTGGTGTTTTTTCTACGCTTGGGATGTGAGTAAATATTTACCTCGTAATTTATTACCCTTATAAAAGGATAACACATTACCCACCCACGTACCTCCTGAATAATAATTAATGGGGTAAGAAAATAACTTTTCTAACAATTATCTCTCAGTTAGATTTTACCCCGCTTAGTATAAACTAATGAGCTACTCCGATCCGTATTCAATTATGGTATGGTCCAATAGTGTTGCACCATCTTGTTTGATTGCACCGTAGAACGTAACTATCCCATGCTCTGTGTGAAGAAAGTTCGGGTAGGATCCACGCCCGATTATGAAATTTAACACTTTGTTACTCTACCATACTGCATGGCAAAGTTAGTTTTCCTTTTTAACCATTAGGATGGGATTAGGATAAGATATCTTAGACATAGTTGAGTAAACTTAATTTATTTAACTATTACTCCGTATTAGATTAGAAAATATCTTAGTTCTACGCGGAAAAAATATTTACATCGGTGGTTTACTTATTTAGTTTCAATAATATTTTAATGACCGAAGTGAATGTCTCAATATGTGATCAGAATGACACAAAGTCACAAACGTAACCCTAATATATACTATAACCCGATCAACCAAGTAATTTAATTACGGTTTTTCTAAAGCGTGTTCTAAAGACAAATACATGTTAAGATAACTTAAACGGAAAATTTTGCAATAAATATGACATTGATATCTTTAAAAGTGATTTATTATTATAATTTTCTCAGATATTTATCCTAAAACTTGTTATTTAAGTTATATTAATCGAATTAATTAAGACTCGAAGACTCTAAGAGACTAAAAACTAATCGATTAATCAATCACATCAACTTTAGTTGTTAGTACCAAGTCATCAGATTGAATTAATTAGCTTAATCAACTCCATTAATCTTGATTAGATCTTCGTAACAAAGTTTTATATGATTTCCTATGAGAATCCGAAGTTGGTATAACTAGCGCGTAACAACCATAGTTGTCCTTTCCGGAATTTCGTTTTCATCATCCTTCGTCTCTTTTTTTTCCACCGTGACACTCGTACCTTTCATGACTCGACGAGTACGAGTTAATAAAAATTTAAATAAGACCGTTATATATACATGTATAAAAAATAAAATAGACTCATTTTTGGTTATACAGTTGCTCAATGCATAATTTATGAATTACTATTTTATATACAAGTAATAATTTATGAAAAATTCCCGTAATATAATGATTTTCTAAATCATACATTATATATTTATCCTCAGCGTTGCATTGTAAATGTTGCGGATATTTAAAAAATAACAAAAGACTCTTGTATGATTTTCACAATTATTGTAAAATAACTTTATAAAGTATTGTCTCTATAATTTTTTTCAAATGTTTTTATTTTGTGAATAATCTAAGGATCTTGTGGATGATAGATTGCAAACTTGCAGGTTTGAAATTTCCGCTCCTTTATATTGTATATAATCCTTATGACTCATTTGGAGAAAAGATTAACTTTATTAGATAACATACTACAACGACAATTTAGTGAGACTTATCGGTAAAAGGTGACACTATTGTGCAACTAGTGGCGGATCGGGAGGTCTAGGACACCGTTAACAGAATTTCATTTAGTTTGTGCATTTTTCGGTCCAATTCAATAGAACACTCGTATATTTCTGTGTTGAACTCAAACAAGTATTATATTTTGTTTTGAACTCTGGAAAGCTTTTTTTTTCAATCCGCTATTATAGATAACCTAAAAAATAAATTTGATTGACGTAGGGACACCTAAAAAGAGTATCTAACAAGGATTATCTATGGTAAAACATTAGTAGACACGTATTGATTTGATATGTTTGATATAGCAAAACATATATTGACTCTTTTGTCACCTTATTAATTATCTAATGCGAAAGTTACATGTTTGATTGTTTGTTTAATATGAACGTAATCTTTTTTTTTTTCTTTTTTTTTTTGGAAAATATATGAACGTAATCTTAAGACTGAAGATAAAACATGCATGGCTAGTAATACCATTTAACTAAAATCCATAAAATTTGGCAGTTATTTCCAACTGCCAAATTTAACGTATTCATCTTTTCAGTTATGGCCGGTGGAACTATGTTACAAGAATACAAGCTACAAGTCTACAACAATGACCTTTAGCCATGTTTCCATTAATCTATACCCCTTAATTTGGACATCGCTTTTATTTGAGTTTATATATACGTCTCGATTAGAGCTGATCAAATGCGGGTAGACTAGCAAGCCAAAACGGCCCAAGCCTAATATAATGAGGCCTAAAACACTCACAATTATACCCGATAGGCCCAATTATTTATTGAATTGAGTATGGGCCTAGCATTTGACCCATATTTTAACCCCACTCGGCTCGGAATAGGTGTCTGGAAAAATTAATTTAAGCAAAAATAAAATTTTAAATAATCGATTTTTATTTAATTTTTTAGTAACTTTTATGCTAGAATTTAAGAACTTTATATATTTAATACTTCATATATTAGTGTAGTTTTAATTTTTTGTTTGATTCCTAAGTCATCCTCCAAGCTAAATAAATCAAACACTTAATATCATGAATAAAATATTAACGTTATGCCACGTTAGTTTCATTACTGGTTCCGACTCTATATCACTCTCCAAACGAAACCCCCCAAAATTTGTTAGGTTGGATAACAACTCTAGGACAAAATCTCCGTTCGATCTCGCGTCTCGTGTCATGTAACCTTTAGATAAATAAAATCGTACGTAAATTTCTATTCAACAAATGTTTATAAACAACCCCATTTAACAATTCAATTTACTTACCATCAATTAAATTTATTTAAATGATTTAATCCTTAAATATTTTCTTGATTCTTGATCCGACCCAAACAATCCGTTTCGAGCCTACTCACGGCTCAGCCAACCTTGTAATCTATAAGACGGTTTTACAATAAATTTCGAATTTATAAAACACGAGAGTAACTCCTTAACGTTCATCATACCATAGGCGAACTCTAATCACCTTCGTTTCTGGTAATTTCTCGATCAATTACACTGCATTTTCAATACTTTCTACTCAATTTATTATTTGATTGGAATTATTCGGGATCAATTGCACAGTATTTGTAGTAATTGATAATTTCTTGCTATAATTAGGCTTATTTCGTTGATGTACGAATCTTGTGATTAGATAATCCACATTCGATTGATTCTATGATACGCGATTTTAGGTGTTAAACTTGTTGATTCTTAATTAACATTGTTTTAATGCGAATTGTGGAATTAAATTGAATCAATTAATCAGATCAGAGGTTTCTGAATTCCAATGACCTAATTCGGTTAGAAAAGTCGGAAGATTTTCGATGATTAGGCTTGTATATGAATGTGTAGGGTTATGAAAGGAGTGCAATTAGTAAATTAAGGTTTGAATCATTGTTGAATTTGCCTTTTCTGTCATTTGACTCTATTTCGATTCGATGTGATGTAATAATGTTGTAATTTACGTTTAAAATCATTGTTAAATATGCCTACATTGTCATTTGAATCAATTTCGATGCGATATGATGATGTCGTATTGTAGTAAATGCTGTATAATGTTTCTTTCCCGCTTTACTTTGGTTCGAGGTAGCATTTGTCATTTGATTGATCATCGTTTGATTGTAAGTCGGTTTAGCAAATTCAACACATTATGATGAATTTGTAGGTCTCACCATTTACTCTCAAAATCGCAAATGATATGGACTTCATTACAGCCTATAAACCGTCTTACAATTAAATGGAACAGATGAAGTAGTTCCCGTTTTTCTCACTCGTTTGATTTTCTAGTTTGGGAACTAAGGATTAAAACAAATTTGTCTTGAGGGAGTGTTTAGTAGTTAAACTGTCCAAGAGTGCTTGGTTTTAGATTTATTTATGTATTTTATTTCCGAAGGTTGTAAAATGTATAGTAATATGGGAGCTCAGCCCGGGGGGCAACAACAACCCTTCACCAACCACATTGGAGCGCAGCCTGGAGGGCACCAACAACCTTTCCCTAACCAAGCTAGTCCGTTTGGGAATCCATTCAATGGGCCTGGTTCGGGATTGATCCGCAGTGGACTGAGTGCGTATGGGGAGAAAATTCTAGGCTCCAGCTCGGAATATGTGCAAAGCAATGTGAGTAATGCTCTGGTACCTTAATTGTGTTCCTTTTTCGATTTATTGTGGCATTTCCAGTTGAGATAGTGTAACTTATCTTTATCTGCTAGATGTGGAATATATTCTGCAATTTTCATTTTGGGTCACTTGGAACAACCTCTCTGTCTTGTTAACACAAGGGTAGGGTTGTGTATATCGGACCTCGTTACCCTGAAATATACTAGAGATCTTAGAGGCACTGGAGTATGTTGTTGTAGATATGTGCAACTTTTTTCTATGTGGTTAGTTAGTTGCCGGTCTAGGCTTAAAGCTATAAATTCAGTGGCTACAGAATTCCTAATATGCTTGAGAATGTGTTTAGGCATTGCTAGTTGCTACTGTGTGGCAGTCGTAGTTATTCAATGAGCTTTGTAAAGTACTCCCTCCTAGTCACTCATTTCTTCCCCTTTCCTTTTTACACAAAAATTAAGGAAATGAATTTGAACCACACAAAACACACTACCCCACATACAAATGAATTTAGACCAGACAAAAGACATAACCCCACATCCAAAAAGGGAAAGAGGGAAGAAAACTCGACTTACCCAATAATGAAAGAGAGAAGAAATGACCGACTAGGAGGGAGTAACAAATTTCAAATGCTTTGCCTCCTATATGATGAATAGAGAGCAGATAAATCAAAACTTTGATATTGCATTGAGAGCCTATTGCATGTTTCATGTTCAAGAAATTTAGCTGCAATTGGGATATTTATTGATTGATAGAATTATATGTTGGGAATCAGAGTGTATTTTATACGGAAGCGTAATGAAAAATATTATGTGCTAAGACAAAGACGATATTAATATATTGCACTTTTACAATAATTTTATTATCTCTTAATAAAATTAGTAACACACCAATTATAGATAAACATACACTCTCTTATCTCACAAATATTTCTACGACTCAAACACTAGCACACTAAAAATTTCTTATTTTTATTCTATGTTTTTGAGTGAGTTTACCCAGAAGAAAAGCTAGCCTATTTATAGCACTATTGAAATAATGGCTTTCCCACATGAAGTAGTAAAAGTCTAACTAACATGTGTAAAATGCTATTACCCTTGCTGCTTCTTACTATTTTGACAGTATAACTATTGTTGCTAGTTCACAAATTTGCTTGCTGGCCAAATATGAGAGTAGGTGTTGAATATTTTAACACTCCCCCTCAACGACTACTCTCCCTCAAAGCTAGCCGAGAAATCATACCTAGATGATTTCGAAACTTCTCAAACTTTGGTCCACTCAGACCTTTAGTAAAAATATCAGCCACTTAGATCATCGGTCTTGACATAATCCAGATGAATCTCATCTCTTAGAACCTTTTCTCTTACAAAATGGTAATGTACTTCAACATGCTTTGTCCTAGCATGAAAAACTGGATTTTCTGCTAATCTTATTGCTGACATGTTGTCACAATAGACCTTCACTCCGGAATCAACTGGTTGATATAGATCCTTCAAGAGTTGTGTTATCCATACACACTCTTATGCTGCGAAGTTGTGTTATCCATACACTCTTGTGCTGCCATCGCAGCAGCTCTATACTCTGCCTCTGTACTCGAAAATGATACTGTAGGTTGCCTCTTACTACACCACGAAACAACACCGCATGAACCAAGACTAAACATATACCCGGTACAATATTCCATAGTCAACGGTTCCTTTGATATATCTAAATATACGTCGAATTGCTTCCAAATGAGACTTCTTTGGATTTTCCATGAACCGACTAACCACGCTCACCGCGTAAGCGACATCAGGGCGAGTCAATGTGAGATATATTAGACTTCCCACAAGTTGTCTATACATCGTCACATCCTCTAAATCTAATCCCTCTGTAGAACATAGGCTAGCATTGATCTCGGTTGGAGTTGACACCGGTTTGCAATCAAGCATTCCGTACTTCTCCAAAATATCCTGGCCATATTTCTGTTGACAAAGAAATATCCCACCTTTGGTTTAATCTACCTCTAGACCTAGAAAATGCTTTAGCTCTCCAAGCTCTTTCATATGAAACCTTATTGAAAGATTTGATCTTATTTGATAAATCTCTCTTTCACGTCTCCAGTGATGATAAGATCATCCACATAAACGAGAACCACTGATAACTTACTTTCCATCTTGAGCTTTCACGAACAAGCTCGAATCTGCACGAGCAACTGAATAACCACTTTGCAATAAGAATTCAACTATCTTACCATACCATGCTCGTGGTGCTTGCTTCAGTTCATAAAGAGCTTTCTTCAACTTACAAACATAATGTTGATCAGAACTCTCAAACCAAAACCCTTTTGGTTGATCCATGTATATGTCTCTATCAAGCTCGCCATGAAGAAAAGCATTCTTCACGTCCATCTGCCACAATTTCCATTGGTTAATAGCTGCAAGTGCTAGTAGAACACGTACCGTGGTAATCTTCGCAACCGGACTAAATGTCTCATCATAATCTAGCCCATATTGCTGAGAGAATCCTCGAGCTACGAGTCGTGCCTTGTACCTTTCAATAGAACCATCTGGCTTGGTCTTCACTTTATACAACCACTTACATGAAATGGGTTTAACATCACTTGGCTTTGGCACTAACTCCTAAGTTTCATTTTGATGGAGTGCTTGGATTTCCTCTTCCATAGCCTTCATCCAATCTTTGCTACGAGCGGCCTCATCGTAACTACTTGGCTTTGTCACGGTATCCTCCACCATTGCTGCATTTGCATGCTTAGGATTTGCTTTATGTGGTCGGCTAGTTCTCCTCAAACTGTTGTTGAATTTCCTTATCCCGGATAAGGACATCTTTAACCTGACTCGGTCTATCTTCTTCGGGAGTTCTGTGGTGTACTCCTGTTCTCCAAAGACTTTTCTCTTTTATCGGTGGAGATTCTTCACCGTCAGATTCACCATCACTTTGACTAGACTGATCATGTTGACCATCCATCTTATCCTTGAGTTTTTCTTCAATCTCCTTTGAGTCCGGCAATAACATAGCCTGCGATGACCACCACGATGATGCTTCATCAAACACCACATTTCTTGACGCATGATACTTATCAGTAGTTGGATCACAACATTTTCAACCTTTCCTTTGATCATCGTACCAAAGAAAGATACAACGGATCGCCTTCTTGTCAAACATGGTACGGAGATGATCCGGAACAAAGACATAACATACACACCCGAAAACTCGGAAGTGACTTACAACAAGTTTTAGCTTCCACAACTTCTCAAATGGAGAGACGTATTCTAGTCTCGCTTGTAGTAGCCTATTTGCACATGTGTAGCCGTCTTCATGCATTCAGCCCATTAGCGTGGAGGTACATTCTTAGCATGTACCATACTTCTGCATATCTCGGCAAGATGTCGATTCTTCCTCTCTGCTACTCCATTTTGTTGTGGAGTGTTTGGACACGTCAACTGACGTTTGATCTTGCAATCTTGTAGATATCGTGTGAATTCCGTGGATGTGAACTCTCCCCCATTGTTTGTACGTAGACACTGAATCTTGCTACCAATTTCTTTTTCCACTTTTTCTTTGAAATTTTTAAACTTGTCAAAAGCTTCTGATTTTTCCTTTAAAAAATCAACCCACACATATCTTGAGAAAATATCAATGAAAGTGATCATGTAGCGATAACCACTAACTGATGGGCTTCACTGGACCAAATAAGTCAGAGTGAATAAGCTCCAAAGGTGCCTTCGCCTAGTGCGATTGATTTCTGCACTAGCGATAACCACTAACTGATGGTTGCTTCACCGGATCATGTTTAGAAAATTATCTTTGTCTCCTGTCATGTGATTTGAACAAACTGAATCAATTAGCCAATCATCTTTATAATTGATTAGCTTGTCACTTTCCGCGACTAGTGCCATTGATTTCTGCACTGTCGGATTCTTGCACGAACCTTCTTGTTCAGCTGCATATGAAGCTTGAACATCCCATTCAACTTCACTATTCTCGTGCTATTTTGATGTTGCGACATTTCCTTCTACAGGTTTTCACCAACAATCTCGAGCATAGTGTCCTTTTTTCCCACAATTATTGCAAACAAAATCTTGTTGCCCTTCACCTTTTTGGTGGCCTGATTGTGGATTTTGACGAGTTCCCCCTCGTTGGAAGCCTCCTCTTCCTTGGCCTCTTTTGAATCCCCCGGCTTTCTGTTTGAACTGCCTTGAGAGCCCGATCCAAAATTTCTCTTGTCACCTCCTTGGTATGACTTTTTTTATTACCAAAGAGACCATTTTCCTCATCCTTGATGGATGCTCCAGACATTTGTTTATCTAGAGCTTCTTGGTTGGCTAACATATTTTCAAACTCAATATAAGAGTTGGTTGTGTAGACCAACCTCGAATTGCTGCGACAAGAGTACTGAATCCCGGCCTTAAACTGAAGATAATAATTCTTCGCATCCTAGTATCCGTGATTGGATTTTCAGGAAAAAGGAAAGTTATTTTGGGATAAATTTTGAGGGGAAATGGGACAATAAACGTGAGATGGAGGGAGTACTATACACCGAAGGGCTGAAGGAACCAAATTTGCCGTTTGCTTGTAATTCACTAGCATTACTACTCTACGAAAAAATGAAATAAAGTACATTTTTCTCCGTCGATGTAACCAACAGACCTTGTGTCTGCTTTATGGAGTCCTAGACGTAACCAATCTTGATATAGACATATATTCCAACCCTTCAAATCATGTCCCTAATAATTTCAATCTCCCTTTGGTTAGCTCTGTAATCTTATGATTAAATATAGGCATGACCGGATACTTCAATTTCTCGCTTTTTCTACCACGTGTCCGGGATCGCTTCACGAGTTACCTCGTTCAATTTCAGTCTCAAATAACAAGTGTTTATCCATTTTTTTACGATATTCCGAGTTTTATCCAATTCTGGTTTATCGTATTACCGATTTACGGCACTTTAAAATGTCATCCTTTTCTTCTCAAATTTTTTGTGGCCGCTTTATCTAAAATCAAGAACTGTCTGTATGATTTTCATACTTTTTTGTTCTGGAACCCTGTAATCCCGGAAACCTTGTATTGTACTCCCTTCTATTCTCAATAACATTCCCCATTTCTATTTTCGTCTATTCACAATATTTTCCCTATTTTCTTTTTTGGTAAGTGTTTGTGTGGTCCAAATTTAATTGTATGGTGGGGTAGTTTATTTATGTGGTTCAAATTTAATTATATGGTGGGGTAGTGTGTTTTCTTAATTTTTGTGTTAAAGTGAAAGGGGAAGGTTATTGAGAATAGGAGGGAGTACATTTTAATTTCAGTCGTTCGTGAGTTCTTACCGAACTACGTTTCTTTTCTTTCTTTTCTGCTTTTTTTACCATGTGTCCGGGGTCGCTTTAGAAATTACCTCGTACAATTTCAACTTCAAATAAAAGTATTAATCCATTTTTGTACGATATTCCATGTTTAATATAATATTGGTTTATCATATTGCGACACCCTCAAATGTCATATGTTGCTCCTCAAAATTTATGTGACCGCTTTAACTGACACTATGAGCCGTCTGTATGATTTCCAGACATTTTTGTTCCGAGACTCTAGAATCCTCAAAACCGTGTATTGTACACTTCAATTTCAGCTGTTTAGGAGGTCTTACTAGACTGCTTTTCTTTCTTCCCAAATTTTCTACCATGTGCCCGAGGTCGATTCAGAAGTCTCGTACGATGACAGTGCCAAATAAAATCTATTAATTCATTTTTATTCTGGGTTCCTGAAATCTCCAAAACCGTGTATTATACACTTCAATTTCAGCTGTGCGGGAGGTTTGATCAGATTGCGTTTCTTTTTTCCTAATTTTTCTACAAGGTCTGTGGGTCGCTAGTTAGATTTTAGTGTCAAATAACAACTATTAATTCATTTTTCACGATTTTTCGAGTTTGTTCCTATATTGGTTTATCGCTTTCCACCACCCTACAATGTCCTTTATTGCTCCTTCAAAAAAATTTGGTCGCTTTATCTAACACCAAGAACCGCCTGTTTGATTTTAGTACCTTTTTGTTCCGGAACCTTGTAATCTCGAAAATCGTGAATTGTACACTTTATTTCAGCCGTTCGGGGGGTCTTACCGAACGTCGTTTCTTTTTTTCTCGCTTTTTTACCATGTGCTAGGGGCCGCTTGAGAAGTTATTTTGTACAATTTCAATAATAAAATAATCCATTTTTTTTATGATATTCCAAGTTTCATCCAATATTGGTTTATCGTATTGCAGCACCCAAAAATGGCATCTGTTGCTCCTCAAAATTTATGTTGCCACACTAAGAACCATTAGTATGATTTTCGGACATTTTTGTTCCGGGACCTTGGAATCCAAAAAAACAGTGTATTATGCACTTCAATTTCAGCTGTTCCGGAGGTCTTCCTGGGCTGCTTTTTTTTCTTCCCGATTTTTCTACCATGTGCCCAGAGTCGCTTAAGAAGTTATCTCGTACGATTTTAGTCTTAAATAACATTTATTAACCATCTTTTCCGATATTCTGAGTTTCATCCGATATTTGTTTATCGTATCCAGCACCCTAAAATGTTCTCCGTTGCTCCTAAAAAATTGTGTAGCCGGTTTATCTGACACTAGGAATCGTCTGTATAATCTTCGTACCTTTTTTATCCGGAAACCTAGGATGTACCTGAAATCCTGGAAACCATGTGTTGTATACTTCAATTTTAGTCGCTCGGAAGGTCTTAACGGACTGCAAATCTTTGTTTCTCGCTGTTTATACCGCGTGTCCAGGGTCACTTCCGGAGTTACCTCCGGAGTTACCTCGTACAATTTCAGTCTTTAATAACAATTATTAATCCTTTTTTTATTTACGATATTCCGATTTTCCCACACTGGTTTATCTTATTGTGGCACTCTAAAATGTCATCTGTTACTTTTCAAAATTTATGTGGCCATTTTATCTGACACTATGAACCGTCTGTATGATCTTCGTACTTTTTTGTTCCGTGACCTTGGAATCCCAAAACCGTGTATAATATACTTCAATTTCAGCTATTCGGGACCAGGGTTACCGGATTCGCTCCCCCACCCTCCGAATCGCGAATCGATTCCAGGGAATCAATTCGCGATGCGTTTTTGTCTTAATTCGCTCGAATTCGCTATTAATTCGCCTAAGTTGAGCGAATTCTATGACTTCGTTAAAACCCACAAAAAATGCATAAAAAATTGAAGTATATGCAATAACTGATTATTTTGAAGGCAATAATGATACTAATCTTGATGATATAGGATTTTGATGATGCTCATTTGAAGTAAATGCAAGATGCTTTCGTCGAATCAATACGATTTAGTGAATTATTACATGTTTAGTGCATCGGATTTGACGAACTACCGAATTATAAATATTGTAAGTACGAATCGGATTCGATGAATTATTGAATTATAAAAAATTATAATTCGCCCAGCGAATTGGATTCGCTAGATTGAGCGAATCGCGAATTCGAATTACAAAAACGAATCGAGCGAATTCCGAATCTGGTAACTCTGTTCGGGACGTCTTACCAGACTGCTTTTCTTTCTTCCTAGTTTTCTACCATGCACCCTGAGCCGCTTCAGAAGTTATCTCGTAGCATTTAAGTCCCAAATAACAACTATTAATTCATTTTTCACGAGATTCCGAGTTACATTCGATATTGGTTTATCGTATTTTCCACCACCCTAAAATGTTATTCGTTGCTCAGAAATTGTGTAGCCGCTTTATCTGACACCAGGAGCGTTTGTATAATTTTCGTAACCTTTTGTTTCAGAACCCCGTCCTCCCGGAAACCGTGTATTGTATACTTTCAATTTCAGCTCGTTCAGGAGGTCTTAACAGACTGCAATTCTTTGTTTCCCACTTTTTCTACCACGTGTACAGGGTCGATTCAAGAGTTATCTCGTACAATTTCAGTCTCAAATAACAAGTATTAATCCAATTTTTTACGATATTCCGAGTTTTATCCATTACTGGTTTATCGTATTGCGTCACTCTAAAATGTCATCCGTTGCTTCTCAAAGTTTTTGTGGCCGCTTTAAATGACACTTTGAACGGTATGTATGATTTTCGGAAATTTTTGTTCCGGGACCCTGAAGTCCCGAAAACCGTGTCAATTTCAGCTATTCGGGACCACTGGTCGGGTTGCGTTTCTTTTTTCCCGGTTTTCTTCTAGGTGCATGGGGTCGCTTTAGAAGTTATCTCGTACAATTTCTGTTTCAAATAACAACTATTCATTCATTTTTCACGATATTCCGAGTTTTACCCGATATTGGTTATTCGTATTCCAGCACCCTAAAATGTCTTTTGTTGCTCCTAAACATTTGTGTGACCGCTTTATCTGACACCATGAATCGTCGGTCTAATTTTCGGACATTTTTGTTCGACGACCCTGGAATCCCGAAAACCATGTAATATACACTTCATATTCAGCCGTTCGAGAGGTCTTACTGGATTGCGTATTTTTTTCCCCAATTTTTATTCCACTTGTCCGGGGTTGGTTTAGAAGTTACCTCGTATGAATTCAGTCTCAAATAACAAGTATTAATCCATTTTTTACGATATTCCGAGTATCATCCGATACTGGTTTATCGTATTCCGCCCCTTTAAAATTTTCTTCTTTAGCTTCTCAAATTTTTTGTAGCCACTTTATCTGACACCATGAATCAACCGTGTGATTTTCGGATATTTTTTTTCCGGGACCCTGAAGTCCCGATAACAGTTTATTTATATACACATCAATTTCAGTTGTTCGGGAGGTCTGATCGTGACCGGATAAAGGACTAGCGTCGTTAAACTAGTAATTAGCAAGACCAAATAAATACTTATAAGTTGCAGACAAACACCAAACTATCTTAATCTTAATAAAAGGCCGTGATGCTCGGACTCGGATACGAGTATCCGACAAGGATACATACGGATCCGGGTGTCCGATCCTTGAACTCCTAAAATCAAGGACTCGGGTACGAGGATCCGTGCATTAGTTCTGGACTCGGCATAACACCTAATTAGATAACATCTGTTTTCTATTTTGTATGCAAACTTCATTTGCTCCCGCCTCCTCGAGTCTCTTAGACTCCTTCAACTTCTTTGACCCATAACAACAGTCTCCTTCATCTTTTTAAGATTTTAACCACTGCGATCTTCTTCAACAATTTTTTTTTTCTTTTATTATTCACTGGATTCCTGCTTGGAATCTTCTAGCTCAACCACTTCGTCAATATTTAATCGTCATCTTCTAGCTCAACTGCTTCATTTGATTCTTTATTTTTTGACTCAACCAAACTGAAGGATCCGATTTCTCATAGAAGGATCGGACACGGGATCCATGTCCGGATCCACGTCCGAGGGGGTAAGTGAAGAGTCCGAGCATCACAGATAAAAGGTAGTGAAGGGGGAAGTAAATGGTCGAACCCTAGAGAAGGCGATGAGCATAAGCTAGACTTGCCTAAGACTCTTATAAGACTAATTAAGACACTAATTGCGTATTAAGACTCCTAATGATGATAAAGAACTACTCATGCGAAATATTCACAAAGGATATTTTACAATGACTAACAAATGTGAGTTGAGAGTTTGAACATGTAACAAGTAAAGATATGGTTTTTCTCTAAGAAACAAACTATCAAACACTTAATAGGCAAGGATTCAAATAGTTGAGTAAAACTTGATGTAATTCTACCTTTTAGTATACTACCTTCACCAAAAATGACCCATTGTCTCCCTTATTCCACTTACCCAATACACAAATCACAAGATAATAGCAAAAGGTAGATTAAATCATCCACCTTCTACCCTTCTTTAGTCAACATACAACATTAAATTATGAATTTAAGCAAACAAAAGAGCATGAAGATTTCACCAAATGATTGGATGAAGCTAAAAGTGATAAAACCATTCAAGTTTAAATACACAAACACCATCCTACTCATAGATGCCTCTTTTAAATCAATTTGGCACCAACACAAGCTTGCTTCCAAGACAAATTAATTCATCTATCTTGCAAAAGCAATAGTCAAGTACTCAAAATGTAAGAATGGTCAATTCTCACACAACAGTTACTTAACATAGACAAACAACACAAAGAAAATGAAATAAATGGTAGATAAGGGATTAAGAAGGTCATACATAGATGAAAGGTAATAACTTTGACAAAATTACATCAAGAAATGGAATTTAGCCATACATAGTCTTTGAAACCAAGCAAACTTTACACATGATTATCTCTTAATACAAGCACTAATCAAAATTTTAAGGACAATGTATTGTTGAATTTTTGTGAGGTTAGCTTTCTTTTATTGAGTTTGGATCTTGCTTGGCATTGACTGTATTCTGAGTATCCCTTGTGAAGTGGTATCATTCACGGTGGAAACCATTATTCTAGTTGACTTTTTCTTCCGCTAGAACCTTTTTCCTCCCCTTCTCCACCCTCTCATTTTACAAGTATCTGCTGTAATTCTTCTCGAACGTGTCACGCTATAGTAAAATGTTGTTTTCGTTATTTGCTAACTAATCCTCAGCACAAAATCTCATTTCAAATGGGGCAATCCGTCTTAAGGTTTCAGATGGGCCTAATGTGACCATTATATGACTGTTTTTGTGTAAAAAGTGAACATTTAACAACAAAATAATTTGGCTAGTGTTACAACTAAAAATTGTTGTTCTGATAACTTTTTATCAAAAAGTGGTCACATTGTATTGTTAATGGGTCACATATGGCTTGCCTTAAACCTTAGAACACAAATGACCTGTCTTAAGAGAGACTTACTGAATCCTCATGCTGCGAATAATCCACTTCATTGTTTGTTGATGTGGCTGAAATGACATCCATAATCAGGGTCTATTAAAGACTCTTGTAGTAAAATAGTTTTGAAGTCTTTCTTTTATTGATAGCTGTTGGGCCATCTTCTCCTGATTGATCATTTCATGGGTTTTAGCGTGGTTCGTTGATTCAAGTTTGCTTTGAGGAGAGAAAATAATTCATCGACTAACATCTGGTTTTAAACACAACAGATAAGTAGGTACTTTGCTGATCCACAGTATTACTTCCAAGTGAACGATGACTATGTAAGGAACAAATTGAAGGTGGTTCTATTCCCTTTTTTGCATCGGGTAATCTCCTCAAGCTAAAATTCCTCAATAAAATGGTGACCTTACATATTCATTATTTTTCATGTCGGATATATTTTTAAATATATCTGGCTTCTCTTAATTTCTGTTTCCTTACAGGGGCATTGGACAAGGATAACTGAACCAATGGCTGGGAAACTATCTTACAAACCTCCAATTTATGACATCAATGCACCAGATCTCTACATTCCCCTCATGGCGTTTCTCTCTTACGTTGTTCTAGCAGGATTAGTCTTGGGACTGAATGGAAAGTAAGAATTTTGTCGGTCAAGTTTGTTAGTTTACTTAAGGTCCAGTATAAACCCTTTTTAGAATTGGTTGTTCTCTGTTTCTTGTGCCTTAACTTCTATTGTCTGATGAAATTGTTGTTAGTAGCAATCAGCTTACTTTTATCCTCACCGAATGACTTGACCGCCCGTGACCTGATCCGAAAAACTAAGAAAGACCTTTAAACCCGAGTTAACCTGATCAGACCCTTAGCTGGTTTGATTTTAAGTGGACCCACCCAGCAAATGACTCGATCATTCGACCTAAAAGACTAATTTGAATTATAAATAAGCTTATTTATGTAACTAAAGGTACAAACCTAAATAAAAATGTACGGAGTATAAATACACCCGATTCTGACCTAACAAGCCTGACTTGTAAGTTGTAACCATCCGGCCACCGAAATGACCCATTTGCCAAGTCTGGTAGTCTTGGGAATATTTTTCTTGCCTCAAATTTATGTACAGTATGTTTTTTTTTCATTAACTTCTGGTTCCATGCATCCTATTTTGCCCCTTCTTTCTAGTTTCTATCATAAATGAGTCTGCTATTTTGATGCTCTCCGTGTGCTGATACACTGCTACTTTTGTTTTCCAAATAATCCCAGGTTTAACCCAGAAGCTGTAAACTGGTTATTCATGAAGGGGATGGTAGGCTGGTTCCTTCAAGTCACTCTATTAAAGCTATCATTATTTTCTCTAAGTAGCGGGGAAGCACCATTATTGGATGTTGTCGCCTATGCCGGGTATGCATTTACAGGTATCTCTTTCGCAGTCTTAGGAAGATTGGTATGGAAACATTCATATTATGTCTTGTTGCCTTGGACTTGCCTTTGCATGGGAATCTTTTTGGTGAAGACTATGAAGCGGGTTTTATATGCAGAAGTGAGGAGTTATGACTCGGGCAAGCATCATGTGCTCTTGCTCCTGATTGCACTAGCTCAGCTTCCACTCTTTATATGGCTCGGAAACATTAGTGTTCACTGGCTCTTCTAACACGAGTCTATTTTTGGTTGCTGTATAGGTGTAGGTAATAGTAACAAAATTGTCGAGCTTACCTTAATTTGTGGTTTGAGCTCGAGGTGTTTACACTTTACAGTGTTGATCATTATAAGACTCTCGACTACATGTTTAGGAAATTCATTCATATTGTTCCTAATCTAGCCAAGATTTTATCTTCGATTTGCCATTGAATTGTGGGATTTGTAGCGATCATTATACATTTGTACAATTATAGCTTTGATTTATTAATTAAGCACCTCACTGTATGTTGAACCAAAGGTACAGTGATTCCTTTCTCCAATTGTTGCTTGGGTTGGGATATCTATCCCAAGGAATTGGACTTGTTAGACTTTTGATAAATATCAAGCATGAACTTTTTTTTTTTTTTGGTGTTGACAAGGAAGCCGGCCCCTACCGACGTCTAAGGCAATCTCCATTGAGGTACTTAAGGCAATCTAATGAGTAGATCCCTTCTTAGGTTTTTTTTTCCATAAGAGTTAGAAATCGAACCTCCTAATCAATTATTTAAGAGATGAGGGCACTCACACCAACCAATTGTGGTAAATATGGTGCATGAACTTGATAATACCTTTGCTAAGTCATTTGAGAGTGAGACTGAGAGTATGTGAATAAGTTGAGTTGGAAGGTTCTAAAACATTACCCATCCAAGTTTTATGCCTCTTTTTATGACGAAAAAAAAAAACAAATTGTTGCATAAGGAGTCATATCATAATCCGTCTTTAGCTGAAATCCTCGCACAAAGAGCAAGTGGTAGGCGAAGTGGGAGGTCTCCCACTTGCTCTCTTCAATGAGATTTTATGTTACTAAAGACTAATCCATTGCAACTTGCTCTCTTCAAGGAAAAGTTGGTATATCTTGCATTCATGCCCATTATGAAACCCCGTCACAAATGAGAATTTGTGTTATGCAATGGAGTAGTGCTATTTAAGGTTATTAAATGCATGTAGAGACCAATTGCTCGTAAATTTAAGACTAAATTTATGTGAAAAATTTAGATACGAAATATAGTACATCATAATTCACCCTAATACCCTTTCCAATTAATTCTCTTTTTCGAGTTATACTCCTTAGTAAAATTTAAACGATGATGAATTGAGAAACTCGAATCGATAGGTTGGTATTGAATTAATATCCTACAAGGCTCTGACATAATGTACTCATTTGAATTAAAAAAAAACTCGATATGACTAAGAATTTCCCTAAATAACGATGTCTACATCCCCGTCACATCACAAGACTAATCAAACTTGCTCTTCACTAGACAAGTAGACATCAAATCAGAGACATTGATGAATTAGTTTCTTAACCCAAAATTAACCTTCATTTAGATGGCATTCTGTGGTTGGTCTATTGGTTTGACTATTGAGTAGTGAGTACTACTCCATCTCACTGCTACAAATCTACAATTCGCAATCTTTACGTTTGTTTATCCGCATATTCTCGTTCATTTAAGACGGTCACTGTCGTCTTCAACTTAAGACGAGTCAATTGCCTAGGAAATGCGAATACTTTTGTCGGTATTAACTTCGTGAATCGTGGTGATACTTGATCATCTTAAGATATAAGCCTAGTCCGTCTTAGACAAGACTTACTCATTCTTAACTACTTCTGAATTCCCAGAATATTTGACTTTATCATTAACAAAAATTATAAACACAAACACCAAAAAATTGTATTTGCAGATTCCTTGTTTCCTGAACTGCTGAACATCAAAGACTTCAGCTTTCTGGGTCTTGCATTAAGCCACAAGAACAGGTGAAACCTGGCATTGTAGTTTAAATTAATGAACTTTTTTGCTTGATTTTAATTGGGTGTGTTAAATTTTTGGAAAATATGCTAATTTATAATATATATTGTTCAAAGTTTCATTCTTTCAGGTGATCAGGATTCAGGGACATGGGATTCTTGAAGAAGCTGTCTGTTTTTGGAATTGCAATTGTATTTCTGCAGTTGGTTACTGGGATATTTGGCTGGGGACAACATGGGCATTATATAACTTGTAAAATTGCAGAGGTATGTTCATACTTTTCTGGGTTTTGATTTGATTTTTATTAAATAATTTAACATTTTACAGTTTCAGTTATTGAAATGTTTGTTGTATATATATGTTTGGTAAGCTAACAATTGACTAAGAGCTAGGGTTGTTTTGCATGATTAATCTTCTAAGAAGTATGTTTGCTGCTTAGTGCTTAGTGAGTTTCTTAATTGAGCCATTTTAGTTTTACGGTTTCGAGGGATGATACTTTTGAAGGATGATTCATGTCAGCCGAGCTCAAATCATTTTGGGATGAAGACTCCGGTGTTGTTGTCGCTGGTGTTGTTAGCCTAGGACAGTTATCACTTTCTAGGAATAGTCTATGATGATTGATTTGTTAGTTTACCTTCCCCAAGCAATTCTTTAGATTTATTGATTATCTGAGCTAAGATAGGGACAGGTATCTGCAGTTCAGTAATGTTTCGATTTCTATCGGGAGGGAAATAAATATTGTGGTTTTGCAAGGGCAGTTATTTTAGTTTATGCAAGACCGGGAAAGCTCAAGTCTTTGAAGCTTGTTCTTGTGGAAGTCCATGTGTATAGTGACCAATGATACAAGAGAGGATTATGTTATGGTAATGGAACTGTACGGCCAACAGTGTCAATAACAGTAGATACAAACGGCCAAAAATCTACGTTATTGTTCATGTTGTCGTTGGTGGTGGGTTGTTGTTCCATGAGGGGGAATTATTTTGGCTGTTCTGTATTCTTTTTTATCATTTTCTCTTTTCAAAACATCAAATTTTATTGAAATCTTCGGCAGCGTTTTAGTTTCTCCAACTACCAATTAATTCCTCTTTCTCCACCCTTGTTGTTCCTGGTGCGCTAAAGCAACTTCCTTTACCTTTATGCACGATTCATTCTTGCCTTGATTGTTGTTAACAGAAACAAAAGAGATTTTCTGCTTAGACTTGTCTCGTTTATGATGTAT
The DNA here is from genome assembly GCA_022085475.1 of Heliosperma pusillum. Taxonomy (NCBI): domain Eukaryota; kingdom Viridiplantae; phylum Streptophyta; class Magnoliopsida; order Caryophyllales; family Caryophyllaceae; genus Heliosperma; species Heliosperma pusillum. The sequence goes on along the minus strand of JAIUZE010045405.1, from coordinate 107,566 downwards.
CGAGTGTACTTCAGAATTATCTTTCAAAAGACGCTCAAGCTGCTGTGAAACAACTTCTTCCAGAATCTGCTGAAGGGGATTTAGCGTCTGTTTGCTCTTGGCCTGATTTGTTTGCAGTTCGTTCCCATTATTATTGGAGCCGTGCCTTGCATTTTGTTGATACTCCTGACTTTAGGTGCAATTATGACTACAATAGTAAGTAGTTGCCTGACTTTATGTTTAGCTTACCTGTAGAATATTCCTGCTGTGGTGACACATTGTAACGGAAAATTTAGTATCGTTGATAACCTAAATACAAAATAGAAAACAAAAGTTCAACAAGCATCAATTCTTAGTATCTATTGTTGTCCCAATTTGGTTTTGATGGATAAACAATGTCAACTTCGACGACATATTCTCACCGTATACTAGGGATATAATGGTTTTGAAGTTGTTCATATAGACATAGTTGCTTTGATAAACCACACGAGATAAACTTTGCGTTGCATCAATCTATATATACATTTGGAGAGTTAATGATCAAAGTTGACATCGGTTTACCACAAGTCAAATGAGGGCAATATGAATGGTATGGAACGAATAATAAATTTGGCCCAAGTTTATACATTAAGATCGTTTGGACTGAAGCTTAGCAACTTTGAACTACATTCTACAGGAGACTGCCATGATTCTGTTGGACGCAAGAATAGATGTGTGACTGGAGCAATCTACAATTATACTCACCAACTATCGTCAGCTTGCCATAACCCTGCTTCCGAAATCAGATGTAAGAAGTTGCTATTTTCCCTTTTGTTTTGCTCTCTTATATGAAAGGCATTCCTAACTTACTGTACAGATAATTTGACGGAGGCTCTCATGTTTTTGTCACATTTTATCGGTGATGTTCATCAGGTTAGTCTTCTTTTTTATTGGTTTTAAGTTTTGAAGTAGTAAAGGTGTGAAGGCTTTGCATAGAGCATGATGCTGTTGTAACTGAAAGAATGCTTCTTTTTCAGCTGTACTAAAGCTTCCTTATGATGCCTAGATTTGTCGGTGTTGACTGTATAAATTCCTCTGTTTAACTTGAGAATGTACAATGATTTAGTTTTTGTTACCATTTCATTTAAAACGACACTAGTGTAATCTTTATGTGTGGTTGTTAAATGTGACCTATTAGTAATAAAAAGCCGTTGCTGGAGTAGTTTTTACTTATCCTTTTGCTTTTTTCCGTTGTCTTGCCCTCATGTTTCACACCATTGAAATTTAATACGCGGATATAAATTTAAATTGGCAATGCATCAGTTACATTTTTCTCTGTTATGTCTGATTTTGGTGTTTTAGACACGTGTCTTATGTCATGTCGAACACGTGACACAATGTTTGTAAAGCGTCGAATTAACATAGCTTACCGCTGAAGTGATTTTCTGTGAGTTTTTTTTTATTAATTCTACATAATCCGTGCAACGCAATTATATAAAAAGCATGCATTTAAGTATTTAACTGTGTGTTTCCTGTCTATAGCCGCTACACTGTGGTTTCTTAGGAGATCTTGGTGGGAACAAAATCCAACTTCATTGGTATGGCCGCAAGGCTAATCTGCACCATGTACGTTTCCTATCTTCTTCTTCTTTTTCGTAAAAGGAAAAGCTAAAACAGATTTACGGGATCGAGGGAAGAATGAAGTTGCATATTATTGTATTTAGGAAGGCTGATATGCTCCACATATTTTTCTCCCTCCATTTTCTCCGAATGAAAATCGTGTACTTGTTTTGGCCATGCCATCCCTTGAAATTGTGTATATAACCTTGGCTAAACGACCTTGGAAAATCTGGAGCAGTTAAGATGATACTAGAAATTATATTAAATATTACGATCTCATTGTCAACTTTCGTTTTATATTGGAGGCGAGCTTGATCTTATATCGTGTTTGAGAATGTAAGTACTTGTCTTTAAAATTTGGCTTTGTTGCTTATAGGTATGGGATACATCCATGATCGATACTGCCTTGAAGAAATTTTATGATTCAGATCTGAGCATCATGATAGAGGCTGTGCAGAAAAACATTACGGTAGGCTTGTATTTGTTGCAAATGCTTTCTATCAAAATAAGGGTTGAAGACTCTAACCATCCAACTAAGTTTACTTTGTATAAATAAGTTATTCAGCGTCTTGTGATCTCGGTGACTTACGAGGTAATATAGTCAAGTTTCATCGAAACCGGTGAAAGGTCTCGAAACTGTGTTCCTATAAGTTTGTCATCTATCTATGCTCTCAACATTTCTACATCTTTTGATTTCTTTCTTATGATCAGGAGGATTGGTCCAACTACGCCGAGTCATGGGAAGAATGTGAATCAAATCGCACAGCTTGTCCTAATCCGTAAGTCTACTTGTGGTTTATTTACACTAGTTCCCAAGGTTACTCGCACAGTCGCACTGGTACATATCAAAGTGTCTAAGTTGGAATGACTCAATTTTTGTGACATGTGCCTTCGCATCTTAAAATGACCGAGTACGAGGACACATTCTCGGAAAAAAAAAATTAGATACTAGGTAACGGTAAGAGTCGGGTACATATTCTTAATACTTGCGGCGTTCTTCCAGAGATGATCCTTTCGTCCCTGCAAACAAGTGATAGTAAGAATCTGAAAATTAAGCATTTTGCTTGTTTGGAACAGAAAGATATAGCAGATGACTCATGTTTACTATGTGCTTCCGCAGGTATGCATCTGAGAGTGTCAAGCTCGCTTGCCAATACGCCTACAAAAATGCCACTCCAGGAAGCGTATTGAAAGGTATAATTCTCATACCCGCTCATTGAGTGCAAGAAAACCGAGGTTCTTTTCGTTAGGGAAAAAGACACTTATCCGTTCCCAACTTGCTTTTTATTCTCTACTTACCCATATCCATTTATTTCCGATGAAGTCAAAAATAGCGCATTCTTTGGTTTTGGGATACCGTAGATAATGAACACAATCAGAACGTTTTGCGGAACACCCTACGCTTCTTTTTTATGAAGTAGTAGAGGGTTGTACGTTTTCCATTACGGGTCTCTTTTGAACAATCTCCCATATTTCACTGAATGGTTGAGTACTTCTAATTTTCCTAACAGCTTGAATATTATTAGCTTTGTAAACCCTTGTCTAATTTAATTTTCGTTTCCTCTGCACAATGCGCAATGAAGACGACTACTTCCTAACTAGGCTACCAGTAGTTGAGAAACAGCTAGCTAAGGGAGGACTCCGATTAGCTGCTACTCTCAACCGGATTTTCAATTCTTGCGGACTCATCTCAGACGTCGGAAGAGAAGAGCATGGATTAAACTATGCATGAGATGTGCTTTCCAACTAATACAGTAATACTCCTACCTAAAGAATCAGTTTCCCTTTGCATAAACAAATAAGGAAACTACTGCATTTGTTAATTGTATGAGCTTCATTTTAGATAGGAATACCTATTGTGTACATATCAGTATTCAACATTTGGGAAGTCGACAGTTGGATGCTCGGGTTCGATCCCTGTTACACGTTATATATGCATTTATGCATGCAATCATTAAGCATTTTCTCTAATATCTCGGTATATATGTACTACATAGTATATTGAAAATCCACGACTGTTATTTTTCGACTTTTATTACTAAAAATTTGATATTTGGGATTCGCAGGTATTGTTTCAGTTTCAAGATAATAACATCATACTGTGACAATTAGATTGACCGTTGTAAACTGTAATGGGTTCCAAAAACGTATGATTATATTACATTTTGAGATCAACAAATTAAGAAACCTAAACTCCCTAATTAAAAGGAAGGAAAACACCACCTTAAATCTAGACCCGGCAAACGGGTCAGTTGGTTCAGAAACGGGTCGTGTTAGTTTGGGTTTCTCATTCTTTCGGGTTAATTCGAGTTAGGTTGTGTCGGGCTTCAGGACTATTTCGATATAGTTTTTGGACTATTTTCAATCAAGCGGGTCGGATCATTTTCGGGTCAATGATTAAGATAGAAAAAGCTGCTTCAAGTCTTTTTAGGTCAATTAAAGTTATGGGTTGTCGGGTCATTTTCGGGTTGGTTGTTTTCGGATCGGGTCATTTTAGGTCGGGTCAGTTACAAGTCATGAAAGCTCAGGTCATTTTCGAGCCTGGTCGGGTCACATTCGGGTGCTGCAGTTCAGGACAATTTCAGGTCTAGTGCCAGCCTTTTTAGGTCGGGTTGATTTTGCCAGTTCTACTTAAATCCCACGTCACTGACCAAAATTAATGAAACCGAAATAATGTTTTTCTCAAAATCCACAACAAAAATTTAAATAAATCCAAGAAACAATTCTAGTATAACATCAAGATCAACTTATCTGTATTCTATGGATACATTTGGAATTCGATTACGTTATGTACGGAGATGAAGCAATGAGTTGGCATAGTTAAATGTATGTCGGAAAATAATTTAGATAAGGATACAAGGGAGCAATATATTTTAATTTGAATTGACTATAATACGCTTTCATACTATATTATCGTAAATTAATTTTATTCTGGGTTACTCCCGCTTCTGTTCACAAAAAAAAAAGTATATCATCGTAAAATTATCAAATACAAAGTATAAAGATAGAACGATAGATAATATGCTACTTAAAATTATGGCAATTTGGGTATTTAAGTATTTTATTTTGAAGAGATATTTTAGTAAAATGTAAGTTAATTTCCCATGTCAAATCACCTTACATAGAAATTTAAATATTTGAGTGTTAAAGACCAATTCTTTTTTTTTTTTTTTTTTTTGTAACGAGGGAACTTGCGGCCGCTACCTTAGATGCGCTATGGGTAAATCCTCGACAGACCAATTATAATCTCACATTAGAGGCTTTTTTTGGCACACGATATTCCACATTCAATGTACAATATTAGAACGAGGTGATCGATAATTAATGCATTAGATCGTACGTGCAAATATGCAATGTACTTGCTACAATTAAATGAAACTATATTGATTGATAATTCTGCATTTATTTTTGAAGACAAGCTAGGATTTGTGTTTGTATTTAAGATCGATTATTTGATACCCATAGGCCATAAGTGGCCATATCGTCTTTCGATTAATTAAAGTTGAATCCAATGATTTGTAATTCCGACACTTCAAAGTAAAATGCCATAATATATAAGAAAAAAACAGTATATTATCTCTTTATCTCTTTATGGCTGATTTTATTTTTTTGACAAATGTAGACTGAGATTTAGTAAAAGAAAGGAAAGTCACTTACACAGCAAATTCTGGAGTACCAGAGTCCTTAACACTAGAAGAGAACCTATTAACTGATGAACCGAAAGTATATAAAACAGAAACAGATGAAGCATGACGACGTTTTTTGTTGGGCTGATATAATTTTAACTTTCATTAATCACTTAATCTAAGGACGACGCCTAAAAAGTGAAATATCGAAAGTTCGACTCTTGCAATAAGTAATGCCTAATCTAAAACTTGGAGCATCATTTCTTAAATAAAATGTACTTTGTTGTAATAATACATGTTTTAATCATCACCTGTAGAGAATGTGATAGTTACAATGAATTATAACTTTAGAGTTTAGAGTGCAGACACCTCTTTTTGAGTAAATATCATCTAAAACATGTGGCTTAAAATTAAACGACGTATACAAGTCATTATTAGACTTATTGTGAACATTGTTCAAATACAAAGCGACTTATATATTTAGTTATTGTGAACATCCAAATATAAATAATTAGTATATGAAATCATTATTATACATAATACAAATCTAACAAAATCAAGAAATGTACTTTCGTGGTCTCAATGTTTTTAGAAACAACGTACATTGTCACTACTCCAAGTCAAAATTGGACATGCATCAGTCAACCACATCGATAGTGTCCTTTATTGAGCGTCTTTAGGACAGAAATCTGAAACTCCGTAACGTAAGTTTTGCTTAAGACGGGTACTACACCGTGACTGTAGATATTACTTGTAAATGTTAATACTCTTAAATCTTTTAATAATTTCGGGACAATTGTGCCTCCCAAAAAAGAGATTTTGAATTTTTGTACAAGAACAACCGTCAAATTCGAAAATAATTTAATATTTATATAAATTTCTTTTTCAAGTGTCGATCATGGTCCGACTTACTACCATATTGCAAACATTTTTGAAACAACGAAACCTAGATATGGTTTAGACTTTGGAACTAATGTGTCAGTGTCACCCATGACCCACTCACAATTTGAATAGCGATGTTAATTTGTTGAATTCATGCATGCACTCATTTTCGATAAATAGTTCAAAAAAGCATTTTTCCTTAATTTAGATTTGGTTTCACATTTGAGAAAAACCGATTTAGATTAAGCAAAAAAAATCTCTACGTGTTCATCAAATCTACAAAACGCACATGAACAAAATCAGACAAATTTGCCAAATAAAGTTATGTGATTATGTGCAGTAAGTGGATTGTACATCTGATGTATACCACCAATTAATGTAGTTTTTGAGTTTCACTATAAAGTTTTTGAGTATACTATTTAAAAATTATGAATTTTAATATAAAGTTTTTGAGTTCATTAATTTGAACATTAAGCTCAAAAAAAGTTACAATAAAACTCAAAATACATCACAAATAAGATTTAAAATGTAATTTATAAACTTTAAAAAACTCAAAAAAAAAAGCATAAAAACTCAAATTCATACTAGTCTGAGTTAGTACATCCGATGTATAATCTTTTTTCTCGATTATGTGTTAGATTATGTGGGAAGTTCAAAATCAATTTCATGAAATTCCTCCCACTTTCGTCAGGACATTAATTAGTGGCATTTCAATAATTAGTGACAGCTTTTATTTTTGTCGAATTATTTAAATAATAATTTTAAAAAAACCATGAATAATTATCCAATAAATTATTTGATCCAACATTGAACTAAGACAGTATTAATAATAGTATTAAATAAGATTAGTTGGATGATGGTCCATTCAACAAATGGAATTAACTAAATATTTACTTAATTAATCATGTCCCAAATCTTGTTAACACTTTTTTAATCCACTACTTTAAGTGTATTATTAAAATATGACACCTTTTTTTTTATATACTCCGTATAATATAAGGTACTATTTTTTCAAAGATTCGTTCCACATTAGTGACTTGATTTAGATAAGTGGAGTTTACAGTGTATTAGTTTAATTACCTTTCACATTAGATCTAATGATTAAGTGTGACATGATTTACCGTGTCTTCACCTAACAATTATCAACTAGTTTAATTGATAAAGTTATGATCGATAATACTGATTATAACTTGAGTCCATACCCTGTCATTCTGTCAACATGAAATCGCCTTTATTTGTGGCTTTCTTTACACACATTCGAAAAACAACGTCCCTTACAAATTTTCTTTTCTTGCCTTGGTTAAGTTAGATCTAAACGTACCCCTAATTAAGTAACTACGGAGTATTAACTTAGAATTAGCAAAAATGGACAAACACCAAAATAGTTAAAATACCACAATGTGACATTATTTGAGCAGGTCAGTGGTCCTGGATAGCGTATCGCACCTCACCCGCCCCAGTTATAAATGAGAATTTCCGATATTTTATGTGAAATTTTATACGAAATTCAAATAATGCAGAAATTTACACATAATATCCTAATATTATTGCATGCATGGACGCATGTTGCATGGATAACGAGTGTCGTTGGTATGTAGATAAGTTTTTAATTTTTGTTACTACATGAAATAATGGATATATGCATTATGATAATGACCTACATACTAGTATACTACTTATACTGCTTTATATTGTCAATAAGATTATTATAATCCTCCTTTCAAGAAGTGTCGTCTTTCTTTTAAGTATACTTGTAATATTAGCTCGGTTTGTTGGTCATCTAAGACCATCCCAAGCAAGGTTATGAGGGAGGTCATGACCTTGTTGGGTCACGGTAATCAAGGATTAAGAATCTAATTAGGATGACCCAAGTCACCCCATGACCTTCCTAAGGTCATCTCATGACCTTCATGACCCAACACATGTCAATCCTTGATTTGTTGGGCATAAATATGGGTGGGTAGAGAATGTGAGAAATGATTAAAAAGATTGAAAAGTAAAAAAATAATTGGGTTGGTGACCTAGGTCATGACCTTCTGCTTGGGAGAGTGTAAATGGGTCAAGATAAATAATGAGTGATTAAGAGTAAAAGAAGGTGATGACCTAATTAGCATGACTTTTGCTTGGGGATGGTCTAATAGCTAGCCTAGGGGTTTCTAGTTTTCCTATGTTTGTATTCTTTTATATCATCGATCAGTTTTCATTTGTCAAAAAAAAAAGACAACAATTTATCTGTCAACAGTGACGAACAGTTCATGAATGGATTATATAACAAGGTAATCTCGAAAATAATTGAAAATTTTGAACTTTTTAAATGCCAACGAAATGAGCGTTCCTGCTAACCCCCCTCGCTCCACCATTGTATGTCAACGTGGATGAGGGTTGAAGGGTAAATCAGACTTTAGTAGGCCATGTATTTTAAATAAAATTTGGCATCATGAAAGCATGCATGATGTACATTTGTTGTTACATACACATACTATCACGTATCACCCGTGATAATTTCCAGCTCTATGTTTAATTTTTTTTCCTTTTACATTTTTTCTAAAATATAGTCTGAGAACACGCGTTAATAAAACTTAAATAATTTTTTTTTTAATAAATATCGTTTTGAAATCTGAAAAAAATAATTTATTATTTCAAATTTTCAAAATATTTATCATAAACTTTTCATTTAAAGCACATGTTATAAAGACCGTTTTTTAAAAATGTACTCCGTAGATTTTTATTACTCCGTATTTTACTAGCACAACCACGAATCTAAAAAACTCTAAACATTTTCGTTCTTTTAATCGTAAATCTTAGCTCAAGCGGTATCCCTTTTTTTACGGTTTGCAATATTTCTCATAGTTTGAAGGATAATAACATATAATGTGATTTTCACAAATTCTTAAGGTATTATATACAGTCGTATCAAATATCTCTTGACTCTTGAATTTTGAATTTTGCTTATTGACTTTTAACATATTTCAATTTATTTTTATTTTTTAGCTGATCAATTCCTAGTCAAATGTATTAAATACATCATGTATAGGTTGTGTTACTCTGTTTATGTTTAGGTGAAGACTTTGACCAATTGAAGATCATTATTTTAAATGACTTAGGAAGATATTTGACATTTTAACGATATTTGCAACAATGTTGATTACTATTACTATTCCTTTAAAACCACAGTTCGTGTCAACCAGCAAGCCTTGTTTGTGACGGTAACAGACCAACAAGCCATATGCAATAATTTGTAGTACCCCTTACTGAGAAATAACATGACATAAAACAAAACAAAACGTGAATTAAATTAATTCTTCACACTTTATTAAAAACAAAAACTTGTCACTACTTACAAACTGATTAAGCTCCATAACTTGAGCAAGCACCCTAATCTAATTCTACAAAGAAAAAAAAAACCAAAAACAAGTTTAACAAAACACGATTTTTTTTCCATAAGACGGTCCAAACTAAACCCAAGGACACGTAACAAAGCATCGTAACTACATAATATTATTAATTAAACGATAATATTTTTTCATAATTAGACATTAAATCAGTGACAGAGGCAGGATTTTAACTTAACAGTACGAACTGGTAAACTTAAAAAGATTTAACTAATAACTTTGAAATTTCTATTATACAGCGGACTAGTGCTTCTGCTAGCCCTCCCCTAGCTCCGCCACTGCATTAAACATATTCCGACACGATATCATTATCGAGGGTGGGAAGAAGTTGTAGTAGTAATTGAGAAGATATAAGCAACGGAGTGAGCAAGTCTTTTTACGATTCTACCCTTAACTTGACCTCTCATTGGAATTGGACGACTAGGAGAAGAAGAACTAGTGTTATTGTTATTCCTTTGTGATACACCTCCATTGTTTACCATTTTTAATATATTTTTATGTATTTTTTTTATTAATAAAAAATATTATTAAGAGAAAGATTAGTGTTTTGTTAGACTTAAAGAGTTTTTGATTGTTTGTTTGTTTGATGATTTTTGAACTATGATGTTGTTAGTAGTTATATAGTAGTTGGCTTACATAAATGCCCTTGTATTTGGATGATATTATGTTATTGAGGGTAGTAATGTAGTATTGGTGTTTGGGTTGACCGTTTCATTGTTAGGGGTAATTTTGGAATTTTGTGATAATGGAGTATTTTAGTCTAAAAATGTAGTCCGAGGAGAAAATTAAATAAAGGAATTATTCTCTCTTACTAGGAAATAGGAGTAGCAATATTTATGTCTAAATCAAATAAAAATGACTTTATCCGATCGAATTGATCCAAATTATCGGATTATGAGAAATATCTGCTTAGAATACACGGAGTAATTCGTTAAAACCCAACAAAAATTATATTTAAATAACTTTTACGGTCATCTGCCATCAAGAGTTACCTTGACAACTTACCTGATCCCCAGACTTCCAGGATGTTCAGGTGTTTCCTGGATCACCAAAACAGTAAATAATGTTTAGACATTCAGTTATCTACATACGAATATGCTGAAAATTTTGTCTATTATTTCGATTCATTTTAATTATTAACCTTAGAAGATCTTTCATATTTATCATTTACGATAGACCATCTTTAGTTTTTTGCTTGAATTGTTTTATTTACCAATGATATTTTTTTACCCATTTGTTTGAGATAGATTTTAGGCAAAACATTTTAAATATTAGCTAGTCATTCTTTGCTTATGTGTATTTTAATCCTTAAACCTCCTCTGCCCAAAAATATTATTAATCGATTACATTATAACTAATTCAAGCTGCGCTAAACTGTAACCATGGAGTATTGAATTAAAGGGTTTTCGAGTTAACTCTAATAATTTTCGAACGGTATTGCTTGGCTCGGCTGTCACAAGCTTGTAACCTCTCAAAACCCTCTCTACTCGCCTAGTCGCCCTTCTATTTGCTCCTTATAAGAGATTACAAACTTATGAAGAAATAATATCGTCACAAATGAGAATTTTTAAATAATTTAAGGGCCCTCTCAATATGGTCTTATTATAATTCAAGAGCCTCATAAAGGTTGGTAAGTTGGTTGAATTGGTGAAGTGGTGCTTTCGGCAGGAGTGTCCCTGCTTGCAAAAAGATAAAGTACAAGTTTTACATTTGTTATAAAAAAATAATTAAAGGCAAGTTGCATAAGAATCACGTGGCCTTATAATGTTCATAAGACGAATAAATTAATGTTGAATAATATATATGCAAATTAAACTCTTTGTAAGATTAAGAGTTTGTTTTCTTGAAATCGATTCGGTAAAAACTTGGTATGAGCCAAATTCATAGAATTGAAAAGTGATCGCAAAACATTTAGAATATAAATATAATAGTTGAGCATCATAACGGTGTTTTTCATCTATCATGTTATCAGCTTTCTAGCGTGCTTGTTTATAGAAAAAAAATAGATCAATTTAAATAAACTTAGGCAGAATATTTTTGAATCAGTTTATAATTCAGATTTCGTATACAAAGCACGGTGTTTTGATTTAGTTTGGTTAAAATTTTAATTTGATTTTTTTCTTTTACAAGTGAAGATATATCTATTTTTATTTTAAGTTAGTGTCAAAATAAAGCATCTATATTAAGTACTTGTGTTATTCATTGTATTTTAGAACTCTATTTCATTATTATTTCATTTTATTTGAGATTTCATGAGTTTACGTTGACTCAAAATTTATGTTAAGTTAACTTTGTTGTGGGTCACTTCCAATTACGATAATTAACTTAATTGATAAGTTGCTATGAATGATCAATACCCATGATCAAGGTTCAACAACCGATAGCATCAAAGCTATCCTTTATTTTATCCCCTAAAACTTTGGCTCCTTTTAAAAAATAGCGGTTTTTAAGGTGTTCCCTTAGAACACATGATAATAAATCATTTAAGAAAATATATTTAAGGTTTAATCATAAGAAATACGGTAATTCATTGCTATATTTTAATAGAAGTATGGGATTAATTTCCATGGTTTTGGTGACTTCTACACTTGGATAGAAAGGATTTAATAATAAAGTTAATTTAATTGTGACTAAAAAAAATAAAAATAAAAAGTTAATTTATACTGGAAATTGAAACACAACACATATATCCAATTTGAATCCTAACCTAACTCAAATAGAAAAAAATTAATTTGGCAGCAAATAAACTTCCCTAACCCTTGTATCACGCATAAAAACATTATTTATAAAAACAAGTAACCACGTACATACGTTCGTCAATCACCAAATACTATTTTATTTTAAACCTGTGTAAAAATTGCACGGGTCGCAATAACATGCGTTTTTATTGTATATATGAGCATATAAATAAGGGTTATTGTCTATTATACTAAAAATATAAATAAGTTAATAATCACCAATAATTCGACGTACGTATAATTTAAGTTCAACCCGTCTTTACCTGTGACGGTCACAAACTTGTGATATCTCACATCCTTCTCCCACTTGCCTCATTGTCTCACGTCACAGGTTGGCTTTCTTATTATTATTATTTGTAATTTGTAATTAATTACGGTTAGATTGTATATGAATTTGTTAGATGTTCATATTGTATCAGTCATATAATATAATACGGAGTAATATTTATGCAAAGTAATTGTATAGCACATCTATCGATTTTATTTTTATTTTTTTCCGATTTAATAGCTATGGAAGGACGTAAAATTGATCAATTTGACAACACAACCGTACCATGGTCGGACCTTGTACCGGAACTATGGACATATATAGCACAATATCTCGAAAGTGCACTAGACAAGGCTCGATTTCGTTCTGTTTGCAAATTATGGCGGTCATCACTCCCACCTCCGGCTGCTTTTGTACCTACATCAATCCCGTCACCACGGGACCGTAAAGGTTATGATACATTCGTAAGGTTTGATTCTATGCTCCAAGAGAGAGCAATTTATCTAATTCATGGAAATTGCCCTTTTTCGTCGGACAAGGATTCTCTAATTATGCTTAAACAAGTTAGTCATGATAAAGACGTGCTAAAATTCCGAACATATAGTATGTTCCATGGAAAATTGACTAGTAATTGTGTCGATAGGGTGATAAGCATGGTTAGTAATGCTTTATGTTTGTCCATGTCATATATGTCCAAGTTTTACACCATTAGACCATCGTCTTATAAACGTCATTTTGATTCCGAGTTTAAATTAGATTTATGGAAAATCGCGGTTATTGAAGGTGTTGTTTTAGCTATAACGGATAAAGGGGGGCTAAATGTACTTACATTATCATGTGGAGATGCCATGCAATGGACGACAATAGAAAGTACCCATAAATTTGATGATGTTGTTGAATACAAAGATAATTTCTTTGTGGTAGACCGACATGGAAAAAGGTTTATTTTCGACAGTAAAACCCTAGAATTGTCACAAATTGTGACACCGGTTCTTGAACACAGCCCAGGACACGTGGTACAAAACTCGTGAGAAACTGAAACGCAGCTCAGTACGACCTCCCAAACGACCCAAATTACAGCATATAATACACGGTTTTCGGTATTTTGTGGCCCCGGGTCAGAAATGGACGTAAATCACACAAATATTTTAATGGCTCAGATAAAGCATCCACGCAAATTTTCAGCATAAACGGAGGAGATTTGAGAGTGTCGGTATGCGATAAACGTTTTTCGGAGGTACCCCTGTTTATCGTGAAAATGGATAAACACTTGTTAACTGTTGGTTTAATCGAACAAGATAACCACTAACACAGCCCAGGACACGTGGTACAAAAATCGTGAGAAACTGAAACGCAGCCCAGTACGACCTTCCGAACGGCCCAAATTAAAGCTTATAATACACGGTTTTCGGTATTTTGTGGTCCCAGGTCAGAAATGGCAGTAAATCACACAAACATTTTATTGGCTCAGATAAAGCTCCCAAGCAAATTTTGAGCATAAACAGAGGAGATTTGAGGGTGTCAGTATGCGATAAACGTTTTTTGGAAGTACCCCTGTTTATCGTGAAAATGGATAAACACTTATTAACTGTTGGTTTAATCGAACATGATAACTACTAACACAGCCCAAGACACGTGGTACAAAAATCGTGAGAAACTGAAACGCAGCCCAGTACGACCTCCCGAACGACCTAAATTAAAGCATATAATACACGGTTTTCGGTATTTTGTGGCCCCGGGTCAGAAATGGCAGTAAATCACACAAACATTTTATTGGCATAGATAAAACTCCCACACAAATTTGAGCATAAGCGAAGGAGATTTAAAGGTGTCGGTAAGCGATAAACGTTTTTCGGGGGTAACTCGTTTTATCGAGAAAATGGATAAATACTTGTTATATGTTGGTTTAATCGAACATGGTAACTACTAACACGGCGCAGGACACGTGGTACAAAGTTCATGAGAAAATGAATCGTGACAAAGTACGACCTCCCGAACGACCCAAATTACAGTCTATAATACACGGTTTTCGGGTATTTTGTGGCCCCGTGTCAGAAATGGCAGTAAATCACACAAACATTTTATTGGCTCAGATAAATCATCCACGCAAATTTTGAGCATAAACGGAGGAGGTTTGAGGGTGTCGTTATGCGATAAACGTTTTTCGGAAGTACCCCTGTTTATCGTGAAAATGGATAAACACTTGTTAACTGTTGGTTTAGTCGAACAGGATAACTACTAACACAGCCCAGGACACGTGGTACAAAAATCGTGAGAAACTAAAATGCAGCCCATTACGACCTCCTGAACGGCCCAAATTACAGCCTCAAATACACGGTTTTCGGTATTTTGTGGTCCCTGGTCAGAAAAGGCAGTAAATCACACATACGATTTATTAGCTCAGATAAAGCTCCCACACATGATTTGAGAATAAACGGAGGAGATTTTGAGGGTGTCTTTATGCGATAATCGTTTTTTGGGATAACTCGGTTTATCGAGAAAATGGATAAACACGTGTTACCTGATGGTTTAATCTAACATGGTAATTTTTAACACAGCCCAGGACACGTGATACAAAACTCGTGAGAAACTGAAACGCAGCCCAGTACGACCTACAAAACGGCCCAAATTACAACATATAATACACGGTTTTCCGTATTTTGTGGCACCGGGTTAGAAATGGCAGTAAATCACACAAACATTTTATTGACTCAGATAAAGCTCCCACGCAAATTTTAAGCATAAACGGAGGAGATTCGAGGGTATCGGTATGCGATAAACGTTTTTCGAAGATACCCTTTTTTATCGTGAAAATGGATAAACACTTGTTAAGTGTTGGTTTAATCCAACAGGATAACTACTAACACAGCCCAGGACACGTGGTACAAAAATCGTGAGAAACTGAAACGCAGCCCAGTACGACCTCCTGAACGGCCCAAATTAAAGCTTATAATACACGGTTTTCGGTATTTCGTGGCTCTGGGTCATAAATGGAAGTAAATCACACAAACATTTTATTGGCTCAGATAAAGCATCTACGCAAATTTGGAGCATAAACAGAGGAGATTTGAGGGTGTCGGTATGCGATAAACGTTTTTCGGAGGTACCCCTGTTTATCGTGAAAATGGATAAACACTTGTTAACTGTTGGTTTAAACGAACAGGATAACTACTAACACAGCCCAAGACACGTGGTACAAAAATCGTGAAAAACTGAAACGCAGCTCAGTACGACCTCCCGAACGGCCCAAATTACAGCATATAATACGAGGTTTTCGGTATTTTGAAGTCCTGGGTCAAAAATGGCAGTAAATAACACAAACATTTTATTGACTCAGATAAAGCTCCCATGCAAGTTTTGAGCTTAAACGGAGGAGATTTGGGGGTGTCGGTATGCGATAAACGTTTTTCGGAGATACACTTGTTTATCGTGAAAATGGATAAACGTTTGTTAAGAGTTGGTTTAATCCAACAGGATAACTACTAACACAGCCCAGGACACGTGGTACAAAAATCACGAGAAACTAAAACGTAGCCCAGTACGATCTCCCGAACGGCCCAAATTAAAGCTTATAATACACGGTTTTCGGTATTTTGTGGCCTCAGTCAGAAATGGCAGTAAATCACACAAAATTTTTATTGACTCGGATAAAGCTCTCATGCAAATTTTGAGCATAAACGGAGGAGATTTGAGGGTGTCGGTATGCGATAAAAGTTTTTCGGATATACCCTTGTTTATCGTGAAAATGGATAAACGTTTGTTAAGTGTTGGTTTAATCCAAAAGGATAACTACTAATACAGCCCAGGACACGAGGTACAAATTAAAGCTTATAATAATACACGGTTTTCGGTATTTTGTGGCCCCGGGTCAGAAATGGTTGTAAATCACACAAACATTTTATTGGCTCAGATAAAGCTCCCACGCAAATGTTGAGTATAAACGGAGGAGATTTGAGGGTGTCGTTATGCAATAAACGTTGTTTCGGAGATACCCTTGTTTATCGTGAAAATGGATAAACACTTGTTAACTGTTGGTTTAATCGAATATGATAACTACTAACACAACCCAGGACACGTAGTACAAAAATCGTGAGAAACTGAAATGCAGCCCATTACGACCTCCCGAACGGCCCAAATTACAGCATATAATACACGGTTTTCGATATTTTGTGGCCCCGGGTCAGAAATGGCAGTAAATTACACAAATATTTTATTGGCATAGATAAAACTCCCACACAAATTTTGAGCATAAGCGGAGGAGATTTAAAGGTGTCGGTAAGCGATAAACGTTTTTCGAGGGTAACTCGTTTTATCGAGAAAATGGATAAATACTTGTTATATGTTGGTTTAATCGAACATGGTAACTACTAACACGTGGTACAAAATTCATGAGAAAATGAATCGTGACACAGTACGACCTCCCGAACGACCCAAATTACAGTCTATAATACACGGTTTTCGGGTATTTTGTGGCCCCGGGTCAGAAATGGCAGTAAATCACACAAACATTTTATTGGCTCAGATAAAGCATCCACGCAAATTTTGAGCATAAACGGAGGAGGTTTTAGGGTTCCGTTATGCGCAAAACTTTTTTCGGAAGTACCCCTATTTATCGTGAAAATGGATAAACACTTGTTAACTGTTGGTTTAATCGAACAAGATAACTACTAACACAGCCCATGACACGCGGTACAAAAATTGTGAGAAACTGAAATGCAGCCCATTACGACCTCCCGAACGGCTCAAATTACAACCTCAAATACACGGTTTTTCGGTATTTTGTGGTCCCTAGTCAGAAAAGGCAGTAAATCACACAAACATTTTATTAGCTCAGATAGAGCTCCCACACAAGATTTGAGCATAAACGCAGGAGATTTGAGGGTGTCCTTATGCGATAATCATTTTTTGGGATAACTCGGTTTATCGATAAAATGGATAAACACGTGTTATCTGATGGTTAAATCTAACATGCTAATTTTTAACACAGCCCAGGACACGTGATACAAAAATCGAGAGAAACTAAAACGCAGCGCAGTACGACCTCCAAAACGGCCCAAATTACAGCATATAATACACGGTTTTCGGTATTTTGTGGCACCAGGTTAGAAATTGCAGTAAATAACACAAACATTTTATTGACTCAGATAAAGCTCCCACGCAAATTTTAAGCATAAACGGAGGAGATTTGAGAGTGTCGGTATGCGATAAACGCTTTTCGAAGATACCCTTGTTTATCGTGAAAATGGATAAACACTTGTTAAGTGTTGGTTTAATCCAACAGGATAACTACTAACACAGCCCAGGACACATTGTACAAAAATCGTGAGAAACTGAAACGCAGCCCAGTACGACCTCCCGAACGACCCAAATTAAAGCTTATAATACACGGTTTTCGATATTTTGTGGCCCTGGGTCATAAATGGCAGTAAATCACACAAACATTTTATTGGCTCAGATAAAGCATCCACGCAAATTCTGAGCATAAACGGAGGATATTTGACGGTGTCGGTATGCGATAAACGTTTTTCGGAGCTACCCATGTTTATCGTGAAAATGGATAAACACTTGTTAACTGTTGGTTTAATCGAACAGGATAACTACTAACACAGCCCATGACACGTGGTAAAAAATCGTGAGAAACTGAAACGTAGCCCAGTACGACCTTCCGAACGGCCCAAATTACAGCCTATAATACACGGTTTTCAGTATTTTGTGGCCCTGGGTCAGAAATGGCAGTAAACTACACAAACATTTAATTGACTCAGATAAAGCTCCCATGCAAATTTTGAGCATAAACGGAGGAGATTTGAAGGTGTCGGTATGCGATAAACGTTTTTCGGAGATACCCTTGTTTATCGTGAAAATGGATAAACGTTTGTTAAGTGTTGGTTTAATCCATAGAATAACTACTAACACAGCCCAGGACACGTGTTACAAAAATTGTCAGAAAGTGAAACGCAGCCCAGTACGACCTCCCGAACGGCCCAAATTAAAGCTTATAATAATACACGGTTTTCGGTATTTTGTGGCCCCGGGTCAGAAATGGCAGTAAATCACACAAACATTTTATTGGCTCAGATAAAGCTCCCACGCAAATTTTGAGCATAAACGGAGGAGATTTGAGGGTGTCGTTATGCGATAAACGTTTTTTCGGAGATACCCTTGTTTATCGTGAAAATGGATAAACACTTGTTAACTGTTGGTTTAATCGAACATGATAACTACTAACACATCCCAAGACACGTGGTACAAAATTCGTGAGAAACTGAAATGCAGCCCAGTCCGACCTCCCGAACGGCCCAAATTACAGCATATAATACACGGTTTTCGGTATTTTGTGGCCCCGGGTTAGAAATGGCTGTAAATCACACAAACATTTTTTTGACTCAGATAAAGCTTCCACGCAAATTTTGAGCATCAACGGAGGAGATTTGAGTGTGTCGTTATGCGATAAACGTTTTTCGGAGATATCCTTGTTTATCGTGAAAATGGATAAACACTTGTTAAGTGTTGGTTTAATCGAACAGGATAACTACTAAAACAGCCCATGACACGTGCTACAAAAATCGTGAGAAACTTAAACGCAACCCAGTGCGACCTCCCGAACGGCCCAAATTACAGCCTATAATACACGGTTTTCGGTATTTTGTGGCTCCGGGTCAGAAATGGCAGTAAATCACACAAACATTTTATTGACTCAGATAAAGCTCCCACGAAAATTTTGAGCATAAACGGAGGAGATTTGAGGGTGCCGTTATGCGATAAACGTTTGTTCGGAGATAACCTTGTTTATCGTGAAAATGGATAAACACTTGTTAAGTGTTGGTTTAATCCAACAAGATAAATACTAACACAGCTCAGGACAAGTGGTACAAAAATCGTAAGAAACTGAAACGCAGCCCAGTACGACCTCCCGAACGGCCCTAATTAAAACTTATAATACACGGTTTTCGGTATTTTGTGACCCCGAGTCATAAATGGCAGTAAATCACACAAACATTTTATTGGCTCAGATAAAGCATCCACGCAAATGTTGAGCATAAACGGAGGAGATTTGAGGGTGTCGGATTGCGATAAACGTTTTTCGGAGATACCCTTGTTTATCGTGAAAATGGATAAACACTTGTTAAGTGTTGGTTTAATCCAACAGGATAACTACTAACACAGCCCAGGACACGTGGTACAAAACTCGTGAGAAACTGAAACGCAGCCAAGTACGACCTCCCGAACGGCCCAAATTAAAGCTTATAATACACGGTTTTCGGTATTTTGCGGCCCCGGGTCAGAAATGACAGTAAATCACACAAACATTTTATTGGCTCAGATAAAGCTCCCACGCAAATTTTAAGCATAAACGGAGTAGATTTGAGAGTGTCGGTTTGCGATAAACGCTTTTCGAAGATACCCTTGTTTATCGTGAAAATGGATAAACACTTGTTAAGTGTTGGTTTAATCCCACAGGATAACTACTAACACAGCCCAGGACACGTTGTACAAAAATCGTGAGAAACTGAAACGCAGCCCAGTACGACCTCCCGAACGACCCAAATTAAAGTTTATAATACACGGTTTTCGATATTTTGTTGCCCTGGGTCATAAATGGCAGTAAATCACACGAACATTTTATTGGCTCAGATAAAGCATCCACGCAAATTCTGAGCATAAACGGAGGATATTTGACGGTGTCGGTATGCGATAAACGTTTTTCGGAGCTACCCATGTTTATCGTGAAAATGGATAAACACTTGTTAACTGTTGGTTTAATCGAACAGGATAACTACTAACACAGCCCATGACACGTGGTACAAAATCGTGAGAAACTGAAACGTAGCCCAGTACGACCTTCCGAACGGCCCAAATTACAGCCTATATAATACACGGTTTTCAGTATTTTGTGGCCCTGGGTCAGAAATGGCAGTAAACTACACAAACATTTAATTGACTCAGATAAAGCTCCCATGCAAATTTTGAGCATAAACGGAAGAGATTTGAAGGTGTCGGTATGCGATAAACGTTTTTCGGAGATACCCTTGTTTATCGTGAAAATGGATAAACGTTTGTTAAGTGTTGGTTTAATCCATAGAATAACTACTAACACAGCCCAGGACACGTGTTACAAAAATCGTCAGAAAGTGAAACGCAGCCCAGTACGACCTCCCGAACGGCCCAAATTAAAGCTTATAATAATACACGGTTTTCGGTATTTTGTGGCCCCGGGTCAGAAATGGCAGTAAATCACACAAACATTTTATTGGCTCAGATAAAGCTCCCACGCAAATTTTGAGCATAAACGGAGGAGATTTGAGGGTGTCGTTATGCGATAAACGTTTTTTCGGAGATACCCTTGTTTATCGTGAAAATGGATAAACACTTGTTAACTGTTGGTTTAATCGAACATGATAACTACTAACACAGCCCAAGACACGTGGTACAAAATTCGTGAGAAACTGAAATGCAGCCCAGTCCGACCTCCCGAACGGCCCAAATTACAGCACATAATACACGGTTTTCGGTATTTTGTGGCCCCGGGTTAGAAATGGTTGTAAATCACACAAACGTTTTTTTGACTCAGATAAAGCTTCCACGCAAATTTTGAGAATCAACGGAGGAGATTTGAGGGTGTCGTTATGCGATAAACGTTTTTCGGAGATATCCTTGTTTATCGTGAAAATGGATAAACACTTGTTAAGTGTTGGTTTAATCCAACAGGATAACTACTTACACAGCCCAAGACACCAGTTACAAAAATCGTGAGAAACTGAAACGCAGCCCAGTACGACCTACCGAACGGCAAAATTAAAGCTTATAATACACGGTTTTCGGTATTTTGTAGCCCCGAATCATAAATGGCTGTAAATCGCACAAACATTTTATTGGCTCAGATAAAGCATCCACGCAAATTTTGAGCATAAACGGAGGAGATTTGAGGTTGTCGGTATGCAAAAAACGTTTTTCGGTGGTACCCCTTTTTATCATGAAAATGGATAAACACTTGTTAACTGTTGGTTTAATCGAACAGGCTAACTACTAACACAGCCCAGGACACGTGGTACAAAAATCGTGAGAAACTGAAACGCAACTCAGTACGACTTCCCGAACGGCCCAAATTACAGCATATAATACACGGTTTTCGGTATTTTCGGGCCCCGGGTTAGAAATGGCAGTAAATCACACAAACAATTTATTGACTCAGATAAAGCTCTCACGCAAATTTTGAGCATAAACGGAGGAGGTTTATAGGTGTCGGTATGCGATAAACGTTTTTCGGAAGTACCCCTGTTTATCGAGAAAATGGATAAATACCTGTTATATGTTGGTTTAATCGAACATGGTAACTACTAACACAACGCAGGACACGTGGTACAAAATTCATGAGAAAATGTATCGTGACACAGTACGACC
This sequence comes from Heliosperma pusillum, assembly GCA_022085475.1. Classification (NCBI taxonomy): domain Eukaryota; kingdom Viridiplantae; phylum Streptophyta; class Magnoliopsida; order Caryophyllales; family Caryophyllaceae; genus Heliosperma; species Heliosperma pusillum. Next base: position 85,680 of record JAIUZE010045405.1, on the reverse strand, counting down.
TTCCGAACGACCCAAATTACAGCCTATAATACACGGTTTTCGGGTATTTTGTGGACGCGGGTCAGAAATGACAGTAAATCACCCAAATATTTTATTGGCTCAGATAAAGCATCACGCAAATTTTAAGCATAAACGAAGGAGGTTTGAGGGTGTCGTTATGCGATAAACGTTTTTCGGAAGTACTCCTTTTTATCGTGAAAATGGATAAACACTTGTTAACTGTTGGTTTAATCGAACAGGATAACTACAAACACAGCGCAGGACACGTGCTACAAAAATCGTGAGAAACTGAAACGCAACCCAGTACGACTTCCCGAACGGCCCAAATTAAAGCATATAATACACGGTTTTCGGTATTTTGTGGTCCCGGGTTAGAAATGGCAGTAAATCACACAAACAAATTATTGACTCAGACTAAGCTTCCACGCAAATTTTGAGCATAAACGGAGGAAATTTGAAGGTATCGGTATGCGATAAACGTTTTTCGGAGATATCCTTGTTTATCGTGAAAATGGATAAACACTTGTTAAGTGTTGGTTTAATCGAACAGGATAACTAATAAAACAGCCCATGACACGTGCTACAAAAATCGTGAGAAACTTAAACGCAACCCAGTGCGACCTCCCGAACGGCCCAAATTACAGCCTATAATACACAGTTTTCGGTATTTTGTGGCTCCGGGTCAGAAATGGCAGTAAATCACAAAAACGTTTTATTGACTCAGATAAAGCTCCCACGAAAATTTTGAGCATAAACGGAGGAGATTTGAGGGTGTCGTTATGCGATAAACGTTTGTTCGAAGATAACTTTGTTTATCGTGAAAATGGATAAACACTTGTTAAGTGTTGGTTTAATCCAACAAGATAAATACTAACACAGCTCAGGACAAGTGGTACAAAAATCGTAAGAAACTGAAACGCAGCCCAGTACGACCTCCCGAACGGCCCTAATTAAAACTTATAATACACGGTTTTCGGTATTTTGTGGCCCCGAGTCATAAATGGCAGTAAATCACACAAACATTTTATTGGCTCAGATAAAGCATCCACGCAAATGTTGAGCATAAACGGATGAGATTTGAGGGTGTCGGTATGCGATAAACGTTTTTCGGAGATACCCTTGTTTATCGTGAAAATGGATAAACACTTGTTAACTGTTGGTTTAATCAAACAGGATAACTACTAACACAGCCCAGGACACGTGGTACAAAAATCGTGAGAAACTGAAATGCAGCCCAGTACGACCTCCCTAACGGCCCAAATTACAGCATATAATACACGGTTTTCGGTATTTTGTGGTTCCGGGTCAGAAATGGCAGTAAATCACACAAATAACTTATTGGCATAGATAAAGCATCCACGCAGTTTTTGAGCATAAACGGAGGAGGTTTATAGATGTCGGTATGCGATAAACGTTTTTCGGAAGTACTCCTGTTTATCGAGAAAATGGATAAATACTTGTTATATGTTGGTTTAATCGAACATGGTAACTACTAACACAACGCAGGACACGTGGTACAAAATTCATGAGAAAATGTATCGTGACACAGTACGACCTCCCGAACGACCCAAATTACAGCCTATAATACACGGTTTTCGGGTATTTTGTGGCACCGGGTCAGAAATGACAGTAAATCACCCAAATATTTTATTGGCTCAGATAAAGCATCACGCAAATTTTAAGCATAAACGAAGGAGGTTTGAGGGTGTCGTTATGCGATAAACGTTTTTCGGAAGTACCCCTTTTTATCGTGAAAATGGATAAACACTTGTTAACTGTTGGTTTAATCGAACAGGATAACTACAAAAACAGCCCAGGACACGTGCTACAAAAATCGTGAGAAACTGAAACGCAACCCAGTACGACTTCCCGAACGGCCCAAATTAAAGCATATAATACACGGTTTTCGGTATTTTGTGGCCCCGGGTTAGAAATGGCAGTAAATCACACAAACAAATTATTGACTCAGACTAAGCTTCCACGCAAATTTTGAGCATAAACGGAGGAAATTTGAAGGTATCGGTATGCGATAAACGTTTTTCGGAGATATCCTTGTTTATCGTGAAAATGGATAAACACTTGTTAAGTGTTGGTTTAATCGAACAGGATAACTAATAAAACAGCCCATGACACGTGCTACAAAAATCGTGAGAAACTTAAACGCAACCCAGTGCGACCTCCCGAACGGCCCAAATTACAGCCTATAATACACGGTTTTCGGTATTTTGTGGCTCCGGGTCAGAAATGGCAGTAAATCACACAAACATTTTATTGACTCAGATAAAGCTCCCACGAAAGTTTTGAGCATAAACGGAGGAGATTTGAGGGTGTCGTTATGCGATAAACGTTTGTTCGGAGATAACTTTGTTTATCGTGAAAATGGATAAACACTTGTTAAGTGTTGGTTTAATCCAACCAGATAAATACTAACACAGCTCAGGACAAGTGGTACAAAAATCGTAAGAAACTGAAACGCAGCCCAGTACGACCTCCCGAACGGCCCTAATTAAAACTTATAATACACGGTTTTCGGTATTTTGTGGCCCCGAGTCATAAATGGCAGTAAATCACACAAACAATTTATTGGCTCAGATAAAGCATCCACGCAAATGTTGAGCATAAACGGAGGAGATTTGAGGGTGTCGGTATGCGATAAACGTTTTTCGGAGATACCCTTGTTTATCGTGAAAATGGATAAACACTTGTTAACTGTTGGTTTAATCGAACAGGATAACTACTAACACAGCCCAGGACACGTGGTACAAAAATCGTGAGAAACTGAAATGCAGCCCAGTACGACGTCCCTAACGGCCCAAATTACAGCATATAATACACGGTTTTCGGTATTTTGTGGTCCCGGGTCAGAAATGGCAGTAAATCACACAAATAACTTATTGGCATAGATAAAGCATCCACGCAGTTTTTGAGCATAAACGGAGGAGGTTTATTTGTGTCGGTATGCGATAAACGTTATTCGGAAGTACTCCTGTTTATCGAGAAAATGGATAAATACTTGTTATATGTTGGTTTAATCGAACATGGTAACTACTAACACAACGCAGGACACGTGGTACAAAATTCATGAGAAAATGTATCGTGACACAGTACGACCTCCCGAACGACCCAAATTACAGCCTATAATACACGATTTTCGGGTATTTTGTGGCACCGGGTCAGAAATGACAGTAAATCACACAAATATTTTATTGGCTCAGATAAAGCATCACGCAAATTTTAAGCATAAACGGAGGACGTTTGAGGGTGTCGTTATGCGATAAACGTTTTTCGGAAGTACCCCTGTTTATCGTGAAAATGGATAAACACTTGTTAACTGTTGGTTTAATCGAACAAGATAACTACTAACACAGCCCAGGACACGTGGTACAAAAATCGTGAGAAACTGAAATGCATCCCATTACGACCTCCCGAACGGCCTAAATTACAGCCTCAATTACACGGTTTTCGGTATTTTGTGGTCCCTGGTCAGAAAAGGCATTAAATCACAAAAACATTTTATTAGCTCAGATAAAGCTCCAACAAAAGATTTGAGCATAAACGGAGGAGATTTGAGGGTGTCCTTATGCGATAATCGTTTTTTGGGGTAACTCGGTTTATCGAGAAAATGGATAAACACCTATTATCTGATGGTTTAATCTAACATGGTAATTTTTAACACAGACCAGGACACGTGATACAAAAATCGTGAGAAACTGAAACGCAGCCCAGTACGACCTCCAAAACGGCGCAAATTACATCATATAATACACGGTTTTCGGTATTTTGTGGCACCGGGTTAGAAATGGCAGTAAATCACACAAACATTTTATTGACTCAAATAAAACTCCCACGCAAATTTTAAGCATAAACGGAGGAGATTTGAGGGTGTTGGTATGCGATAAGCGTTTTTCGAAGATACCCTTTTTTATCGTGAAAATTAATAAACACTTGTTGAGTGTAGGTTTAATCCAACAGGATAGCTACTAACACAGCTCAGGACACGTGGTACAAAAATCGTGAGACTCTGAAATGCAGCCCAGTACGACCTCCCGAACGACCCAAATTAAAGCTTATAATACACGGTTTTCGGTATTTTGTGGCCCTAGGTCATAAATGGCAGTAGATCACACAAACATTTTATTGGCTCAGATAAAGCATCCACGCAAATTTTGAGCATAAAAGGAGGAGATTTGAGGGTGTCGGTATGCGATAAACGTTTTTCAGAGGTATCCATGTTTATCGTGAAAATGGATAAACACTTGTTAACTGTTGGTTTAATCGAACATGATAACTACTAACACATCCCAGGACACGTGGTACAAAAATCGTGAGAAACTGAAACGCAGCCTAGTACGACCTTCCGAACGGCCCAAATTAAAGGTTATAATACACGTTTTTCGGTATTTTATGGCCCCAGGTCAGAAATGGCAGTAAATCACAAAAACATTTTATTGACTCAGATAAAGCTCCCATGTAAATTTTGAGCATAAACGGAGGAGATTTGAGGGGTGTCGTTATGCGATAAACGTTTTTCGGAGATACCCTTGTTTATCGTGAAAATGGATAAACGTTTGTTAAGTGTTGGTTTAATCCAACAGGATAACTACTAACATAGCCCAGGACACGTGGTAAAAAAAAACGTGAGAAACTGAAACGCAGCCCAGTACGACCTCCCGAACGGCCCAAATTAAAGCTTATAATACACGGTTTTCGGTATTTTGTGGCCCCGGGTAAGAAATGGCAGTAAATCACACAAACATTTTATTTGCTCTGATAAAGCATCCACGTAAATTTTGAATATAAACGGAGGAGATTTGAGGGTGTCGGTATGCGATAAACGTTTTTCGGAGGTACCCTTGTTTATTGTGAAAATGGATAAACACTTGTTAACTGTTGGTTTAATCGAACAGGATAACTACTAACACAGCCAAGGACACGTGGTACAAAAATCGTGAGAAACAGAAACGCAGCATAGTACGACCTCCCGAACGGCCCAAATTACAGCATAAAAGACACGGTTTTCGGTATTTTGTGGCTCCAGGTCAGAAATGGCAGTAAATCACACAAATATTTTATTGGCTTAGATAAAGCTCCCACACAAATTTTGAGCATAAACGGAGGAGATTTGAAGGTGTCTGTAAGCGATAAACGTTTTTCGGGGGTAACTCGTTTTATCGAGAAAATGGATAAATACTAGTTATATGTTGGTTTAATCGAACATGGTAACTATTAACACAGCCCAGGACACGTGGTACAAAAATCGTGAGAAACTGAAACGCACCCCAGTACGACATTCTGAACGACCCAAATTACAGTATATAATACACGGTTTTCGGTATTTTGTGGCCCCGGGTCAGAAATAGCAGTTAATCACACAAATATTTTATTGGCTTAGATAAAGCTCCCACACAAATTTTGAGCTTAAACGGAGAAGATTTAAAGGTGTCGGTAAGCGATAAACGTTTTTCGGAGTTACTCGTTTTATCGAGAAAATGAATAAATAATTGTTATATGTTGGTTTAATCGAACATGGTAACTACTAACACGGCGCAGAACACGTGGTACAAAATTCATGAGAAAATTAAACGTGACACAGTACGACCTCCCGAACGACCCAAATTACAGTTTATAATACACGGTTTTCGGTATTTTGTGGCCCCTGGTTAGAAATGGCAGTAAATCACACAAACATTTTATTGACTCAGATAAAGGTCCCACGAAAATTTTAAGCATAAACGAAGGAGATTTGAGGGTGTCGGTATGCGATAAACGTTTTTCGAAGATATCCTTATTTATCGTGAAAATGGATAAACACTTGTTAAGTGTTGGTTTAATCCAACAGGATAACTACTAACACAGCCCAGGACACGTGGTACAAAAATCGTGAGAGTCTGAAACGCAGCCCATTACGACCTCCCGAACGACCCAAATTAAAGCATATAATACACGGTTTTCAATATTTTGTGGCCCTGGGTCATAAATGGCAGTAAATCTCACAAACATTTTATTGGCTCAGATAAAGCATCCACGCAAATTTTGAGCATAAACGGAGGAGATTTGAGGGTGTCGGTATGCGATAAACGTTTTTCGGAGGTATCCCTATTTATCGTGAAAATGGATAAACACTTGTTAACTGTTGGTTTAATCGAACAGGATAACTACTAACAGAGCCCAGGACACGTGGTACAAAAATCGTGAGAAACTGAAACGCAGCCCAGTACGACCTCCCGAACGGCCCAAATTAAAGATTATAATACGCGGTTTTTGGTATTTTGTGGCCCCGGGTCAGAAATGGCAGTAAATAACACAAACAATTTTTTGACTCAGATAAAGCTCTCATGCAAATTTAGAGTATAAACGGAGGAGATTTGAGGGTGTCGGTATGCGACAAACGTTTTTCGGAGATACCCTAATTTATCGTGAAAATGGATAAACGTTTGTTAATTGTTGGTTTAATCCAACAGGATAACTACTAACACAGCCCAGGACACGTGATAAAAAATTGTGAGAAACTGAAACGCAGCTCTGTACGATCTTCCGAAAAGCCCAAATTAAAGCTTATAATATACGGTTTTTCAGTATTTTGTGGCCCTGAGTCATAAATGGCAGTAAATCACACAAACGTTTTTTTGGCTCAGATAAAGCATCCAGGCAAATTTTGAGTATAAACGGAGGAGATTTGAGGGTGTCGGTATGCGATAAACGTTTTTCGGAAGTATCCTTATTTATCGTGAAAATGGATAAACACTTGTTAACTGTTGGTTTAATCGAACATGATAACTAATAACACAGCTCAGGACACGCGGTACAAAAATCGTGAGAAACTGAAACGCAGCCCAGTACGACCTCCTGAACGGCCCAAATTAAAGATTATAATACACGGTTTTCGGTATTTTGTGGCACCGGGTTAGAAATGGCAGTAAATCACACAAACATATTATTGACTCAGATAAAACTCCCACGCAAATTTTAAACATAAACGGAGGAGATTTGAGGGTGTCGGTATGCGATAAGCGTTTTTCGAAGATACCCTTGTTTATCGTGAAAATGAATAAACACTTGTTGAGTGTTGGTTTAATCCAACAGGATAGCTACTAACACAGCTCAGGACACGTGGTACAAAAATCGTGAGACTCTGAAATGCAGCCCAGTACGACCTCCCGAACGACCCAAATTAAAGCTTATAATACATGGTTTTCGGTATTTTGTGGCCATGGGTCATAAATGGCAGTAAATCACACAAACATTTTATTGGCTCAGATAAAACATCCACGCAAATTTAGAGCATAAACGGAGGAGATTTGAGGGTGTCGGTATGCGATAAACGTTTTTCAGAGGTATCCATGTTTATCGTGAAAATGGATAAACACTTGTTAACTGTTGGTTTAATCGAACATGATAACTACTAACACAGCCCAGGACACGTGGTACAAAAAATGTGAGAAACTGAAACGAAGCCTAGTACGACCTCCCGAACGGCCCAAATTAAAGATTATAATACACGGTTTTCGGTATTTTGTGGCCCCTGGTCAGAAATGGCAGTAAATCACAAAAACATTTTATTGACTCAGATAAAGCTGCCATACAAATTTTGAGCATAAACGGAGGAGATTTGAGGGTGTCGGTATGCGATAAACGTTTTTCGGAGATACCCTTGTTTATCGTGAAAATGGATAAACGTTTGTTAAGTGTTGGTTTAATCCAACAGGATAACTATTAACACAGCCTAGGACACGAGGTAAAAAAAACGTGAGAAACTGAAACGCAGCCTAGTACGATCTCCCGAACGGCCCAAATTAAAACTTATAATACACGGTTTTCGGTATTTTGTGGCCCCGAGTCAGAAATGGCAGTAAATCACACAAATATTTTATTGGCTCAGATAAAGCATCCACGTAAATTTTGAGTATAAACGGAGGAGATTTGAGGGTGTCGGTATGCGATAAACGTTTTTCGGAGGTACCCCTGTTTATTGTGAAAATGGATAAACACTTGTTAACTGTTGGTTTAATCGAACAGGATAACTACTAACACAGCCCAGGACACGTGGTACAAAAATCGTGAAAAACTGAAACGCAACCCAGTACGACTTCCCGAACGGCCCAAATTAAAGATTATAATACACGGTTTTTGGTATTTTGTGGCTCCGGGTCAGAAATGGCAGTAAATAACACAAACATTTTTTTGACTCAGATAAAGCTCCCTTGCAAATTTTGAGCATAAACGGAGAAGATTTGAGGGTGTCGGTATGCGATAAACGTTTTTCGGAGATACCCTTGTTTATCGTGAAAATGGATAAACGTTTGTTAATTGTTGGTTTAATCCAACAGGATAACTACTAACACAGCCCAGGACACGTGATAAAAAAATTGTGAGAAACTGAAACGCAGCTCAGTACGATCTTCTGAACGGCCCAAATTAAAGCTTATAATATACGGTTTTTCGGTATTTTGTGGCCCTGAGTCATAAATGGCAACAATTTTTTGGCTCAGATAAAGCATCCACGCAAATTTTGAGCATAAACGGAGGAGATTTGAGGGTGTCGGTATGCGATAACGTTTTTCGGAAATATCACTATTTATCGTGAAAATGGATAAACACTTGTTAACTGTTGGTTTAATCGAACAGGATAACTAATAACACAGCCCAAGACACGTGGTACAAAAATCGTGAGAAACTGAAACGCAGCCCAGTACGACCTCCTGAACGGCCCAAATTAAAGATTATAATACACGGTTTTCGGTATTTTATGGCCCCAGGTCAGAAATGGCAGTAAATCACACAAACATTTTATTGACTCAGATAAAGCTCCCATGCAAATTTTGAGCATAAACGGAGGAGATTTGAGGGTGTCGGTATGCGATAAACGTTTTTCGGAGATACCCTTGTTTATCGTGAAAAGGGATAAACGTTTGTTAAGTGTTGGTTTAATCCAACAGGATAACTAATAACACAGCCCAGGACACGTGGTAAAAAAATCGTGAGAAACTGAAACGCAGCCCCGTACGACCTTCTGAATGACCCAAATTAAAGCTTATAATACACGGTTTTCGTTATTTTGTGGCCCCGGGTCAGAAATGGAAGTAAATCATACAAACATTTTATTGGCTCAAATAAAACATCCACGCAAATTTTGAGTATAAAAGGAGGAGATTTGAGGGCGTCGGTATGCGATAAACGTTTTGTCGGAGGTACCCCTGTTTATCGTGAAAATGGATAAACACTTGTTAACTGTTGGTTTAATCGAACAGGATAACTAATAACACAGCCAAGGACACGTGGTACAAAAATCGTGAGAAACAGAAACGCAGCCCAATACGACCTCCCAAACGGCCCAAATTACAGTATCTAATACACGGTTTTCGGTATTTTGTGGTTCCAGGTCAGAAATGGCAGTAAATCACACAAAAATTTTATTAGCTTAGATAAAGCTCCCACACAAATTTTGAGCATAAACGGAGGAGATTTGAGGGTGTCGGTATGCGATAAACGTTTTTCGGGGGTAACTCGTTTTATCGAGAAAATGGATAAACGTTTGTTAAGTGTTGGTTTAATCCAACAGGATAATTACTAACACAGCCCAGGACACGTGGTACAAAAATCGTGAGAAACTGAAACGCAGACCAGTACGACATTCCGAACGGCCCAAATTATAGTATATAATACACGATTTTCGGTATTTTGTGGCCCTGGGTCAGAAATGGCAGTAAATCACACAAACATTTTATTGACTCAGATAAAGCTCCCATGTAAATTTTGAGCATAAACGGAGGAGATTTGAGGGTGTCGGTATGCGATAAACGTTTTTCGGAGATACCCTTGTTTATCGTGAAAATGGATAAACGTTTGTTAAGTGTTGGTTTAATCCAACATGATAACTACTAACACAGCCCAGAACACGTGGTAAAAAATCGTGAGAAGCTGAACAAAGCCCAATACGACCTCCCGAACGGCCCAAAATACACGATTTTTGGTATTTTGTGGCTTCGGGTCAGAAATGGCAGTAAATTACACAAACATTTTATTGACTCAGATAAATCTCCCACGCAAATTTTGAGCATAAGCGGCGGAGATTTGAGGGTGTCGCTATGCGATAAACGTTTTTCGGAGATACCCTTGTTTATCGTGATAATGGATAAACGTTTGTTAAGCGTTGGTTTAATCCAACAGGATAACTACTAACACAGCCCAGGAGACGTGGTACAAAAATTGTGAGAAACTGAAACGCAGCCCAGTACGACCTCCCGAACGGCCCAAATTAAAGCTTATAATACACGGTTTTCGCTATTTTGTGGCCACGGGTCAGAAATGGCAGTAAATCACACAAAAATTTTACTGGCTTAGATAAAGTATCCACGCAAATTTTGAGCATAAACGGAGGATATTTGAGGGTGTCGGTATGCGATAAACGTTTTTTGGAGGTACCCTTGTTTATCGTGAAAATGGATAAACACTTGTTAACTTTTGGTTTAATCGAACAGGATAACTACTAACACAGCCCAAGACACGTTGTACAAAAATCGTGAGAAACTTAAACGCAGCCCAGTACGACCTCCCGAACGGCCAAAATTACAGCATATAATACACGGTTTTCGGTATTTTGTGGCCCCGGGTCAGAAATGGCAGTAAATAACACAAATATTTTATTGGCAAAGATAAAGCATCCACGCAAATTTTGAGCATAAACGGAGGAGGTTTGAAGGTGTCGGTAAGCGATAAACGTTTTTCGGGGGTAACTCGATTTATCGAGAAAATGGATAAATACTTGTTATATGTTGGTTTAATCGAACATGCTAACTACTAACACGGCGCAGGACACGTGGTAGAAAATTTATGAGAAAATGAAACGTGACATAGTACGACTTTCCGAACGACCCAAATTACAGCCTATAATACACGGTTTTCGGTATTTTGTGGCCCCGGGTTAGAAATCGCAGTAAATCACAGAAACATTTTATTGGCTTAGATAAAGTTCCAACATAAATTTTGAGCATAAACGGAGGAGATTTGAGGGTGTCCTTATCTGATAATCGTTTTTCGGGGTAACTCGGTTTATCGAGAAAATGGATAAATACGTGTTATCAGATGGTTTAATCGAACATAGTAACTTTTACCACGGCCCAGCACACGTAGAAAAAAAATCGTGAGAAACTGAAACGCAGTCCAGTACGACCTCCCGAACGGCCCAAATTAAAGCCCCAGGACACGGTTTTCGGTGTTTTGTGGCCCCGGGGCAGAAATGACAGTAAATCACACAAGCATTTTATTGACTCAGATAAAGCATCCACGCAAATTTTGAGGATAAACGGAGGAGATTTGAGGGTGTCGGTATGCGATAAACGTTTTTCGGAGGTACCCCTGTTTATCGTGAAAATGGATAAACACTTGTTAACTGTTGGTTTATCGAACACGATAACTACTGACACAGCCCAGGACACGTGGTACAAAAATCGTAAGAAACTGAAACGCAGCGCAGTACGACCTCTCAAACGGCCCAAATTACAGCTTATAATATACGGTTTTCGGTATTTTGTGGCTCCGGGTTACTAATGGCAGTAAATCACACAAACAATTTATTGACTCAGATAAACCTCCTACGCAAATTTTGAGCATAAACGGAGTAGATTAAAGGGTGTCGGTATGCGATAAACGTTTTTCGGAGATACCCTTGTTTATCGTGAAAATGGATAAACACTTGTTAAGTGTTGGTTTAATCCAACAGGATAACTACTAACACAGCCCAGGACACGTGGTACAAAAATCGTGAGAAACTGAAACGCAGCCCAGTACGACCTCCGGAACGACCCAAATTAAAGCTTATAATACACGGTTTTCGGTATTTTGTGGCCGCGGGTCATAAATGGCAGTAAACCACACAAACATTTTACTGGCTCAGATAAAGCATCCACGCAAATTTTGAGCATAAACGGAGGAGATTTGAGGGTGTCGGTATGCGATAAACGTTTTTCGGATGTTCCCCTGTTTATCGTGAAAATGGATAAACACTTGTTAACTGTTGGTTTAATCGAACAGGATAACTACTAACACAGCCAAGGACACGTGGTACAAAAATCGTGAGAAACTTAAACGCATCCTAGTACGATCTTCCGAACGGCCCAAATTACAGCATATAATACACGGTTTTCGGTATTTGTGGCCCCGGGTCAGAAATGGCATTACATCACACAAATATTTTATTGGCTTAGATAAAGCTCCCACACAAATTTTGAGCATAAACGGAGGAGATTCGAAGGTGTCGGTAGGCGATAAACGTTTTTCGGGGGTAACTCGTTTTATCGAGAAAATGGATAAATACTTGTTATATGTTGGTTTAATCGAACATGGTAACTATCAACACGGTGCAGGACACGTGGTACAAAATTCATTAGAAAATGAAACGTGACACAGTACGACCTCCCGAACGACCCAAATTACAGCCTATAATACACGGTTTTCGGTATTTTGTGGCCCCGAGTTAGAAATGGCAGTAAATCACACAAACATTTTATTGGCTCAGATAAAGCTCCCACGAAAATTTTGAGCATAAACGGAGGAGATTTGAGGGTGTCCTTATGCGATAATCGTTTTTCGGTGTAACACGGTTTATCGAGAAAATGGATAAATACGTGTTATCTGATGGTTTAATCGAACATGGTAACTTTTACCACGGCCCAGGACACGTGGTAAAAAAATCGTGAGAAACTGAAACGCAGCCCAGTACGACCTCCCGAACGTCACAAATTAAAGCCTATAATACACGGTTTTCGGTATTTTGTGGCCCCTGGTCAGAATGACAGTAAATCACAAAAATAGCTACAAAATTTGTTAAACATTCAAAAAAATGAACTTATTTTAAAAATTCAAAAATGGTTTGAAACTTACATATAATTCCTTATCTTTTTGTTTTTATCCAATATCTTCTATTGTCTTGGAGTCGGGAATGGGTGTCAAGGAAGAGCTCCGGAGCCGTGGGCGTGTTAACTTTTTTCTTCTTACCCTCTAAAAGAAGAAATTAAAGACTTGTATAAGAAGATTTTAATAATAAAAAGAATTTAAGTTATAATTTTCAAATGGAGGAAAAAGTGGAAATTATAACTTACACCCAAAACTAGGTCCGGGAACGATCGAGATCCTGCGTGATGTGACGGCTCAGCCGCTCCATCTTTCTTTCCTCCTTTTTTATTTTTGGATGCTTGGGCCGACCTAGCCTGAAACTCCGGAGTTTCACGATATTTAAGCATATCTTCATATGCACCACCTACAAGTTAAATAAGTATTATAAAATATGATAAAATGTGTTAAATTATAACTATATACAAATAACAAAAACAATTAAATACCTCTCATATGCTCCGGCTCCTTCTTTCTCTTGACAACCTTATACATGTTGTCCCTTAACCGTCTAGTGCATGTCTCATTGTACCTTTGACGTACAATGTACTCTAATCCGGCCGGCCAGTCAAATGTTTTCTACAATTTAAAAGGTAAGTATTAGTAAAATAAATTATTAATTGAAAACTATAATAATATAACAAAATATAAAAAAAAATAATATACCCTAAAATTATTGAACCATTCCTCTTTTTGTGTAGAGGTAGCCTTTGTCCAACAAGTAGGAGCAACCCCCCATCATCTTCATCTTTGTACTTTGAGTACAACCGCGTACAACCTTTTGAGATGAAAACCTGAAAAATAAATTATGGAATAGTATGCATTTATGATCAATAATGTAACATAGTTATAAAATAATAAATTAAAGACATTGGTCGTTGTCTTACCAAAAACCCGCGAGATCAAGTATCATCTTCCCTTCCGGGGTGAACTGGATCGTCTCCGATGTCTGATCCGAGGACTCATCGTCATTGGTCGATTCCTCGACCACCGGACTCTGCTGATCAATAACCTCAATCTCCTCCTCGTCGACTGAAGAAGTACTACGGCGTCTGTTTGAACCGCCGCCACGTTGTCTACCTCGACCTCCTGCCATCTACAATTACACAAATATTCAAATTGTTAGAAACGATTAATAACATAAAAAACAAACATAAACATAAACTGTTAATAACATAAAAAAAACATCAAATAACATAAAAAACTTAATTAAAATATATATAAATATATCTTTACCCAATTAATCATTATCATCATCAAATTCGCCATCATCATCATCACCATTTGATTCATTATCACTATCACCACCACCATCACCGTCAACTTGACCATCACCATCCTCGTTTTCTAAATCCTCACCCTCTTCATTTCCATTCACATAAATGTCCTCATCAGGTGGAGACAACATAAACCCGCTAGATACTATTTCTTCTTGAAAAAAAGTTGTATCTACTTGTGAGCGTGCTTTTGTCTTAAAGATTGCACACCACTGCTTTTGATTTCGATCATTCTTTGAAGTCTAGGAGCTAGAGGAAAGTAAGTTACGGGATTTTCGGGTATTGGTTTCTTACTCTTTTCACCTCTCTTTTTTTCATTCTTTCCCTTTTTACCCTTCAAGACAATACTTCCCTCAATTGTCTTATATCTAGCCTTTTCACATTTACTACACTTGTCAAGCAAAACATCATCCTTCCAAAAGAGCATACATCCATCGGGACATGCATCAATCTTGTAATGCGGAAGTTGTAGACCTTTCACTACTTTTTTGGTATTGTAGAATGATCGGGTCATGACATTATTACCGGGGATAACATCCTCAATCAAAGAAGCAATGCCATCAACACAAGTAAATGGCAAATTGTACTCACATTTCAAAGTTACTATCCTAGAGGCGGCTTCTAACAATGACATTTTGCTCCCTTCATATAATGGTTTTTCACTCGCCTTTAACATATCAAAAAAGGCTTTTGCTTGTGGGTGTGGTTCTTCTTCACTCATTGGTATATGATCATTATTGAAAATATTAGACTCAAATGCATCAACTACCATATCTCTATATGGGTTCTCATTTTGTGGGATTTGAGATTGTTCGGGAAGTGAAAAATATGATTCTCCATGAGAAATCCAATTGTAGTAGTTTGGACAAAACCCGTTTGTATAAAGATGTTCTTGAACCTCAATGTCATGTAGATATTTCATGTTTTTGCATTTAATACAAGGACACCTAAGTTTCTGTACTACTAAATCATACTCGTCTTGTTGTTTAGCAAATTCAATAAACTCGGCAACCCCCTTTATAAATCTAGCGGTAGGACGTCTTTTCTTATCAAGTCTTTCTTCGTACATCCATGTACGCTCCAATCTCTTCATTTTAATCTAAACATTAACCAACACAACAAGTACAAAAAATACTAAAACTAATCAAAACCCCAAATATTAACAACACTAACACAAACAATCATATTTATCAAAACCTTAATACGAAATACACTAACACAAATCAAAATTATCAATACTAACAAAATAATACTAATAACACTAATATTATTAACATACTAAAACAAAAAACACTAACCAAAACCCCTATACTACCAACACTAACACAAATCATGAAAATTATCAAAACCCCATTACTAACAACACTAACCCAAATCAAAATTAACAATACCAACAAAATTAATACTAACAACACTAATAATATCAACAACACTACCACTAATCAAACCCCAATACTAACCACAACTACTAACACTAATTCAAACTTCACGAAACCTAAGTAAATAACATCTAAAAACCTAATAAACATCACAAATCTTTACAATAAATCTATCAAATCATCAAAAACTAATGAAAATCATAAATTAAACAAATAAACTTAACATTAATTTAAGAAATTGAAATTAAAACTATAAATATACCTTCACAAACTAAAAGAAAATGAGGTGGTTGACGGAGTAGTGGTCGGAGCGTGGTGTCGGAGCTTGGTGTCGGAGCGTGGTGTAAAGGTGGTGCCGGACAAAGGGGTTGAATCGCCAAATGGGGGTTTTTAATTTTCAGATTTGGTAAGATAAGGAAGAAGGGGAAAGTCGCGGTTGCTGGAATTATTATAGTTGTTTGGCGACTGAAATTGGCGACGGATTTTGCAGTCGCCAAATTGGCGACTGAAAACGGTCGCCAATTTGTGTTTCAGTCGCCAAATTGGCGACGGATAGTTGTCGCCCGAAATTTTCAGTCTAAATTTTGGATTCTCTTCAGTCGCTAAATTTGGCGACTGAATTCAGTCGCCAAATTACTTAAATAGTCGCCAAATTGGCGACTACTAAAGTCGGTCGCCTTATATCAGTCGCCCGAAACAGGATTTCTTGTAGTGGTTGTTTTAAATCCTAAAATGTTCTATATTGAGTCAAGCTCAAGCACTCCCTTTGCTCTTTTTACTTCGTACTAGTCATTTTCGATTTCTAGTTATGCTATTCATGTCGAATCAATGATTCTTTGATAAAAATAAAATAAAATTGAGTAACTATTTTCTATTAATTGTTCAAAGATATCCTATTTTACCTAGTTAGTAGTTACTAATGTCTTGGAAAATGTAAAGAACATGTATTGTATATTAATCCATAAAATACCGTATAAAAAGAAAAGTTTGAATTTTTTTTTATAAATGGCTTACAGCGTGAACTGAAACGAAGGATGTAGGTGTTTTTAAGGTACCAATTGAAATGGGATAAATACGCCCTCACACAAAAAGATGGAATTTTTTTTACAAATAATGTGGTTTTACATCGTCTATTACCATATAACCGTCTTCAATAAGAATTTGGGTTAGAACTAAAGTTCCTGAATTATGGTTTTAGGCTTGCTGAATGTGAACACGTGCGTTCACACTTCACATTCACACTACTTTGAGTATTAACCTTTTTT
The DNA here is from genome assembly GCA_022085475.1 of Heliosperma pusillum. NCBI lineage: Eukaryota > Viridiplantae > Streptophyta > Magnoliopsida > Caryophyllales > Caryophyllaceae > Heliosperma > Heliosperma pusillum. Next base: position 68,871 of record JAIUZE010045405.1, on the reverse strand, counting down.
ACTACGTGCAGCAGAAGACCGTCAAAGTCAAGTCAATAAGCTTTCGTCAAAAGGGGTGTTTTTTTAACTTTTTAAATAGGGTTTTTCTCTTCTATGTCTAATTTAATTTAATTTTACATTGTTTTTTTTAAGAAAAAACAAATTCTAGTACTAAACAATGATCGAACTGCTCATGAGCTTTTCGAGCCGCTTGACCTTGCTCGGCTTGACTCGTAAAGGATTCGAGTCGAGCTTGAGCTCACACGAACCATGCTTTGACCGAGCTGTCTCGTCTGAATATCACCGAATATCACCCTACCTAAATAGAAAGTAGGAGTCATTGATTTTGGTTAGGTTATTTCTTAGTCTATGGTATCACATTAATATTTATAATATCACACTCATATACCATAATACCATATACCATATACCATATACCATATACCATATACCATATACGATATGTTTAATTAAAAAAAACCTATCCTAAATCCTAAATTATAATCGAAAACTATTTTCGTTTAATTATATCTTTCTTAATTAGCGAAATATATAATAATTCCAATAAATAAAACATTTTACTCCGTATATATGTATAAAGATGTAAACAAGTTCTTGTCAATCACCAATTCATTAATTATTCTTAATAGCATTGTAAGGATCTTAATTAATTATCCCTAGTTCATAATCCTTTATGTCATCATCGTAAGAAGAGTTGCTAATGTTGTCGAAATTACCACCGGAGTTATGGGGTGAAATAGGGCAACATATTGAATGCGAAATGGGACAACATATTCGACACTACATAATACATACTCCGTATTCATCAAGTTTATTGTTTGTAGTCATGAAATTAAACTACCAAATTCACTAAACTCAAAGTGAATATAATAGGGATACAGAGTGAACATGATATTAAATAACTCATATTCATCAAGTTATACTATCATATTCACTAAACTCAAAATAAATAGGATCATTTGTTGAACACTACCTTATAAATACATCTCTTTGCAAACTACTACCTTTGACTCATTTTTTTGTTCAACACTCCCTTAAACATATGTTTTTATGTTAAACACTCCCAAAAACCAATTTCAGGCAAAAAAAGTCAATTATACGGTGTAGACCACCGGAGGCACGTGATGACTTATTGTTTCCCCCTTTAATCCACTCTGATTTCCCTACACTTTTTTGCCCCTTTATAATTTTCCCTCCAAAACTCTTTTTCCCTCTTTATTATTAACCATTCTACCATTCTTCTTCTTCTTCCTATAATATAACAAGGACATTAAAGTGGATTAAAGGGGGAAACAATAAGTCATCACGTGCCTCCGGTGGTCAACACCGTATAATTGACTTTTTTTTTCCTGAAATTGGTTTTTGGGAGTGTTTAACATAAAAACATATGTTTAAGGGAGTGTTGAACAAAAAAATGAGTCAAAGGTAGTAGTTTGCAAAGAGATGTATTTATAAGGTAGTGTTCAACAATTGATCCAAATAAATATAATAATGTCGTATGGTGAATACGACACTACATAATACATATTCATCAAATTACATAATCAAATTACAAATACTTAAAAGAGTTTTTGTGTTTTACTTTGTAATTGCAAAATCTAAATTTTCGTTCATATGAATAATTTGCGTCACACCTCTTTATATAGACAAAAATAATGAATACGTATGATATATTTGTTACGTTTTAAACAAACACAAAACATAAAACTGCCCACAAAATACAGCACACACACACGATATAAGAGGCTACCCAGATCGGCGTTCGGGGCCACCAACTCCGATAGTGGTCGAAGTCAGCCAGGCCACCCCGATCAGGGTCATACCAAGCTGCTATGTTACCATTTGATCTTCATCGAATTTTTTTAAGTACTAATAAACCACGTCCATGGCCATCCAACCCTGGTAGGGGACGCAATAATCGACATCAACACTTAGAAAACTCTTTAAAATATGATAAATTACATTTCATAAAGATATCCATTTAACTCCTGAACTCGATATTCGATTATATGACACTCCTGACTCTCCTATTCACATTATATCGATTGTGAACTTGAAAATTCGAATGCACTTAAATGTCTTGTGATCATTGTCACTAACAGACTACGTATAATATTAAACCGTCTTAAACTTAGTATTAAATTGTTAGTGTTTTTATTTGGTAGTTTGAAAGTGTATTCCAGTTGGCAGTTAGTTGGGTGGCCCAAACATAAAGTTTGTCATTACATTTTTTAATGGGAAGTGTAAAGTGTTCACATTGCTTTGGCATTTTCTCAGAATATAAAAATGAAGTTTTATTCCGTATAATTGTGCCTTGAGTATTGACTTTATTTTGACTAGTTGTGTAACAAGACCGTCAAAGGTCAAGTCTTTGACATTTGACCCTTAATGGAGCCTTTACCTTATCCCCTACCCAGGGAATATAAGCATATCCGTCTTTAATGAAACCCGTCGAATTGCCTCTCATAAAGAGGCAAGTAGGAGGGTAAGTCGAGTTCCCATTTGCCTATTTGTTTAGAGGCAACCAGCCCGTCTTCATTGAAGACGGATATAATCATTTTCAGTGAGACTTGTTTTTTTTTTTTTTAAATACTAAAGTGGAAATAAAAGAAGGTTACAAAAAGTTTCAAGTAATGGAGTAAATTGAGGATTTCCTTGTAATTGATGCACATATCTTTAATTTCAAAACAACATTAACTAGAAATCTTACGCGACTTTACGAGATGATACAGTGTTTAATTTCCTAACGATAAACAAATTACATTTTTCAATAATCTCAAAACAAGCGATGCTGATTTGCAAGCGAGAAAATTGAAGTGATGGAGCGAGCAAAAATCCTAATGATATCAGCTTTAACTTGCTCTCGCTTTAGCAATAGAACGAACAAAAATCCTAATAATCTCAGCTTTAACTTGCCCTCGCTTTGGTATGAGACGATCAGAGACATTTCCCTGTGATCTCCTAATCTCAGACACATTGCGCTTCCCCTCCGACATCCTGAACGCTGATCAAGTTCCTACAAATTTGATCGGAAATATACAAATGTAAAGACGACAATCACAAAGAATTTGAAAGACAGGAGAATTGTGAGCTCATTGGTTTTTTACTGAGTGGTAGCTGACATATATATATGAAGAAACCAAAATCCTCCAAGATACCTCTTCTTTTCGGGGAAAATTATAATATGAATAACTAATACGCTTATTGGTTGACGCTTTTTTCCTAATAACTTAATCGTTATGCGCCTAATAATGAGAGGAAACATAAGATGCTTGCTTTTAACAAAAGTAATGTAGAATCATAGAAAGATAATTATATTAATAGTATCACCAAAGCGGGATTATATGCATACAAATCACGTTTATATAAGCAATATTATAGTCTACAACGTACTACCTAGAACATCAAGCAGCCATAGCTTCGAAATGATGATACAAAAGCACTTTTTCATGGGTCAGGGTCTCAAATTTTAAAGGCTGGGGGGACCAAAATCTAGGCACAAACATTATGGATTTGGATATCTCACACTAGATGGGTGCTGATTCAATGATTCATGCATATGCGTATCTTTCCTTTCAAATATCACGTCTTTTTAGTTCAAACGAATACACCGGACAATTCTAAGCAGCCATAAGACTTGAAGGACTTTGCTTTGAATCAATGAATTCCTATACTTCACTTTATTCTAGTATTTGGTTTGACGTAGAATTGGGTTGAAAAGTGAGGATGAGTCGTTCCAAAAGATCTTGCATTTAAGGACATCAAAGTTCCAAACTATACCCACTCTCCAAGATTGTTCCAAGGACCGTTATAAAAGTGTTGATTATGATGGTAAAGATGCTAGCAAAAACAGGCAGACCAATTAGAAAATTTTGCCATTTTATTTGTATCGAGTGAATCTCTACGGACCACATAAATCATAAAGCTTCCAAAAACACCATAAGGGTGTGGCTGTGACTATGCACACCTGACTACTCCGTATCAAGCCATATGTGCCTATGTGGAACCTTTAAGTTAATAAATTATTCAATAAGGATATTGTTTACCCATGAGCACTTAGATCAACTGGTAAGGGATTGTTTAGGTTAAACAAGAGGTCGAACCCGGGAATGCAGCAGTGCTAACTCATGATGGAGAGCTTTACTGCTTTAGTAGTTCTACCCGGCTCGAATCCAGACTGAACCGGATGGTATACACCTAAAAAAGAAGAGTATTTTAAGCATACAACAGGCTCTTTCTTTTTATGTATTGCACCTCAATAAAAGAGATTTAATTTTAACTATGTTGTATGCGTACAATGGTCATATACAAGACCAACTCTTGCAAGTTGGAGGCACTGAGGTAATAATGTTGTGCATAAAATTATACAGATGAAGAATGTCGAAGAATATCAGTGCTAGAAGTTTGTATGAACTTACCAAGTGAAACAACTCTAGCAGTTGCGCTTTCATGGACACTGGTCATCAAGGATCCATGAGTGTGCTTCCCAAAAATCATCATCAATTATGTTACAATGTTCAACCACAACTCTCTTACTCGAGCCTTCATTACTTGTCGACTTACTTTCCTGTGTGCAAGTATCAAATTTAGTACTTGGAGGAATACATTGGGCAGTTGGGCACATCTTATAATGACAACAGCTTATTAAGGACTTTATGCAACTGTGCTATATTGCTATGCAATTAAGAAATGTGCATATTAGTACATACAAGAAGCACATGTCCAAGCTAAGTTGGTAAAGCCATGAATCAAGCTAAGTTGGTTGTACACCTGGGTACGGAATCCCGTCTGAATCAAGACTACCATGGCTAATTTTACACTAAAAAAGTAGGATATAAGAATGCACAAGGATAATTAATACATACACATGTTCAACATAAAATAAAGCCTAATACTGCAGAGTTCACTCTATCTGAAGAAAATATTTGACATACTGATCGCATTCACAATTTTTTCTTTATGGGCTCACATAGATGTCATATTGAAAGACAAAAATTTAAAGAAAGGGGAGGACAAACCTGATCCCAGAAAACACAAGAACCACGCCGGAATATTTCGGGCAGTGCATTATAATCAATACCATAGTGGAAAAGGATATCGTTCTTATCTTGTGTTTGAGTTCCCTGCAAATAGCAGAACATGTGCCGATTCAGCTTTTACAGGCAACAACATGTCAAAACCTATAACTGATTAACAGAAGAAGTTACTCCTCAAACAAAGATGATGTACCTTCAAATACTTTTGGGCCTCATTTTTTCCTTTTCCAGATTTAACCAACACCCAGAAACAGGTATTGTATTGATTGTTAATATGACCTACACATGCAGATATACAACAATTGAGAATTTGATTTTGTAAACAACTACTACATGAATAAGACAACATTATTTCAGGATATCAAATAACTGAAGTACCACAGAAGAATCTAGCGATTCAGTTCCAGAGGAAAATGAGCTGTACTCTATATCTATTTCTAAAAATAAATTATACTCCGTACACAGTAAAATGCAGATCAACTCACAATCAACTTGTCTCCAACAGAGATAGTCACGAAGAATCTTGGTTGACGGATAGCACACGGCTCGTCCATCAAATGAAGGGGTATTCCTCAGATCTTTTGATGGAAAGTATTCTTTCCATTTCTGGATGTACATAGCTGAAAAATATGATACTATCACAGACACTATTCCACTGCAATGAGAAAACAATGCACATAAACGTAGTTCGCAAGGAAGACACAAACTGCAGACATAATGAGCACATATTCAAGTTCGCAGGGAAGACACGAACTGCATAATTAAAGGAGATACCTAGCATGTCGTTCATAAAATTTAGAATCCTTATTCAAAACAAAACTGCAAGTGAATCATGAACAAAGGTTATTCATTAAAAAGTTGCAAATAATTGAAGAAGCAACAGTGCGACGAGAAATACCTGTACTCATCACTGACGCCATAGCCGAAGATTATGTCTTGGAACTCTTCTACAACAGCTGCTGCACATGAATTCATAAGATTCAAAGCTGCTACGTCATTGGGCTTCTCAAATTCATGACAATCAGAGAACCTAAAAAATCCAAATAGGTCCACTACTTCACTTGCTAGCTCTAGAAATCATATGGGAATATATCAACACAGATCAAAACCTAAAAATCTTATTCCAGATGAAAATATGCATAGACTCCACTGAAGATATTAAAAAAAATCTTAACTGCGCTCCATCTCCATTATCATTACATCTTACAATAGCATTCAACACAGAAACTCCCTGCTCCAAAAGCATTCAAGGAAGCAAACGCTTATCTAACACTCATGAACTTAACACACCTAATGATGTTCGGATACGTTCACAACGGAAGCTCGATTAGCCACTTAGCAACCAGAAAAAAAAAGACAAACTGATACATCATAGATTGGGTATCATGATTAACATCAAGATTAGATTGTCCGACTGGTGTGTGGCAAGGCAAGACGAAATCCTTCCACCTAAAAGCTAAAACACAAAATAGTTCTCTCAAATTCGTTCGCCTAGAAGCACAGGTAGAACAAAAATCCATCTCCATGAAAGCAAATATATATTCAAGTGAAAAAGAAGGTTTCCATCGAGGAAGCATGAATTACAAAGTCGTGTCCTGTCACATTGTTGGAGTGCACGGTACGTTGACATTCTACTTAAGGCAAGCTGTTGAAGTACCACATGGCAAACATACATAGAACTGAACTGTTCCAGCATTTGTTTGCAAGGGTTTGGGCAAACATAGGAAAGTAATAAACATCTACAAACAGTTTGAAAAAGACACTCACGATCCGACATGAATAAATCATTGGTTTAGAATTGACAAACACAATTTCCTATTACTTCCTTATTTAACACTTTCAATAATAACAATGTCACATACTTGTGGAAATGGCAGCCATCAATTCGAACCACTACCCAAGTGGATAACATCAGCTTATCCTGTAACTGAAAGGATTCAACATATTCTGGTCTGATTTTGGGAATTTCATCTTCAAAAACGCCTAGTTCCTCGAGAAGAGATAAGTGCTTATCCCAAAAGCTTTTACGAGCTATATTCTCAGAGCGGACTTTCACCACTTTTCTTTGTGGTCTATTCACAGGGTCGCCATTTTTATCGAATTTACAAACAACTTGAACCTATATCAGCCAGAAAATATGAAACCAAAATTTAATGAAAGTCATACACAATGAAATCACTAGTGTACATCCTGAATGCATATTAGCATCAATAGTTAACGAATAATAGCAATGTGGTATTTGTCAACATCCCACCATGAGGTCATCAGAAAGCACTATCTAATAGAAAGCGTGCATCTGATATCTTATAGTTTTCAGAAATGTGATTTTACATCAAATACAACTAGGTTTACATCCAATAAAATCACCGCATCATTTGAACTGTCAACAAACAAGTGAAAATCATGAATTGTTCACCTAAAGAAGACAAAAAAGACCCGGGGGATTCAGGCTAAAAGATAAGCATCTCTACAGTAACCATAAACCATGTTAAATTCTAGCAATTGTATGGCCAAAAATATTTAAGATCAATGAACCCTTTTACTTTCATATATTTATATCAATCACAAAACACTAATCAACCAAAACCATTGAATACAGTTCATCCTTTTATCCAATTGGGGATGGATATTCAGTATTGCTTACCTTGGCATAAAGAAGACAAGTTCCTTGACGAAACATAGGATGGAGAGTCTTATAATTCATTCCAAATTGCTTAAAAAGAAGCTCATTCTTATCTCGTTTTTGCATGCCCTGTAAATCCGACACGACACAAGCAGATTGTAACGGAAGCACAATTAGTCTACAACTCTTATAAATGCGAAGTGTAGCATGCACAGCGTATAAAACAGGTGACTGAGAAACAAAGATGATCACTTTCATGCTTACTCAAGACATAACAATGAGCAACTTGTTCGTAACTGAATTTATCAAACAGTGATTGACAAAGGAGAAGCAGAGACAAATTATATTCAGGAGAGTCAGATAAGCTGAGATATTAGCATATTCAGGAAAAGCTGAGGCTTTAGTACATTAAGGTCCCCCTCTCTCTACCTCCATTTTCTCTCCAAGAAAAAAATGTATCCGCCATTAATACTTGCCGTAGACTACCATAGATGGTAATCCGCAAAATTTGACACGCTTTTTAGTTTTGCGAGAATCTTCAGCCCCTCTTTGTAGGGTGTTTTCAATACATTTTTATAAGGTTTTTCTTAGTTGTAAGGTTCCTCTAGTTTTAGTCAATGGTGGTCTGTTAATCGTTCATTAGACGTCTCTTGAATAGATTCCATTTACTCTCTCTAGGTCTAAATAAGGTTTACATATCCTTAGACATAAGAACTTGGGAGAAAAATAGCGGGGTCTGCAAGTGGGTACAAATCAGACGGAAAAGATGAGTAAAATGAGCACTATTTCTTGTAAGACAGCGAGGAAGGGTATGCAGGTGAGAATAATTTGGTCTAATTTCATGTAAATGTCAAGTTTTTATTAGGACAAGGATGTCCAAAACACTTGCCGAGGAGAATGTAGCACGATAAAACTGTATTAAACAAATCAATGCGATCGTTTCCCACTAGTTGCTTATGTATCAGATTCAAATAAACAACTAGCGGGAATATTTGTAAGAGGTTATACCAAAACATTCAGCGGCAAGAGCGCCTTAATACTACAGATGACAATAAAATGCACGAAGACCAAAAATATATTCAGCAACACCTTGAGAATTTCATGGGCTTCACTTTCACTCTTTCCACTGTCAACAAGCTTCCAGAAACATGTATCATGTAAATTATTGAGATGACCTGCGGAAAAAAATAGCACTTCTTAGAAGTGTGATGTATATGACTTCCGTCCAAGATGGATGAGAGAAATTCCAAGTACACCAGTACCTACTCCTGGACGGGGAAATATAGAACTAATATTTGAGAAGTCATAAAGGAAACTACTTACAATCATTCTGTCTCCAGTGAAGATAGGTTTGCAGAACATCCATTGTTGCACAACGAATTATTTGTGCTCGAAATGAAGGTGAATAAAGTAGCTCCTGCTGTGGAAAGAATTCCTTCCATTTTAAGGTATACAAGGAAGTGAAGAATGATACAAGCAACGAGAGTATCTTACTGCAAAACATATTTTCATAAAATATAAGGACTCCTCGGGGGAATAAAAGTTCAATCACAAAAACCACAGGCAGTAACAACTACATATACAGCAGCAACCACTGCTACAAAGCTTAGCTGACAGAAGGCAAGAACAACAACAACATTACCCTAGTGCCTTAGAAGGCTCTTGTCCATGGTGAGGTAAGAGGAGGTCGGGTGTATGGAGTCCTACCTAGACACAGAAAAACTGTTTATGGATGATCCAAACTTAAAATATGGTTTCACAAATTACATCAATAGATTGCTATCTCACACTACAACAAGCATCGTCGCCTAATTCGATATGACTATGCCCCATGGATACACGATAGGCTCCTGATGCGATGCCTGGTATATAAATGGTAAGCAAGAACCATGATATAATACGTAAACAAGAGCCATGTCCAACGAATCCATTAACCCAGCCCACGAGCGGAAACAGTTAAGTGAGTCATATTGTTTTATCGTGTCATATTCCAAAGTCAAAGAATAGTGGAGTCTTTGGCTCCGTTGGAAATTATAGAAATCACTACATACATCAACTTGTGAACCAAGAGCACAACTTGGATTTGAGATATCATTATAGAAGAATGACATTTGGATGACTAACCTTTCGCGTCTCTCGTAAAATTTGGACTCCTTTTTTAATACAAAACTGTAAAAAGGAACAATAATGAACCACTTGTCAATTTGAAGCAAAATTTGCAGTTCCAGAACGAACAAGAGAACCACAAACATGGAAAGTACCTATATTCATCACTAAATCCATATGAGAATACTACATCTGGATATTTCTCCATAACAGCAGTCGCACAAAACTTCATTAACTTCAAGGCCCTTCTATCATTTGGTCGGTCAAATTTATGAACTTCCGCGAACCTTTACTATCAAGTATTTGTGGGAATATATTTAGACAAGGTAACGCACAACTAACCAACAAAGTAATCATGTCATTACAACTCTCAGGTTAGACACTAAAATGCCACCCTTGAGCCTTCAGGTCTCGGATAAAGTTAATATCCACAAATACTCCTCGCAACTAGACCTTATGATAAACATGTGAACTGTTGCCCCGAATCCAAATATTGAAGTAGGTGAGCAATGCGTATAAATTTGGTGAGTAACTTATCCTCCTACGAATTGGTTTAAGATTGAAAACTCACTTAACACAAAGGCCAAAACAAGAACAGATGCCACAACAGATGAAAGTTGAAACTTCAATCGCCCAATGGCTCAAGCGCTGGGTTCTTGTCAAGTTGAAACCGTGCAAAAGGCTCATTCAAACTGAATTAAATTACCGCTCTGCCTAAATTAACAATGTGAACTATTTAGTGCCGTCCTAACACAATTTTACCCCCACCAAATTTACAAATAAAACACACCCAAATAGTCAATGGCAGAACTAAGGGGGGCTAGCAGGGGCGCTCACCACCCGAACAACAAAAAAATTGGACTTTTAGTTCAAAATTTTCGCTCTTTTTCATAGTCCACCTTATTGTATTACTAGCTCAACCCCCTAACTAACAATCCCGGTTCCGCGCCTGCACATTGTAGTCTAAATTGCTTAAAGAAACTACCAAACCATTTTAATTACAATTAGTACCACATTACACACACAAAATCAATCCAAACTTTCGAAATCGTAAAAAAATAAAATTTCCATCAGTCAAAGCTTGTTCCTTCCCTAATCAATTCAAGCTCCTACTGTTAACATATCTTACAAAACAATAATCAGCTTAATTAAGCACCTTGAAACTTGATAAATTAATTGCTTATCTAGTAAAAATTCAGTAATTTGAGCAATTTTTAACGAAAAACAACATTATTGCAGGATAATTCGCGAAAAAAACGCAATTAAGAAGCAATTAAGCAAGAAATTAAACGAAGTAGAGAAGAATTAACCTGCGAAATTGACGGCCGTCAATTCGAGCAACGACAATATTAGGAAGCATAATTTTGTCCTTAATTTCGAAGTCTTTGACGTATTCATACTTGCTGTTAGCCATGGAGGAGCGCTTTATTAATTTCGCCGGAAAATCGAAACGTAAACCCTAATTTAAGGGGATTTTTGCGGCGGTGGAGGGGCTGAAGTGGTGGAGGTGGCGAAGACTATGGTGTAGAGTGTAGTACTAGTGGAGTAACGGACTTATATATGTTTTGCCCCGTTACTTTGGACCGAAGATTTGAATTGAACTTTACGGAAATAAAATTATAGAATTTGAGCGGAACTAAACTGAGTGAAAGTGAAAACTAGAAGTGACATATACAAGTCGAGTCTGAAACATATACCGAGTATTTTGCCTAGTTACAATGATACAAGTCGAGCCTGATCATTTTGGATAAGCACCGCAACCGAGTACATTTTTCGAGGGTGATAAACGGGTTATTTTGGTTACTAGTTGAGTTAATCAAACATTTGAGTTGTCATTTTAAGTATGTTTTTAGAAGGTTGTGTTTATGTAGTTGAACATAAATTTTTAGTTGTCGTTTCGATCAATTTTGTGAAAATTTTCTAATCATGATCATGTTGACTACAATAAGACCGAATTAATGGGTAAAGTCATATCGTTTACGGATGGGATAGTGTTTCCTCAGACAAACTTTGTGCACATACGAATCGGACTAGGTTGATTTGGATTCCATTGATGTTTAGGTTGGACAATATACATGTGAATTTACAAAGCATGAGTAACTAATATGGTGAATAATATTCCCGAAAGGCCGCAAGACTACTGCAAGAGTGAAGTTGGTTAGAAGTTTAGAACTTGAGTAAACTCTAAGGCCGAGTGGCTTATAGATCCACTTTCGTAAGGTGATTGATCCGGTAATCTGGTATACGTGGTTTGCATGCTATCACTTATACCTGAGGGTTTCTCCAGTTATGCATTTAAGCGGTTGCAGGTTCTCATGTCATATGGCAAATAATAGACATACTTGATACTTTTCGGAATCTTTTGAGAGTTGTTGATAACTTGATATGATCAACATTAATACAAGCTCTAATTAACCACATCATAGCAAATTGCCACAATCACAATTGCAACAATGAGATATATTTCTCGTATGAAGAACGAATTTATGAGCAGATTCATCAAAACTAAAAAGGTCATGGTATCTACCAATTTGCACTGCACAATGTAAATAAATGGATGTCAACCTATATAAAGTAAAAACTGAGACCATAAAGGCACAAAATTTATGTAAGACGGTTTTACAGGTGAGACCAATCAATTAGCCGTATAAACAAATGAGCGATGAGGAATCTACACGTACATATGACTAGGTAATACAATACATATTAGGATATATAACATGTATGCACAACACTGTCGAAAGCTGTTCGATTCTGACGGGCTCAAGTATGAGAGGTTTTTAGAATGCAGCTCGCATTGCGCCTCTTGCAGCCTCCTGCCTTATTTGTGTCGACTTGCCGCTGGCACGAAAGTATGTATATACTTGCTGCATGTTGATATGGTAATGGTGCTTAGAGTAAAAGTGAAATAACCTCAAACACGAATAGGCCCGACCCATATCGAACAAACTAACCCAAATATGACTTGAATCACGAGTTCACAACTCTCTACGACTCGACCAGAATTTTGATTGTCTTGAAGTGACCCAGTAAATTCGTGTCTATATTACCTCGACTCTTTTAACTTAGATTACATGTCAGTTTCTAACATTCAGACACCACAGGCATGACTTCATTTGAGGTTAAAACATGAAACATGGGAAGAACAATGTTAAATTACGAGGAAAAAGTTGAGAGGAAAACCTGTATGACCCATATGCTCAACAACGCCTCGAGGCAGAATAGTCCGAATCCAACGAAGTAGAAGATCTGTGTAAAAACAGGAAGTAAATTAAACCGAACGAGATTTTGAGATATCTATGTAGATTTAACGTGCAAATGACGGGAAGGAAGGCAAGTAAAAGATTTAATCTTACCCCGACTAAGACATTGCCACCAACTAAATCGATTGCTGGAAGAATCCCGCTGTTAAAAACAGGGTAAGTAAATGGTCAGCCATTTTGCTCGATTCAATCATATTTCAAAGTCAGAAACATAAATAAAATAAACTTAGAATTACGAGAATGTAAAAAATATCACTCACGCAAGAGATTTCCCTTTAAAGACGAGAGGAGGAGCAACAGCAGCAAAGATGACGAAGAGGATGTGAATCTACAAGAGAAAAAAAGAGTCGAATGGCTATTTAAGTCGCGTCGTTACATATTGCAAATTTAAAACGCAGCAAGCTGACCAGAAATGTATAACTTACCACATAAAACAGGAAAAACCATGTAAATTTCATAGCACTTTCGGTCCTGAAAAGAAGGTTGCGAATTATATCAATCGACCATGATAACAAGATAGTACATTCTTCAATGTGAACACTTAACAGCCAGAAATAGCATAATACCTGAAAGCTCGGTAAAGTGGACGGTACCACAAGACATATGCACAGGGGACACCTGATATAAAGTAGATAACAGCAAGGAACCAAATTGTCGCATCTGTAGAAAATAGCGTATTAATTGAAATATAATGCCCAATCTCATAGTCATTAAAAAAATTAGATAAGATGGTTTTACATGTGAGACCATTCCATTAACTCTATAATTAAACGAGAGAAAGAGATATATAACGAAAATATGCGAGACAAGTATGTCGTAAGCTTACCACCGCCCTTTATCCAAGCTGTGGTAACCGCTACAATATTCCAGGTTAGGCATAATGTCAAACCTGCAGGAGAAAAAATTTTGATACTGTCAACTAACCCATTAACCGAGAGTGTACAAATTCTGAGACTATATGAGGGAAACTCGGCAGATGATTAGATAAAACGACGGACATACGATACAATCAATATTAAATAACTTCATAGAGAATTTTAAACATTGGGGGCTTAATGTGAGAATAGCATACCTAGCAGCGTAGCAAAAGCCGAGTAACATAATTTCTGGAGATGAATAGGTATTTCCGTGGCAATATCATTATGAATAATCGGAAAAAATGGAGGCCAGTTCTTCTCTGCAATAACAATTCCAGCTGCAGATCAAAACAAAACAGTAAGACGGTTACTTTTTCTGAGATAACCAACAAAGGTAACATCCGTGGAGCAAATTTCAGGAACCGCTTAGTCTCCTATGAGACGTTCTCACATTAAAATAAAGAGAGACCAACCAATTTTACTAAAAACCCCACCTATTAACTCACTAACACAGTACAAATTTCTCATAAAGTAACAAGTACAAATTATATTGGTTGGTGTAACGATGATATTACCATAATACCATGAGACGGTCACAAATGATAATTCATGTTACAAAACAAGATTTAAGACAGTTCCTATCGTTAATGACAAAAATCATTCTACTACATAGAAGTTATACAGCAATAAAGGATTAATGCTCAAAAGCTGAGTTAATATAAACCTCGTTCTGCAGCTTCTTCTCTCCGTTTAAGCGCCTGCATTATATTCGGTGTTTAGCTCGCAATACAAAATATATGAAGCCACCCATACCCATGGTGGGGACTAAACTGTTAATAAACTATAAACCTTAATACAAAATGGTATGAACCTTCCGTTTAAGGACAACGTTACCTCTTCTCGCTTTTTTAATTCAGCCTCTTTAGCTTGAAGTTCTTTCTCTTTCTTCTTCAAATCCTACAAATGAGGGATTAAGTCAATACAAAGTAACAGTACTACGATATAATTTGTACTCCGTATATGTTAGACCAGACACTCAGACATCGAGCAATATTCAACGTAAAATCTAAACATATACCTTTCCTGAACCAAGGGGAATATCAATGGTCGCAGTAGGATTATGAAAGTCAGCAGGCTCTGGTGGAAGAGGTGAAAGCCTTGAATTAGAGGCTGTGGGAACACTTCCAGGATTCTGTGCATCCAAATTATAGTGTTTTAACACTGTTAGAGAAGAACGGTATGAAACAATATGAAAAAATGGCGAAGCAAATATGCAATGAATAAGCGACTAAAAAACGCTTTGACATTGTTGGCATGGAGGATTTTTGAGGGACGGAGACAATTTCCACAGTTTTGTTCGTAAGTTGGTTTGGACTTTAGACGGAAATGGAGGGGACAGAAATAGAGATATCAACAATAGTCGTCACTTGCACCCCGTGGCGTCAATGCAATGGCATTACAGCCTAAATTTGTCATTCTTTTGGATCTAAAGTGTTTCTTTTACCGTTGCAATTTCCACATGGACACAGGTGTGTGTCCACGTGTCTCGGCTATTTTATGGGAAAAATAGCCATGTTTTCGGTCTAAAATTGAAATGTCCGAGTGTCCTACCATGTTCAAGTGTATGCGAGGTAATATTGAAGAGTCTGAGCAACATAATATCTTATGGCCCGCCTAATTACCCATCATCAATTCATATTTCATCATCCCTCTTTTACCCTTACCAACACTTGTTCCCCTAAACCTCCTAAATACTTGAGCAAAAGCAAATGAATCGATTCCGAAAGAAAGGTGGAAGTATATGCTTAATGAAAGATGGTATAAATGTCACACAAGCTATATTGCTCAGACTCGGTTAGAAGTATCCGACATGGGTGTCCAAGGTCTATTTTATGAAATAAATTCATGTTTTTGGTCTAAAATAAAATGTCCGAGTGTCAAGTGTCCGACACAGGTACAAGGGGTAATATTAAAGAGTCCGAGCAAAAACGCACACAAGTACAAACAGATCAAAAGGAGATAAGATTCCATCCTTACAGCCATATAAAAGGCTCCTCCACTAACGTTTGATGGTTGTGGAGGCTTGGCCTTCCCTCCTTGCTGTTCAATGGAAAAAGTAAATCAAAATCATGTGAACGCATTAGAATAATACGAACTACGAAGTATAGTTTAAAAACTCGAACGATTAGTACAACACCCACAATAGCCTATGTTTCAAGAGATCTCGCAAACTGGTGGGTTCCGAATTCCGATGTAAACAACCTTATCCTTATGTTTACTTTTTACCTATGTATTTGTATCACATTAAGAGCCTGTCGCGTATTGAATAGTACGTATACATATCGAATCAGACAACCCTCTTTGAAACGGTCATCGATTGCTTCAGCAAACTCAGGGAAGGGATATCACATTCCACCCATACCCAATTCTATTCCAACTTAAATCATCAACTTTGATTATCACTGCGTTGTCTAAGGATTCCGATTTCTGCCATTAGATATAACTAAGAGCAAACAACACACATGAGTATCGAAACCAAGTTTAGCAAACTCAACAAACTTTGTTACATGCACGTTTACTAGATTGTGCACCAAAGTTGACATCTTTTTCAAGAATCCTCAACCCATTGCATACACACACACACTTATCCAGAATCCTTATATGAGACGATCTCACAATACGCTTATCATAGAGAGACCTCTCACATAAAGTAGTTATTTTCTCATTCTATGCCAATTTTCTTTTTGGTTTATTTCTAGATTACTCCGTATATATATTGTCTTCCTTTATCTTAACGTGAGACGGTCTCTTCCTACACCTTAATCACAAAAGTTGCAATCTTTCAAGTATCCTCAACTCAAACTACATCCCACAATTATATATACTCCACATTTCAATCATCAAAAGTTAACCCCGTCAGCATCAAAAATCGCTCTTGTGACGCCCTTTATACAAAACAAAACAAAATCACAACTAACCATTGAAGAACGCAAAATAGAACATATCAAAGATTCAATAACACAAAAAACTAATAAATTGCAAGAACACAAAAAAGGGTTTGTAAAAAAGCATACAGAGAAAGGGTTGACTTCTTTTTCCTCCTCAAAAGGGTTTTGATCATAACGACCTGCCATTTTTAGATTCTTCAAACAAGACCCAATTGATAACTTTGCAATGAAACAAAGTAAAGAGATTATTAATATACAAAATTAAATTAAATAATGAAAGAATGAATGTTTAAAGTATTAAAAAACTACAAGTAGAAAATTCTATTGAAGTAAATGTGATTGGTGATTGATTAATTTAATCTTAATTATGTGAACTGCTATGCATGATGTTTCTGTCCTGTTAGCTCATCTATTCGGCGCGACAGGACAGAAAGAGAGGAATGCTATCGACTTTCTCTTTTTTATCCTCTCTTCGACTTTAAAGCCGCAGCAATTAAATACGAGGAATTTTATAATCTTCAATACGCAACATACGAATAAAATTGAGTTGTAATTTAATACTATGAACCATGTTTGAACAGGGTAATAAATAAAGATCAGCTGAAAAAATCAAACCAAGAACGAGCAATGTCATGTACTGCCATCGCTTGTCAAATGTCAACTTTCGGTTTCTCTTCTTTGGATTTCAAGGATACAGTAACAAGGTTATAGTAACGATAAAACGAACACCGACAGATGTAAAATAATGACTAACACAAAGTCTCGTTATCGGCATAAATAGGGTTTAGAAGACCCTTGTTGCTCGTATCGATGTACTCATCATGGAACTCGGGCGGGTACAAGGAAGAATAAAGGGGGGAAAAAGTAAAAAAAACTAATGATAATTTACAAAATAGTACTGAAATAAATTAATTAAATGATGTGATCCCAGCAGCATTACAACCTAACCCTATGTATAATGATTACATTAGCCTCGACTAAGGCTCGTGTCCCAAGATTACCCCGACAGTGGTTCAGGCTCTTTATTGATATGGACTTGAGCCTCGATTAACCCAATTAGAAAGGGTTAAACCAGCTCCTCCTTGCATACGGATCCACCCAGCTCTCATCCTCCTTGACTGCTTTCTCCCACCGTTCTTTAAATACTTTAAGCTCTGATGTCGATTGCCTTCTGACCTGATGCATTACGTAAATATTACGTTAAAATTGTTGGAATAGATGATATAGATATGATAAAACCAAAAGAATGCAAAACACTTATATACTCAAGTGCCCCGAGTTAAAGGATAGTTTCACTATGAGTCTATGATGTCGTCAGTTTTCACAAATTTTGTATCGATGCGTATGTGCATTCTTTCACTTCGGTGACTTGTTTATTACTCGTATAACAAGCTCAACATGTTATCTGATTTAGTGATATCGATAGGTGTATTAAAGTGCGAAACAAGTACAGCTTAGAACATTCGAATATATAGGTCACCACAAAGACTTATTCATGAACTTTTGAATAACCAAGGTCGAATTAATCCAAACATTATTGTCGGAGGTCAAAACTTTCCCACTATAAAACATTATAGGACTAACCTCAACACGCATATCAACACCACTTGAGCGCTTCTGCAAAAGGTATAACAGCAAAGCGATACTTTCAGCATCACAAATCGAAATGCATTCGAATAAAAACATAATAAAATAGGACAAGTTATAATACCTTCTGAGAGTCTTCTGTATCCGGAGCCTGCATGGAAATATAAGCTGATGTTAAAGATATGAAGCAGAAATATCGGCAGTTAAACAAGCGTTTCGGCTATGTGATCCAATAAACCATACAGAATTAAAGATATTTCATATTATTATTGCAAAAAGTTTCAAATATTATTTCCTATTTGAGTAGAGTTTATATCTACGATTTACTAAAAATTATGGCTACTTTTTACCCCATTTTAATGAATGTGTTACGGAGTACTTGACTACTCTGTAGAAGAATTTTGGGATGTAGCTAAAAGAAATTGGGGGGAATATAAATGGGAATGAGGAAGTATATATAGCGAGAAACTGAGAAAGTATTAATCAAAGTCGACATCATTTGATCACCAAAGTCAAATTGGCGTGATATGATAATGGCAACACATGACTACTCATGAAAATACAGCAGTTGCTGCTTTATATACCAGAGGGGCACAGACACAACTTGTCTTTACCTTTTTCGCTGATGAACCGCCTAAAGACGGTATGCCTTGATGAACAACATATTCACTATCCACAATTGCTACTCTCTTCGTTCTATCACCCTGTAATTGAAAAATCAAATGCAGAAGTGAATAAATGGACAGCTGAAATCAATTTAGGGGGCATGTGTTTCTATACATCACACCAAGTCACGTCTTAGATTGTCTCACATGTGAGACCAATACATTTGGTATTCGTCATTTAAGTATAAAGTTAACAGGTGAGCCATACATGTAAAACCGTCTCATATGTTTATTTGTATATAAGCAATGTTTCAAGCAAGATTGTATAACTAACATGAAACATTATCCTATTCAATTATATGGCGAAACAAATCTCCAGTTGACAGTAAGCATAAATAATGTCGAAGAACAAATACCAAAAAAAAGGTCTTTGGGATGTCTCCGACATTATCCAATGATGCCACATCATGTAATAGACTAGTGCTTAAGGCTATTTATCATTTAATTACTTGGCAATAACAGCCACATACATGCAATATGACAAAAGATGACCTCCAACTCGATCTAAGGATTAAGGATGTTAATGAATGTAAGAGAGTTTGATCGGAGTGACAAAAAAAATGTATGGTGATCTCACCTGCGCACAATATCCAAGCTTCATATCCAATCCCCAACCATGAACAAGATCATTCTGCAACAAGTTACGGAGTAGAAAGCATGATGATCTTTTTGAGTTTCAAATATTCTTAATAATTATTCCGTACCACATATAAGTAAAGAAGCCAAGCTATGTATACATATACAACAAAAGTTACTAGACACACTTGAGATTACAATTGTATGAGCGAAGCAATATCAGTCAGATGTACAGGAAAAACGGTAGTTACATCCCCCCAAATCCCAATTACAATATATTACATACCTGTATGAGGTGCCAAGTGCAACGCCACGCTGCTTTTGAAAATACAGGAGCCATGCCTTCCACCCACCTACACAAGAGATGTCAAAAAACAAATTGAGAACCTCTTCCATACTCTACCAAGGAAAAAAATAATTTACTTGAATTAAAAAAATTAGCAATTGAAGGTCAACAAGAATCTACAACATGACACAAAATACACCAGAGACCACTATTTAGAAACTGACTGTTACGGATAGTACCATAAACATGAATGCTAATTTTGTAAGTAATAACAAATCACGATATAATTGTGATCTTTATTGAGGATGATCGACAAATCAGAGTTAGCTGATAACCATGGTTTTGGTAAATACAGCCCTAGTAACAGAAGATGTGCGGTTTCAGACATACCCAGTGCAGGGTGGCCCCATGCTTGAACGTGTACACTTAGTAAAACCTCGGTGATCATAGATTCTCCTGCATGACGAACATATATTAAGCATCTGAAATTTTCTGCTACCCTATTGAAAAGTGTATAGAAGAAAAAGAGACTTAAACGTGCTCACTTACCTATGTAGCCTCTTTGATTTTTTACGAATGGTAATACGATGATGTATCTCGGTTGAGTTTGGGTCTAATGCTGGTTGGGATATATGTAGTTTCTCTGATTTCACAATTTCCAAGTACCTAAAGCGGCAAAAAAACTGAAATGATTAGTACTTAAATTCAACTTATTCAAGCACCAAGTCTACCAACAAAACGAACAAAATCAACAAAGTTGCCATCAATCGATCGAGTATGGCCTTTATCTTATACAAAAGCTCTTGAGAACGTGACAACTACTGCGCTTCGGTAAAACATTACAGGCAAAATGCTTCATGGCTTAATACATAATACCCTGGAACCTATATTATCTATTTGAGAGTTCTCGTTCCTAGAGAGAGGGGGGGAAACGACTTAGAAAGAAAAGTCAATTATAAAAGACTTTGGGGAGGTGGAAACAACAGAATTGGCATACCTTCCTGGATGGAAGTGGTCCACCCCTAAATCTTCGTCCCAGAGAAATATATAGTCATAGATAGAAACGACATCTGGATGTAGAAAGCGTTTTGCAAACCACCTGAAAAATGAATAAACAATAGAAAAAAGATGTGTTAAGTACCAAACATCCAACACTAGCTTCAAACTAAAGCGAACATAGCTCATGATGCACCATGAACATATGAGAAGACACTTAGCAAGGAATGATAAAAATCTATCTGTGGTATTAGATCAAGGTTTGAGACATGATCTGAAATCCATGCTCGTCACACTCTACTGTCGGTTATTGTGCCAGAAATGCGGCCAGTACCACCTCAAAATGTAAATCGAGAAACCATCAAAACCTTGATAACTTGGTCGAGATGCAGTGTCGAGGCCTAGATATAAAACCATGGATCATTACACTCATATGGCCACCGGCACCGCTCATCAATCTTTTGACAGACAATGTCGCTAGCGCTAATCCACCAGAATCAAGCGACATCTCATTATCTAAGGAAGGCAATGAGTTCCCAACAACTTCAAAAACCACCAGATGTATAATATTTAGGGTATTGAGTATTAACATCGGTTGCAAGACCACGACGCGGTCATAAGTCATGGGGTTTGAGTTTACCATGGCCATTACTTAAAAGTTACATTGACTGCAATATTCCGCAATTTAGCCCCAACAACCACAATTAAGCCATGATGACTGATACCATGAGTACGCCAAGATAGTCAATATCGCCATCGAGGTATAAAATCAGTATATGCAATTACGACATATCGTCTATAACAAATTGCCTCTACCATACACACGTGAGATGTCACGAGAAGCTTAACTAAAAGAAAAGCCAGGTCAACCTAAGCCCCCCTCACCAAAACAAAGTCAGTGGACCATAGGATATATGATGATCATTTGACGGCATCAAATGTGGCACATTCCGACAAGGCTCTTACCATTTTGTTTGGTTGTAAGCAGTGATATGAATGGCCTTGTTACTCCAATCCAGATCCCACCAACCATTTGTTTTGCCGTCATAATGAAAAAGCATGACAGTAAAATTTTCTGCAAGAAACTGAAGCAAAAAAAAAATTGTAAGACCACCCATATAACAAAAATAAATATTCAAAAAGGGAATGTACGCAAGTATAGACCTTCTGAACTATGGAGTCGACATTCTTCTTCTGTTTAATACCAGCTGCAATGGCAAGCAAGTTTTGATTACTGGGAGCTTCTAGCTGAGAAGTTAAATGTCAATGGTTAGTGACATCGAAGTTTTAGTATTGAATACGACAAGATATAACCTCTGATGGAATGAATGTTTACGACAGTCAGATAAAAAGCAGTAAGTAATTTGATCCTTACCTTTCCCTTAGAACGAGACCATAAAGGTTTCAGCTCTAAGTCTGATTTTGCTTGTATGATGCCACGTGGCAAACCATCCAATTCTGAAGTCTTTGAATCCTAGATTTAAGTGTAAGACGAAGAAAATATTAGCATACCGTAAACCTTGTGTAGTATTGTCTTCTTGTAAGTTCAACTCGCATACAAATGATGAAAGGAATGCTTGAAATCTCTCAGTTAATTATAAGGGCAATTGGGTTGATCTCAGGATAAGAGTTTGTGCAAATCATAATGCACAACAAACAAGGAATATACTATTATTTGAAATGATGTAAAGGCCAACAAATTTTTCAAGTTGGTGTCTCGACATTACCTCTGTATTGTCAAAAGGCTGCCTTCTAGCATCTATCTGTAAATCACATACAGAAAAAAAGAAGAAGAATTTAATAACCAATAATTGTTTCTTTGGAGAAGCAAACTAAGGAATGACTGTTACATAATCTAAATAGTGCATGACTATGATCGACTAACTGCTAACTGAACATAAGGCAGTCATATGCTTCAAATCATTTACGGATACCAACATATATATGAGTTCACTTGTTAGACGTCACATAGTATTCAACTAGGCTACTCAAGCACAGCAACTCGTGACAAGGAGGCAATATCATATAAATTTCGTTTGAGCAACAGAGACAGCTACCATACAATAACAGCTACATTTACGCAGTGCCTCAACGTTGCAACGGTCCAAGCACATCCCGGGGTAAGGGGGGTCGTATATATGCATCCAACCCCAAAAGACATTTCCAAATGACGCACAATGAAAATTGATTTAAGAAAAGTAACTACTATGACAAGTCAAATTTAAACACTGGAATGAGTCACCAACCTGTGTCTGTTCATGCTGATAACAAGTAATTCTGTACACAATGAACAACATCGCAATTAACACAACCACCATTAAGGTGAATTGACTCGTCCTAATTCCATGAGCTCCATGTTGTCCCTATGAGTGTAACAAAATCAGGAATCAGATACGGAGTTAAGTTCAAAAGTTCTTTCGTTAACGCTGCTTATAACGAGAATTGTAGACAAGAGCATACCCCATCAGAGAGAACGCTCTTCTTTTTAGACAACAATTTCCATGATTTGAATGTCTTCATAGACATTCGGTCCAATCTTCCTTCTTCACATACCACGCTGAACCACAAAATGTACGCAGAAGTTACTATCATAATAATAAAGTGAAAGTAGAAGTTAATATCATAATCAGGGATCTTTATATTAAAGATTAAAAAAAAATCGTAACAAATAAATTTATAGCTCCCATATCATCTTTTCGTTCCACACAGTGCTCTAAAGTCTAAACACCACCACCACCTCCATTCGAAAAAATGGCACGATTTAAAAAAAAAAGTGCTTCTTCTTTTCAGTTCAGCACATCAAAAGTTCAAATAGAGAGCAGGAAAGGGGAAGATCAGGCGAGTAAGGGAAAAGGTTCCGCCAACACAATGATTTTATGTCTAGATTATGCCATTGCATCAGTCAATGACAAAAATTATGTTGCACAAAATCACAGGCCTTTTGCATTCCACAGCTCAACAGAGGATACAAATGTTTGGATCCAAACAAACAGTTAATGAATGTGGCAATAACGGAAATTAAAATCCTTCCAACATCAGAAGAAAATGCCCCCTCTTCCGCCCCACCCCCTTCTCATTTTGCATCCAAACGAACAGTTAATAAACTTATGCAGCAAAAGCTTACATAAGAACGATTCGACAAACCCTCACAATTTATAAAATCAGCAATTAAACAATCATGCAAAACAAGTGACTAAGCCCAACCATTTTCTCTAAATCGAAAACCGACTTAAACAACAAGGTGTGAACCTCATGAAGGACACAGATTTACACCATATTTATGCCAATCCTAAAACCCACAAATACCTACTCCAAAAAAAACACACCTCAGCAACTGATATAGCTAGCACACATGCATAGATACAGTTCAACTGCTACCTACATAAATTACTAAAGTTTCCATCTTTAGCAAACAATTCAGAAAAAAATAATCAATTTACCAAAACCCAACAAATAAAAATTGAAATCAGACAACAAAAATCCAACTTTTTTTGAATCAAATACAAATACAGAAAGACACAAACTTTTCCATTTTTACATCACTTACTACTATAAATTACTTCTAATTCTTACTTCTACAGTAACTTCTAAATTAAATTTGACATATTCTGTAGATATCGTTTGACGTTTTATTAATGAAATGATTTATTCGCTTCGAAAAAGTTAAATATTATAATCAAATAACCATTAATTTCGCCACAACATAAAGATTACTCTCCCTTAAATTCAGAAACATGTTCTTGGCAATTTTCCCACTTCCCAAAGTAGGTCAACAAACACCCTTTTTTCTTAATTATTATTAATTAATAATCATAATCATTCTTAACCAATTAATCATATAATCACTACCTTAAAACAATATTAATTCCAGCTAAATTAATTCAAAATGCATGCAAAATTGCAATAATAATTAACAAATTAAAGCTAAAACAATTCAAAACAATTAACCCACATCAGATCATTAGAAATTAAATAAAACTATAATCAAAACATAAATTATGAGCAAAAGGGTACAAACCTAAAGATTACCCAGAAAAAATTAATCAGTAATTAAGTGATTATGAATTAATTTCATCAAATGAAAACAAAGTTTTGATGAACGAGTTGAGTGTACTCGGAACGAGTCGACTCAGCCAAGCTAAGTGTGTTCAAGTAAAGAGAAAACAAAAATATTATAATTATTATAATTAAAATTAAAATTAAAATTATAGAGTAATAATAATAATAATAATAATAAAGTTTAGAAAGGGAAAGTGATAGATCTAGAGAGAGAAAGAGATGTATTTATATAAAGAGAAGTGTTTTAATGAAGAAAGGAAGACAAAGCTAAAGAGTTGGAAGATGGCTAGTTTTAAGGGGAGTTTGAGGAGTGTATAGAGTTAGAGTTAGAGTTAGAGTTTGAGTTTGACTAATAATATCAACTTCACTAGGTTTAATTATTGTTGTTTGGAGACGGTTTTACAATATCTTATTATCGCGAATATATAATCGTTTCTAGATAATTCATGAGCATTTATTTTTATCAATTGTTTAGGATTATTGTTAAAGATTGTTCTAACTCAATTAGAAGTCTAAGGTTATCCAGTTTGAATTCTGATAAAATTAAATGGTATACAGAAAACAAGTCGGTTTTTAAATTTTAACTAAATAGTTATGTGGAAGAATTGATGTTTCTCTTAAAAGGATTATATGCAAGACATTACATGATTTTATTATAATGTTTATGAAAATGTGTCATGCACATTTGATATTATTTGTCATTATCTTAATAATAGCAGTTAAATGATGCCGATTTTAACTTATACGTAGTATTATTTAATATATGAAGAACGATAAATGATTTAAATTTTTTTGCTTTGATAGTTCAAAATAATTGTCAATGTGACAAATAAATAATAAAGGTGGTTCGGTTTTTTTAGTGAAAACTTCTTTGAGCATTACTGAAAAATCAAACCCCTTATAACTGAAGTACAAGCAAAATAGACGCACCCACAGCAATAAGCAATTGTTAATAGAATTTAGTGCTAAACAACAAATATGTAAACTAATTAGTTACTTCGTATTATTCAAATCATAGTTCTTTTATACTTAACTTTGCTGAACTGAACTGGACTAAACTGAACTTATAAAACTTGAATTGAACTTCTAAAAGGTGAAGTGAACTGAGCTAACGAAACTTTTATCGCTAGTAAATACGAGTAATACCATTATCTTATTGTCCACGATACGTACCTTCATTTTATCTTAAACTCCGTATTCACTTTAATTAATATGAATATATGATGGCTTATTGTTTCCAAGTACGAAGTAGTATATAATACAGAGTACCTACGAAAAAAATACTCCCTCCTAGTCACTCATTTATTCCCCTTTCCCTATTACACAAAAATTAAGGAAATGAATTTGGACCACACAAAACACACTACCCCACATACAAATGAATTTAGATCACACAAAAGACACAATCCCACATCCAAAAAAGGAAAGAGGGAAGAAAACCCGACTTACCCAATAAGGAAAGAGGGAAGAAATGACCGACTAGGAGAGAGTATTAGTTATAATAATTTTATTATTATTACAAAATAAAAGAATTTCAATAATGCAATGCATGCGTAGTAGCAACGTGAATTAGTAGAAAGTGGCGTACGTCGACCGAGGGTGAGTTGTTTCCTAGTTTTCCACCTATGCGAATTATTTAATATTTTATTGTTTGGAAAGGATTTGTGTGAGTTTGTATACACTTAGGTCTTGTTTTAATTTTAAAACTATTTTAATTTAAGTCGGCTCACACATTAGATTATTAATTAAGGTGAAAATAAAATGAGTTTGTAAAATATTTTAATTAAGGTAAGATCGTCTTAAGCAAGACTTGATCGTTCCCCACATTTTCTCTTTGAAAATCATATTAAAATGTTCACACCCTATGAAATTACGATCAAACGGTTATAATTTTAAACTGGCAATGAGGTAACGAAAACATAATATACGTATTCAATAGTCATATTATCCTATTATAAAGAGTGTACCTTTTCATTTCATTAGGAACTGAAAAGGACGAAGTAAGTCTTTGGCAAGCCATATTTATTTTGAATTTTCTTGGAATATTTTAACGTTTTACAAATAGAGTGGTGTGCGAAATCGGTGCCATCCCACTGAGTAGCCGTTCAGTGCCGAGCCGGGCTAAGTCTTTGTGTTTGGATGGGACAAGCAGATGAAGTCGTGGCATGCACTAGATATACGAGCCGTGTCGGGTTAGGCTCGGTCGGGATGCTAGATGTCGGCCCATGAAGTCAAGACGGGTTGTTAACTTGTTATGTTGTACACCTCTATCATAGTCATGGAGGTACTCGGCGAATAAAACCACGAGTACATCACCAAATGTTGAATAAACGGATTTGTTTCAAAAATTTTGTAACTTGTCGAGCAAATTGCTTATTACTTTGTATTAGAGTAAGAAAAAAATACCGTTTGCAAGCGATACTTGCTCCATCAAACAGCGATTGTAGCTTATCATTGTAGAAACATAGAATACCGTTTGCAAATAACTTTCATTCTACTGAAAAAGTGTGTAGCTAGAAATTAAAGTAACTGAGGTTAAAAATGAAAATAACGTGATAAATCAAGTTCTAAGTTATAACGATTGTAACTTACCATTGTAGAGATATAGAATAGCGTAAATAACACAAGTTTTTTTACCTTTATTCAAAGTGGTGAAAACCATCCCATTTAATAATCATCCATATAAGTACGTAGCTTCTAGCCATGGTAGCCAATTACATGCATGTTGTAGACTTTTTTAGATTATCACAAAAGAACCAAACAAATTCTTAATTAATTACGTTAATTAACAACTAAAGGAAGTCACCTACCAAGCAAACTTACCTCAAATTCAAATACAATCTACTCGTACGAAGGACAAGCTACTTAGACCGTTGTGATAGAACAAGAATGTTACTACAATCAAGGGCAGCCATACATGTTAACACGTGGAAGACCTAAAAATTCAATAATTTGTGGATATATATTTAATCAGGACTGCTTGTGACGTTCACATGTATGTATTAGTTAAACAAATCGGGTGTGACTTGTGAGTAGTCACAAGCTTGTGACGGTCGCAAGTAAAGATTTGTGTTGTGCAATAACATGTTAATTAAGTTGTGAAACAGAGCTGTTATTGTTTATTAATTTTTTACAAATAAAATTGAATAAAATGTCAATGATAAAGAAAGATTTATAAGATTTTATTGTATACTATTCAAAAAAGGAAATAGGTTAAATAAGTTAATAAACAAGAGCTCTATAAGATTATTATTATTTCATTATTCATATTAAAAATGATTTCATACAATGTCAATTTTTCATATGTTTTACAGAATTTTAGTTTAGTTCGCTTAGACAATAAGGTTAACGTTCAGTTGCTCTTTTATAAATAAAAACTGTGCTATGACAAATTTATCCGCTATTAGTTACAGTAATACTATATAAATGATGTATATGAACGATAAGATTATTGTTGTGCATCGCTTAATAGACTTAAACTCTTAATTACCCGAAAAAATTGTAGTTTATTTTTGTGTATCCATAGATATACCAAGATACTACTTCGTATTCTTTATAATTCATCTAGGGTTTATTCCACCATTTTTTTTTTATTTTTTTGGTGCTAAAAAGTTTAGGTTAAGGGTAACTCTTACTCATTCCAAGGCCAAGACAGATCATCGGCCTCATTGAGGACTTAAAGTGATGTTTACAAATCGTTTACCACGACTACCAATAGAGCTATATTTTAACTTAATGGGAATCGAACTCTGATTTCATATTTCATGGCCAAAAAATAACGTGGACTCTTTACCATTGAACACAACCACTCACTTTTTAACAACAAAAACAAGTAACTCCATCGATCCTACATATTTTTTCTACTTTGTTAGGATAAAACTAGATTGATGTTTCAAATTATTGTTTTTAAATCACACACAACAAAACATTTATGTCATTATTATATATTTAACACGGGGATTTTTGTATATGAGGACCACGTACATGCACAAAATACGCATGACACAATTGTTGTCTTGGTTAAGTGGTGTAGGCGCCTAGTGCGCCCAATTAACAACAAAGTTAGGGTACGACAAAGGGAATGAGATCTAGATTTTTGAGTCAATATATATAACTAATTTGTCAATTTTAATAATTATAAACCAAGATTTTAGTAGTCTTTTATATTTCGTTATTCACAAAGTTTAGTTTATGTACGACACTAAAATAGGTAATTATAAGAAAGTTGATTGTAGAAATGACAAATAATTGAAATGTACAATTACTTTATTGTAGAAATGACGAATAATTTCTTTCTCCCTATCATCTGTTTATTTTAAAAAAAAATTGTGTGATAAGTATTTTAATTAAAGGTTAACAAATAATTGAAATGTAAAAAATAATTATTTGAGAATTTCAATGAATCCTCGATTTTTTTAGACGATCCTGGTTTTAGTACATTGTTGAAAATGTTACGGAGTATATCTTGCCATCTTGGGCATGCGTAGCTCCATTTATAATAACTACTTATTCATATTGTTTTGATGAGGTGGCATATATAATAATTTGTTGAGTTCATGTTTGATTTGGGTTATACTTAAAAAGATGACATTTTACTCCTGCAAAAATTCACATGTTGAATGTTTATTATAACCTTTGAATTTTGATATACCATCATAATTTGAAGTTCAAATCAAAATTTTAGATTTTAGTTATATCGAGCAGAGGATTAGTTACCTTGGCTAGTTACTAGGTAAAATTATCCTTCGACCTCCTTAACTTGGATCTCCTCGTCAATTACTTTTACATAACGTTTACTCCAAAATCCGTCACTGTCACGACAAAACTACTAATACCAAAGCACAAATAATTATACCAAAAGTGTCCAAAACCACCAAGGCACCAATTTAGACAAATTTACTTTCTTTGGTGACTTTTGGGACTCTTCACATGTCTATGCATGCCACGTGTAAGCACAATTATATAGATATGCTTAATTTCTACGTAAATTATAGTGTTATTATTGAAGAAAGAGTGAGATATATATGCATTAATGCATGGATACGATTAGTTGGAGCATATAGCCACAAGTCAGACAACATATAAACAGCAGTTGCACCTACACTTACTTACTACATTTGTTAGTTTCTTAATGTATGATTTCATCATTCATCAACCATATCGTTAATTCGATTTCAAATACCAACTCTTTTGATTTTTTCATATTTGTGCAGCTAATAATAAACAACAAAATAAGAATAAACCGGCTTTATAAGTTAAGACATCTTCAAATAATAGTACACTTTATTTTGCATTTAATACAACAAAGTCATAGTTTATGTGGAGTGGGCTCGACACATACTTATATCTAGACGGGTAAAAACCTGTCAAGTCAAACCATGACCCAACCCGTAAATTCAATATGGCCTAGTTTTTAGGGTCAAAGATATGTGAATCTTAACCGCCCATGACCTAATTTCGAAATAACGTGTTATTTTAGGGTCGAAAACCCGATTTAATTTGACCCGTTCGACCGGCCGATTGGTCATATAGATTAAAGCAAGGATGTTAGAATATTAATATTTTTTATACTATATTTGAAATAAAAAATATACAATAATTATTTTAATAATTTAAATCTAAAAATTATATAAAAATCAACTTTATATTACTTTTTTATCATTAAAATCAAACAATTACTGAAATAATTTTGTTTCAATAAATGTCATATTATTGATACACAAATTAATATAAAAATCAATATTATAAATTACTATAAAAATCAATTTATATATATATTATACATTATAGTTTAGAGTTTAATGAAAATATTATTGATATAAAAATTAATATAAAAAGCAATAAGTAATGATAATAATGAATATAATCGATCATATCATTAATATTAAAAACTCCGTATGATTTAATTTTTTAAAAAGTATGTTTTTCGCCTAAAAAATTCATAAACTTTTATTTTACCCGTATTCTGACCCTAACCCGACCTGTATTTTGAGCCGCCCCATATGGCCCGACCCGACCTACCCCTTTAACAAGTCTACTATTATATCTAATCTAGGTCGATTTCTGATAAGATTTACGAGGGAGAGTTTCATAAATCGTTTGTATTATTAAGTTGTAATCTACTGGTTACATGAACCCTCTTTATATAGAGGTCTATCTCTATCTAAACTAGGAAGCATGATAATATTTATTATCTCGTAATATTTCTTAGTCATATATTTTCTCTAAATATATTATCACGATATTATATATCTTATTCTCATAATATTATTATATTCTCTAACATCCCCCTCAAACTCGTTTGAACAAAATATAAAATAAAAATCTTCGATCTTATCTTCTTCATATTCATTAATGTTCTTTATCTTCGCAAGGTTGGTAAAAGAAACGAGTATAAGACTCGCTAGAAAGATCCCTTCGAACAAGAACGTTGAGTTTTTCGAACTTGTCGAATACTATATAATTTGTTAGGAACACTAATCGGGCCTAAACAAATTTCGGTAATACGGAAAATTATCCGGAAGTTTCGAGATTTGGAGAACGTTGAACTTTTCGAACTCCAAATAAATCAATTTAAGTACCACCTTGAACAAGGTAAAGGACGATTAATCAAATTTCAAAGGAAAAGGAAGAAATTATTTTTTTTTTTTTTTTTTTTTGAATTTGTCATGACAAAAAGTTATCTTGGGGAATTTATGATGAGATGCCGCTTGATTTGTTTATAGATTGAAAGCATGAATCAACGTTGACCATGATCTTTGATGGCTAAACTTTAAATATGTTGATAAGATCCCGCCGATGGGTATGATCGTTAGGTTAAACACCCACCGGCAGGGTAGCGGAATTTATTTCGGCCTCAAGAATCGAGAGGCTTTAGAGATTATAAAAGATAGTTGTATTATTAATATAATGTTGTTGTTCTCATTAGAATACATGAATTATATATAATAAACCACAATGCTCTAAACCCTAGACGATAGCCGCCGTAACTCGTAA
Organism: Heliosperma pusillum; assembly: GCA_022085475.1. NCBI lineage: Eukaryota > Viridiplantae > Streptophyta > Magnoliopsida > Caryophyllales > Caryophyllaceae > Heliosperma > Heliosperma pusillum. The sequence continues at coordinate 36,873 of JAIUZE010045405.1, read as the reverse complement.
CCTAACCCTAATCCTCTAACATCCCCCTCAAACTCATAGTAATTTGCTAAAACTTCCATCAGTTTGCACAAAATAGAAAACTTCGATCTTCATCTTCATTAATGTTCTTCGATAATGTTTTCTAAATGTTCGTGTGTGCCAAATTAAACAAGATACATTTCTCGACAACGTGACAAGCATATTATTTCATCTGAAAATCGTTCTTGTGGCTTCGAAATTACATATTGTACAACATAGTTTCCGTAGTCATTTTGGGACAACTTCACTGCATGAGAAACGATTTTGTTCAAGATGCGATCACAGCGTGGACCTCTATGACCATGTTCATGTTCTAGACATATATGCAACACACAACCTCCGATTTATTATATTCTCTAACAATTTCATGACTTCCGATTCATATAACAATTTTTTTAGTCTGGTGTGAATTTATCGTGTATTTCCAATTTCCAATTACTTTGTTTTTAATATACATATGTCTAATTTATGTCTGTATATTTTAATTTGGCACCAAGAAATACTGCGTAAGTGCGTAGTAACATTCTAATTCTTAATCACGAACGTATTTTTTCTCACTACACTAAGCTTTTTACTAAATTATTTCCCGCATTTCACCTCCTATTAATTCTTTTTTTTGTCTATCATCTGTCGTCTCTTCTCTCCACCGGCACACCGCCACGAGGCTCACGACCACCCCGACCGCCACCCGACCGTGAAAACAAATTACTTATCTTAAATTTCGACATAAGATATTTAAATTTTAAAATAAGAACATCCATTTTGATGCACACATCGTTAATTATTTAATGCACACTTTGATTTATTAATAAAGACGAAAGTAAAAGGGTTCCATGATATAGAAAGGGCCACCAATTGACGAATGAAAGCCATCTTATGTTCTTGTGGCTTTATTCTTCACGTGGCTATTTCATATTTTCATAGGTTTAATTTCTATTTTTATGGGCCGACATAGTGATGTTGATTGTTCAATGATCATTTATAGTTTCAAATTTATTAAATGAGTATTCCATTTTCGGAAATGTTTGGGTAATAAATTGGAATTTCGCGTATCATTCCATATATTTATACAAAACATAATCCTCTATATAATTCCTATATATAATGCAGTAGGTTTTCTGAGAGACGGTCTATCAATTAGTTTATTGAGAGAGGGTAATTATACACTGATGGAAAAAGGGTACAAAAAATAATAAAAGGGGTACATATAGTATAAAATGGAATACTAATAAAAATGGTTACGATATATGATAAAATAGATACAATTGTTATGGAAACATGTACTAAACACAAAAAAAACATTTTGAGTAACAATCAATAATAAAAACGGCGGTACGAAAATAATATAAAAATGTACGATAAAATAATATCTCAATAACCTAGTGAAAGACCGTCTCTCAAAAGTTTTTGTGTATAATAAAAGAACACGTGAATGATAGTAGATGCATTTACTTACATAAGAAAGCAAATAATGATAATTTATTCTATTAGACTATTATCTTTTTTACTATTTACTCTTTTTGATCCAGTTATATTATTTTCGTTAAATTCTACTTTCTCCATTCAATTCCACATTTCCACTCTACCATATTGCTTTTTGCACAAATATTAAGGGAGCCATTAAACAACTAATACAAGTACATAGGAGAGTGGGTAAGATGCTTTATTAAATTGATATTTGTGAGGACATGAGTGGATTATGAGTGACATTATATGTAAATAAGATGTTTTGATTAGGATAAAGTGGTCATTTTACATTCTTTTTTAGGAAAGTGGTAGAGTGGAGTTGAAGGGAGGAAGTATATATTATAATTTTTTAACTAAAAAACAAAATTAATAATAATAAATAATAATATTAATACTAATAATATTGATAATAGTTGCTAATAGAATATTTCCTCCATTTCATAATAATTTTCGTAGTTCGAATTGCATAGTTTCCGAGACAACACTTCGACTCAATTTCTCTTCGTATTTTTTTTTCAATTTAAAAATATGTTTCCAAATTTTGTTTTTATGATGGATGTAAATTTTTTTTGTTATAACGTCTTAGTTTATATATTTAACACTTATTTATTGTCAAAGTTATTAAAATTGATCCTAAAAGCCAAACGAGGGATAATTATGAGATGGAGGGAGTATTAATTAGTTAATAATAATAAAATAACATTAATTAATAATATTAATATTAATATTAATATTAATAAAAACTTTTAAGTTTAAGATGAGTAGAACTGAAATGAGCTGATTTTTTGTGTAGCTGAAGTGAACTGAACTGAATGAAGTCGAGCTGAACTGAACTGAATAGAACTGAACTGAATTGAACTGAACTAAACTGAATTGAGCTGAACTGAGCTAAACTGAATTGAATAGAGCTGAATTAAACTAAAATGAACTAAAATTAAGCTGGAAACAGGGTCTTAATTGAAGAAATAATGGAACACTACAAATAAAAGTGTCCCAAGTTTCTTAGCCGCCAACATTATTGTCCACGAGACCACGACTACATTCCACAAGTTGTTGAACAATCAGTTAGTTACGGATAGGGATGACCATTCATCCTACCCAGATCCACGGATCAGACTTTAATGGGACGGATATAAATTTTATTTGGGTCGGATATGGATCTAAAAAACTTTACGCGGATTTGGATCTGGATCATGTTGTTAAGAGTTAAGACCCACACTCTACCTATGAACCCATATTTTCATTAATGGATCTGGGTCAGATGTGGATCATGTTGTTAATAGTTAAAACCATGTATTCTCATTTATTTTAACTCTCATATGTTACTTTAGGTCATTTTAAATTTACAACATAATTTAAATATTCAATAAACAAATTAATTCGGGTTCGTGTGTAGAGAGCTCAACCCAATTAATTCTCGTGTCGTGTTCGTGTTGACCCACTTGCATAAATAGGTTATCAAGTCTCAAACCCAAACCCGTTCATTTCAAGCCGGATTCGTGTCGTTTCATGTTTTGACAACTCTACCTGAGACCATGAGAGTCATCTAAGTCCATAAATGGGCATGGGTTATTATAAGATTTGTTTGGCCCATCGAATTAACAACCATGAGTTCATGAATACATGAAGGTTTAATTACAAAAGTCAAAATTATTTTTTAAAAGTCACAGATTGTCCGAGTAAAAGAAAGCAAAAAAAATAATTTTGAGTCAGAGGAAGTAAATAGTTGCGAAGTACTCTTAGATTACCAACGAGTAATATAGAAAGGTAAACAAATGAATGAGACACTCTAAGATGAAAATGGTAAACAAATGACCGGGACGGAGGGATTACTAAACTTTTGTACAATAGATGGATCGGCCTCAAGCCCTCAACTCTCACAAGAACAGCCATTTTGAGTTGTTCAGTCTACTACACAGTACACACATGATTACATGAATGTCTCAGTTCTTTGGGTAACATAAGACCATCTTCCTAATTCCTAAACACAGAAGAGGCCTAAGAGCATACTAAGAACTTGTTGGCCTAAAAGTACAGTATAGGTTAGTACAATTTACAATCACAACATACAGAAACACAGCGAGTTAGGAACAAACCGCGGAACTGAATTCTTACGACTTTTCAATATCCCTAGCGGAATTTGAAAAGAGGTAAGAATTCTCGCCTTCTCGGAGAATTATAGGGGTACACTGTACTTTTTGATAGTTAACTGTTTTTCTAACTTGTCTTTAGCCTTCTTTCTCACCTTCATGGGAGTCTCGGCCTGAATACCGGCGTTACCACGTTTGACCCGCCCGGTTTTTCCTCGTCGTCCAGGACTTTTTTGTGTCAGAGCTGACGACTCAGCTGAGGAGGGTGAACCGACAAAACCAGAAACATGTTTACCTTCTTTAGGAGCAACAATAATATTATTTCCACCATTATAAGCCTCCCTATTGTCTGGCTTACGGTTAAAGGGCCGAGCACTTCTCGGTTTAGCTGGTGGTTTGTGGACCGGGGATTTTGGGGGTTGTGTAGAAATTACCTTACTGCCAACTTCTTTGTAGTATTGATGTAATCTTTTAGTAACAAGGTCTCTTAGTACCAAGGCACATTTATATTCTCGGGTAATCCGTGAGTAGAAGATCAGTGCATTGTTGGCAATGAGCAGCAAGTCCCTGAAGAGTTCCACCACTGACTTGATGGATTTGTTTGCGATTCTCGATCTTATCGTGTCGAGGTCTATGTGTCGCCGAACTATACTTCTGTACCGAGCTCTCTTCTGCAACCATGAATAACAAGATTTTCGTAATAATTACTAGTCTTGTATGAAAGAGTCCTACATGTGAAACCAACCCGAATCTTACGCATTCCTCATCATTAAATGAGAATATGAGATTACCTGACAATAAGACCGTCTCATACATGTTTTAAGTTTTTGGACATGACTAACACCAAGTATGATCACTTGCCCAAGTCGCATATATGCAAAGCTATGTTACTTAGAATTGGCTATGAGTGTTAGGACGCAAAAGGACACGGTCATTTTGAAGTGTCCAATGTTGTGACAACATGAAACTGGCAAAAATGAAACGTCGAAGTAACGTAATAAATCTGTTTCATTGCCACCACAGCGGCTTAAATCCTCGGACAATTATTCATACCTACTGAAGGGAACACTAGCCAACTTCACGGGTTCTGATGTCTCGTCTTATTACTTGGGTTAGGCCTGGGTTACCTTATTCACTCAACCCTAGGAATCACTATCAGTTCCAGCTATTATATCATGGTGCTTAACACCTATATAACACCCACTCTGTAAGAGCGTATCGTGTATTCATAACGAATTGGGTTCAAGAGGGAATTAGGTAACCTTGCATGACCCCTGGGCTAGGGGCTCAGAATAGTAATGTTTCGGCAGAAGAGCCGCTTCTTATGTTATCAAGATAGACCCATAAGCTATAGTACTTCGACTCTTCACTTTTCAGACCATACCCGTGTCGACACGACATGACATGTATATGGGTATGGATTCCGTACCCAACACTTCTCCTAAGAGGACTTAACAGTGAGGCTCACACCAGAAAAGTAGAGGAAAAGGGGTTTATAAGGCGTTTAGTACTATATTTAATGATTTTAAGTCTCATTTGTTGTACTTCTATCCATTATATTAATTTTTTTTTTGGAATATTACAAATTTAGAAGTGTATTATTCCATTGAAGAGGTGTCCCCACACCCGTGTCTCGAAATTTTAGTTATGCCAAATCCGACACCCGGATATGCACCCGTGTCCGACACTCGTTCTGAAGTCAGAGTATCATAGCCCATAAGAATACCATAGAATGAGGTTGCTACTTGAAAATAGGCAAGTGCTAGTGTACTATTGAGTCTGTTTTGCTGCAAAAGAGGGAATAAGTCGACGGTTTCTGATATCCTAGTACACTAAGCTAAGATATAAGACTGGTATTGTTATTTTGGGTAAAGGTGGAAATACGCAGCCATCACCTCAAGCGCGTACTGGGTAAACCCCTACGCATAACATTGAACAACATTTCGTTATATGGCAGTAGGTAGCTATGAATTCTAACAAGCTTCTAACAGAATGTAAGCACCAAAGCAAAAAACGAAACCTGGCGCATTCAACACGACTGATGACTTAGCAAAAAGTTGTTTCCCACCTGGCTATCTAGTCGACGACGGAACACCGAGGCATGTTCATTTTCCATTATAGACTGTAAGATCATGGTGAAATCATCAACCTCATTCTTGCTGGTGCATGAATTGACATGCTCCGCATCAATCACTCGTGAAGGGAGTCCTGCGCCGCTTTTGGCAACCTTTTTCTTGTTAGGTGATATCGTAATAATCTCCCCTGAAGAAACTAAAGTTTTCTCTTCAACTATTTCTTCCTTCACATCCTTAATTAGTTGTTTTCTCCTCTTTTTGAAACCAGTAGTTCCTTCAATTGCATGGTGGTCAGAGTTTCTGGTCAATTTTTCCCTCGCCTCTGAAATCATGACATCAGTTGAGGAGAGAAAGTTATTCTCTCCGACACTTCCTTCCCTCGGATCTTTTCTCCTCCTCTTTCCCCTTCTACCCTTAATGCTTACTCCACGCTCAGACCGCATGGTCTCCGCTAACTCGTCTATCCTTGGAAACCTCTCTGGCCTAGAACTAGAGGGCTCCGAAACTACACCAGCTAGACATTGGTGTGACCAAGTTGTTTCAGTTTCACGAGTGAAGCTACCAGCAGATGACCCATCTTTGGACGTTTCTTTACCGGAAGATTCGTTACATCCTGTTCTAAAAAACAGTACAGGAGATGCTAGACTGGAGCTGTAACTAGCATTATTAAAGCCACCTTTCTCGACTTTTAGCGATACTAGTTTTGATTCTAAAGACCTGCATGAATGAACAGCGCTTGCAAACTTATCATTATACCGTGCAAATGGACAAAAATTTATATGGGACGGTCTTATATGACAGACTACAAGACATTTTTCTAAGAAGGGTTCAGGGTCAAGGATTAATGACGGTCAACCAATGCAAGAAAAGCATTAACAGCAACACTTAGTTATCTCATATCAAGGACTTACCCGATCGAATCATCTGACATATCCAATGCTCTGCGTAACTCCTCTACGCGTCGTTTTCGCAACTCTTCAAACCAAGCACTACCGTAAAAGGAAATGCAACCAAGTCAATACTAAGTACTCCACAGCTGTAGTGGGGTCAAATATTGAGAACAACTTGTTGCAACACACCTTATGGACATCACACATCACAACTAAAACAAATATGGGTGACTGTTACATGGCTTATTTCCGCGAAAGAGGTCAGAAAACAATCATTCAAACTGCACTCTATGGCACTACTTATAATGCTAAAAGTCTATTACTCCATATGACTACAAAAATGCTCTCGGAACCAGGACTCTTCCGGCACTGGAACAATATAAATTTAGACATGGCAATTGGAAAACATGACCCAACCTGGACCCAGTAAGTACAGTCTAAATTAGACCAATCTGAAATGATCAAGACTGAATTGACTTCATTCAAAACGACTAATTTGACATAAGAACCTTAATAATCACGCTCCCATATAATTTTTTGGTCTGACCAGTAACCACCTGGCCTGAAATGACCCATACATGAAGTAACACCATCTGAAACTGACCCGAACGACCAAATTGCCAGGTCTACGCTCTAGAGTTTTAAGTATTTCACTCATTTAAAGACAAGTCGTGGCTGCAGTTCGTGTTATATAACTATACATATATATACTCAACAGGATTCCGTTTGGAGATGTTATCACCAACATGGGGGGTAGTGAGCATGCTATACAGGCTACTATATCACATAACGTATTAAAGACACACAATTATAGTTAATCCAACCTTCACCGAACAAAAGCAGGATAGCAAGCAATATACTTACGAGCTGCCAGAATAATGCTCTTGCAATGCTTCATACTTGGCTTTACAAACCTGAAGTTGATTGATGATTGTATTAGATATACAGACTATTAACTTAGTGGGCAAGAATCAGATGCGCTATAAAGCCGCCAAACAAATCTAAACCCGATACATGATTCTTTATTCGTTTGTCCAACCAAATGCATAAATGTGGTGATCTGAATCAAAGTGTCAATTCTTAGTTTTGTATACTTGTATCTAATTTAGCCTGTCAGACAGGTTACCCTTGTTTGCTGACTTAAATCACTATTAACTCAATCTAGATTAGTAGACCTGGCTCGTATTGACTCATATCGACCTGAGTTGAACCTGACCTATGCGACAGGTCTAACAAGAGGTTTAGAGGTCAGTGAAAATTCTCAAGTCATCAAGATTTTAAAAGGCGGTCCTCATACTAGATTCTAAATTCGGAAAATATCCAAAACCGCTATTATAGCTTCTTTATTTTAAAATTTTAATGCTAACTCATTTAGGACATTATGAGCATTAAATAAAAAGAATCCAAAATCTGCTTTCATGTCACAATACACATTAATTAGAACATAATCTAGCATACCCCCAACCACCAAAGGAAAATACAGCTAGTTTTGATTCTGATGGTCACAAGTTCGTGACCTCTCAGAACCCTTTTTCCCTTTTAACATTATTTAAATCTGGCGTGAGTATTTACAAGCTTGTGACCGTCATAAATAAGAATTTGTGAGGAAAATAATCTTCAACCATTCTCATCTTTGTCAAACATAAATGAATTGTAAAATTCAATTAGACTATGCAAAATTAAGTCGGTCCGAATTGACATAGCCCATACATGAACTAACAAACTTGAACATGGCTCAATTGCTCAAACCTAAATTGATTGATCTTACTTGACAAGAACTTGGTTGGTTCAAGTCAAGTCAGACCCATTTCCCCAAGTGATTGATTAAAAGACACCGAAACGTACCTAAATTTCAAAATGAACCGACCTCACCTAAATGCAAACAATATAAAATGACTCGAATCCAAAATGTCGGGATAGTTGAAACAAATTCAAATAGATTCCCGGTCCATATACACATTAACCAACCAAAAACAAAACCAACAAACACTTATCCTACAATATAGGCCAAAACTAATGCTCGTAATAATCTTATCATAAAACGGTCCCATTCGAGAATCCTGGTCCATATACCCATTACCCTACCAAAAAAAATACCAACAAACAAACAATATCCTATAATATAAGCCTAAACTAATACTCGTAATAATAATAATAATAATCTTATCATAAAACCGTCACATACAAGAATCCCGGTTCATACACCCATTAACCAACCAAAAACAAAACCAACAAACACTATCCTATAACATATTCCAAAATCCAAACTAATACTTAGTAATAATCTTATCATAAAACCGTCTCATACGAGAATTATACCTGAGGCGAAAATCGACTAGGAAAAAGTGTACGGCTTTGAACCTCCTTAGCAATAACATCCCAATCATGAGACCCGTACCTTAAAACAGCCCCACCTAAGATCAATTCTTCCCATGTACCCCACCGTATCCTATCATCTCCTCCTTCCTCAACCATCATCTCCACCCTCCACGTGTACGTCTCTGATTACTTTCCTTTTTTCTCTCTCCTACCCTGCTTTCTCCTTACGCGCCTTTGGCGCACGTTAGCCCACACCCTTTAAATTTCAAATATTCCCAAAATAATTAAAAAAATCCAAATTTTATGCTAAAAAATGCAAATTTTAGCAAAATGAAAAAGATTGACACTTTGTATTAAAAGTTGCAAATTTAAGGAAAATTTGAGGTACCTAAATGAAAAAGAATGAAACTTTGAACTAAAAATGCAAAATTAAAGGAAAATTGAAGGTGCCTAAATGAAAAATATTGAAACTTTGTATCAAAAAATGCAAGTTTAAGGGAAATTGAAGATAACAAAATGAAAAAGGTTGAAACTTTATGTTAAAATATGCACATTTAAGGAAAATTGAAGATACCCAGATAAAAATATTGAAATTTTTTAACTAAAAATTGAAAATTTAAGGATAATTGAAGATACCCAGATAAAAAGATTGAAACTTTTTTACAAAATATTGAAAATTTAAGGATAATTGAAGATACCCAGATGAAAAAAGATGATTTTTTGGGGGGTTAATTTTTGCAAGGTTCAGAAACAATGGTGGTTTTGGTGGGTAATTATGGGTAAAAGCGGTTTTCAGGTAATTAAAGCTGTTTACCGGTTCGAAGTGGTTAATTTCTAAAAATTTACATAATTTTGTGTTTTTTGTTGGTAATTTTTGGGGGGAAATTATAAAAATGAGAAAAGAGACAGCAAGACAGTTTGACAACGAAATGTAGGTTTCCTGAGCAAAGATGGAGAAACTTGGATTGGAATTTTAGAAAGAAAAGGAGTATGAAATGAAACGTGGGGGTATAGTTGTCTTTTCATATGGCCCGACTTTGTAATTTTTAAAACGGCGGTAAGTCTTGCTTAAAACGGGTATATCCGTCTAAAGTTTTAAACGGGTCAAATACTAACAAGTGACAATAATAAACACAAAACTTTTGGTAGTTTTTAGGCAACTAGTGGGATGTTGGGTATGTATTTGACTCGTCTTAAGCTTAAAACGGATAGTGTCCGTCTTAAATGAGAATTTGTGTTAAAATGGAGGTTTTTGTTGGATGGAAACGCAGGGGTATAATTGTCATTTTACTTAATACGGAGTATATGGTTTTGTTTTCTTTACTTTCCTTTTAAAGTAAAACACAAATTCGCATTTGTGACGGCCGACGGGGGCGACTCGTCTTAAGGTTAAGACGGGCGTCCCGTCACAGGTGAGACTTGCTGAAAGAAAAATCGTGTTATCAAGTTGTTCTTGGATGGAAAAGACTCGGCAATTTAACAAGAGGAGTACTTGTTAAATTGCCTAGTACACCTCTCAACAATCACGACCGATTTCTTACACATTTCTTCCTCTATTTGGTTGGATATATGTTTTTTTAAATATGTGGGTGAGATTATGAAAAAAAGTAAACTATCAAATGAAACGGAAGAAGTATAACAGAATTATGCAACACAACACGTAAATACTTCTCTATTATGTACACATTTCTGATCTGAAACACTTGCAAACTTTGATTAAGAATACTAATCAACTCAGCTACCCTTAAAAATGGGCCAAATGTTGGATCAATGAATGGTAAAAGATACATTTACAATTTACACAGCATAAACACTAGAATTACAAGACATTAGTGTCTACCTAAAATGGTTAAATGATTTACAGGTATTTTAATACACGAAAATGCATCAACTCGAAATTTGAAGCTGTGGTTACATGATGTTAGTTCTTTTGCACACATTCACAGGGCGCAGTGACAACTGAAAACGAGCAAAACAGCAAGCCAGCACGCGAAAGTGAGAATTTTCCTGGCTCCGTCTTTCCAGAAAAGGAAAAAAGGGCTCATCGTCACAAATTGTGGTCTTGTAGAACAAGACTTAATTCGAGAGCAGATTTAGCAAGTGATCCACTCCTCCTGCATTGCGGTAAACAGGTTGAATGAACATTCCGACACAAACTCCAGTTTTTTTTTTTTTTTTTTTTTTTTATTTCTAAGAAATTATCCTTTCAAATTATACTTAAAAATTATGATCTACTTCAGTTACCTTGAAACTGCTGGAAATAATCCCTGGATCTGATGCAACTGGGTAAAGCATTTCTTACAGCACTCAATCCTGTTAAATTACAGTGAATGACGATTTTTTTAAGAATGATAAAATAAAAACTTGCTGTTTTGACAAATCAAAACGTGACGATATTGTATCCCTATTTATATTTAGTAAACGAAATTGGCAAAATTGACATCTAACAGCCAACAATGTCTTGGGGAAAATAATCTTGACGTTCATGGGGACAATATAATACTTGAAAAGTCTAACATCACTGAACATCAGAAAATTGGGATCAATTCTCAACTATAGGAGGGAAAAACATGGCCTAGCGAGAGATAGAGCAAATACCGTTCTTCTTTATGAAGATCAACACCAACGGAAGGAGGTGCCGAGATGGTTGACTGGATTGTCGGCCCAAACAGCGCAACAAGTTTGAGTAACATCTCCAAAGACATTTTTGCATGCCTGACAATATTAAGATATTAACGTCATCACTCTCATAACCAAAACAAAAACCAACGCAGTGGGTGAAGTCTGCAGCCTTGAAACTCCAACGCATTAAGCACAGAGATATTGACATCCATGAGAACACAGTGGGTAAAGTCCCGAGGGTGGTACTCATGACCTGGGTCTGAATCCCGCCAGTATCCATTTTGCCATTGTGGTTAAGAGATTTTGACATCCGTGTGTTGAGATAATTACCTTTCAATCTTGCTATCCAGGAGACCCACCAGTATGGGTAGCATACAGGAAAACAAATCCATGGTAACAGTTTCGATCTTTTCCGTGAGAACACCTATAACATCTGCTTGAACCTGAACCCCAAAGAAAGGAAGCGTGTTGGAAGTTTGATATAACACGTTTTTTTACTTCTCTTAGTCAAAGCCATATAAGAAACGACCAAATATTTGTCCCGATGTGGTTAATTTAAGATTAACATTCATCATATGAAAACGTCACTGTGAGATGAGAAAAGGATGCAAAGAGGAGAACGGAAAACATAAAAGTAGAACAATGTAAGATAGGCAGAAAAATACGAGAAAAGTGTTAAGACGATATGAAAGGGGAGGCCTTTTTGGATGGGAGTCAAGAAGAGATTTGAAAGCAAAATTAAGTGTTAAGAAAAATCAAAGGAGAGGTTGAGGAGGAATAAATTACTTACGAAAAAAGTACAAATTCATATATATTGAAGAAAAGTTCCGGGAAAAAACTATATGAATTCGAAAAACAAAGCAGGGACATAAAACCAATACTCAGCCACTTACAGAATGATCAGATAACTTCCTCAGTGCATTAATGGCACCTTTGATGTCATTCCGTTCCCACAAGTGTCGTACCATCTGAAAGTATATACAAATAGATCAGGTCACAATGATGCAGTGTGTTTTTAAACACAAAAGCTTATCGGAGACAGTCCACACGCGAGACCAATTGATCATTTGACCATAAATTAAATGAAGATTATACAAGTATTTGGGTTGGTCTCATTAATATGTACAAAAATTGCTCCAAGAAAGTTAAAAGGAAGATTACCTGCAAATCTGTAAGACGAGAACGGAGACTACTAAGCAGAACTTCGTGATTTTGCATCAAACCATCAATGACGCTAGTCTCGTTCACACATGTTAACTCTCGTCCAGAAACTTGAGGTTCTTCCTTCTGTTAGTACAAGAATCCAATAAATACAAAATTTCAATAAAGTTTAGCCAATGAGAGCACAAAAAATAAAAATTTCAAAAATTTTTAACCAAATTTCTAGCATAAATTCTACTGGTTATGCTATCCTAAATATTCATTTAAGTTCTAGATTTCACACTTGCAATATCTAAAGGTAAAAAGCGTTACCATGGTAGACCTCTTAATCCTATCAACTTTGACTTCAGGGGCGGCAATGATCATCGAATCTTCACTGCTATCGAATTGTTTGCTCCTTTCAAATTTCTCGACTAGAGATTGAATCCTCCTGTGAGCACCAGCTACCGAAAATAAAAGCCACTTTTAACTACAGCCCCACATTATTGAAAAAAGTGTTCACAACCAAACTTCACAACCAAAGAGTGTTCACCTCGTTTTACCACATTGACTGTGTGAACTTCATCGCAATCAAGAGGGGAGATTCCTACAAAGATCAGAACATGATAAACGATAACTAAGGGCTATCGATTAGATCAGAACATGCAAGCGAAGTAGAGAACCAAAAAGGAGCACCCCGTTATGCAACATTATTCTTCTTATCCAATGTTTGTATGAGAGCATGCAAGTACTAGAAGCTATACTACTTTGACTCAATTTTGATAGGAGGCCCCCTGTCACAAAAATAGTCATGCTGAGTCCTACGGTCCTACCCTTAAATATGTAACTCTATGTCTCTATTTGAGTATTTGACGCCCACCTCCGAGTCCGAGTAATACTCAAAACCTAATAATTTCGTAAAAAATCAAACTAGTGGGGCGAGAATCAATTTTCACACGCATGTGCACTGTTTGGTACGAAGTACTTACTAGTTCCTCCTATCCAATCCTATCTTCTCATCTGACTTTTTGAGAAACTTTTACAAAATTTTACTATACATTAAAGTATACGAAAAAGTAAAATATGGCATTAACATATTTGCATTTGATGTCAAAAAATCTTCCATAAAAGTATATTTTTGACAAAAAAAAATTCTGTACGAATAGAGAAAAATGGTCAAAGTGTTGTCCTGGAGACCGTGAAAAGTCGAATGGGAAGAATGGATTGGATTGGATAGAAGGGAATACAATTATACGGGGCAAGATCTTACCACTTTGCAACTTAGAGGGCAGGACAGGAGGAACCGTCCCTTGAGGTTTATCTTGGACTTTCTCCACGATACGATATTTCTCTTCAACCAATTCTTTGACTTCATCTTTTACGACAAGCATATCCTTTCCATCTCCATCGAATCTGCCATTTGGTTTACTAATCATGTCAGCAGCCTTGATGGTCCCCTTACTTCCAGGCCTCGTGGGTACGATTGACTCTCTTCTTGCATTAGTGGAACTTCTGCCGCTGTAGCTTTCTCTAGGAACCAAGTTTGTAACAAAGAAGGATCTACCACCAGCTGAATCATTAGATTTTCCACGGGTTGTAGCGGGAGTATTTTGTTTGCTAGAGGACAATTTACTGGGTTCCTTATTGTCAGATGAAGATGGTGTCAATGACTTTGATCTATTCAATAGACCTGTTCTCCGAGGACTGATGGGTTTCTCATCTGCAGATTAAAAACCTAAATAATTAGGCAAATTTCTCATTTCAGACGGCCATTTTTCATCTGAAATCATAACGGACGAAATATGACCATTTTACTATACGATGTACACTTGTTCTAATAAAATGTTACCATCAGTTTATTGTTAAAAAGTGACAATTTTAGTTATTAACATTTTATAATTAAATGGTCACTTTTTATTTATAAATGTTTACATTTTCTCGTCGGAGACTTATTGAAACAATTACAAGGGGCAATAAAAACTGCTTACGGCACAAAGCTAGTAAAGTATTTATCCTATAACCTATCATCAAAGACGTTCATACTCGAGTAGATTTTTGAAAAAATTACATGATTTAGCCAAAATGGTTAAGTATCAATTGTCCGTAATTATGTCCAAGAGTCGAAGATCCGATACAAATCGAAAACTCATAAATTTAGAGAAAAGTATGACTTACAATCCACATAGATATTCTTTATCTCTTTATCATCAACATCTGAAGAACACAAGCCAGACGAGGGCATGGCAGATGTGGCAGGCAGGCTTACTTCATCAGCAGATTGTTTTCCTTCTATGTCAAGCTTCAATTCTGGAGTGCTACAATCTTGAGGTGAGCCAGGCTTGCTGGTGCCATACTGCACAACACGCTACAAACAATAAATAATTAAAACTTATCCATTTGCATACATGCATATTTTTGTGTGAGGTAGCAAAAGCAGCCAAAGTAAATTCATACTGAGGCATCAGCAATCCACACTCCTATCGAATTACGGTAGTAAGAGCAACCAATTAGTTTCCCATCATTAATGCAGATATCACCCAGTGTTGACCATCCCATATTAATTGCATCATGGCATATTACAGGCTCCCAGGAATAAACCTGAAAGAACGATATAAGGGTGTAAGTGAGCAATCTATGATTCTACGGTGAGTCTTGTATGAGACGATTTCACATGTAAGACCAACCAACCCATTTATTTTGTATGCTCATTTACTTATATAGTTAATGGGTCGGTCTCATACGTAAGACCGTCTGATATAAGTTTTTGTGAGCAATCCTTTACTTAAAGTTCTTTGTAAAACTTTCTTCGAGAAATATTGAGACCTTCAGATTATTGTCGTATCCAGAGAAGAGGGTTCTCCCATCAGGATGAAAGGTCACTGCCCGCACTCCAATAGCCTGCAAGACAGGTATTGCATTGCAGTAACGAGGAAATCAAAACAAGCAATATAAGCATGAAATATAGAGAATGAATGTAGGAAACTGTGAAAGAAGAATGTACTACTTCCTTGTCACAGCCTCACAGATCCTCTTTATTATCATAACCCGCGGCTTAGAGAATTGCCAGGGAAGTGGTGGGGTGAGATCATGGTAGTAAATCTCAGTTTGAGAATAGATAAAATAGTTAAATTGCCGTGGCACAATCTCTGTCGTTGTAAGAATAAGTACGGTCAATAATGACTCAAAAAGCGGCCTCAATAACCTTCAAAACCTTTATGACTCAGTTGTGATGCACTATCGAGGCCGATATCTTGAACCACATGGGAGATTATTCAATCTAAGATAGATAAGAAAGTAGGACTCCATTCCCGAGGGACCTTGAAAATAGCTTCTCTGCTTCCACAGGAATCATTCTAGCACTCGGCTTTCCGTAGGCTACAGAATTACAGCCTGAACCCACACATGCTCAGAAAAAAATGCTACTGTATTAAAGAATATGTGGGACAACTAAAAGCATTAGTACCTCAGGTTTAGTAGACCCAGTCATCTCAAAAGTTTCCAAATCCCAAAATTTGACAGTTTTATCTGCTGAACCTGGAAAGAAGTTCATATAATCATGAGACAAATGGTAGATAGTTATCAAAATATAAGAAGCAGCGCAAAACAACCGCCTCTTAAATCATAAGGAGTAGATATAGAGTACTGAGGATAATCTTTGTATTCCTAACAAAAATTATGAAAGAAGCTTCTAGAAACTTGCCAAATATTAAAGATCATGGACTAAAACATAATGTAAGTTTCCACCTATCCATCCGCCAAGGTATTGTACAGATCACAATATTCTCTACTCACTAATACTTGAGTCTAAGTTCCTATGACCGAGTCTTTCTAGCCCCTGTGAGATACCGAAATTGTAATAGACTTTTTACATCAGCATGCTCTTCCGAACATGTATGTATGGTTCATATTACTGAGTTAAAAAGAATGAATTCGTCTTTCAGGTATTGTATAATTTTCTTACTTGTAACATGTACTATGTACTCGAACTAGCAAGAGTCCAAGTTTATGACACACAAAAAGAATTGATTGCAGATTAAAAATATGTGAGACAATATACGAGACCCCTATTTTCAGTGAATAGGTACTTCTGAATACTTGATAGCACTCGGGAAGCTAATCAAAATGACTATATAAGCAGATACCTGTCGCCATAAGAAACTCAACAGGGTGAAAGTCGATGGATCTGATATGACCATTGTGCAACTTGAGATCATGCAACAACTTTCCAGCTGTCAAATCCCATATCTACGCAGAAACATAAGCACTTTTAGTCATCAAACCCTAAGACTCTCCAAGCCACCTCGGGCCCTCGGCTAACTAAGAATAAAGTGCGGACACCTGGCGGCAATCTTACCTTTACAACATTATCAAACCCACCCGAAACAACCCATCGCCCATCGGGTGAGAACTTGATAGTATTTATCCCGAGATTGTGTCCCTTATATGTGAAAATGCACCCTCTTTTTCTTATATCCCATATCTTTAGGTTAGTATCCGCTGAACCAGAAGCAAAAAATTCTCCGAACGGGTGAAATTCGACAGATGTGCAGTTGGACCTGTGACCAGTAAGAGTCCGCACCACTACACTTCAAAAAAACAGCAACGTCATATCAGGAAATGTAATGTCTCATTTATCAATTAGTCTCCTCAGAGACGGTCTGATCTTATTATATTGCGAGACCAACCCAATCAACAAAAACACTACTATACCAATTAATGGATTGAACCACTAGAACTGAAAATTAAGCAATGTTACCCATTATATGAGTCTGTCTCATTGTAACTTATTCTGAGACTGTCTCGTATGAGAATTCGTGCTCATTTTTATCTACTATTTGTGAGCTTGTAAGATGTAAACGATCAACGGAGCATGTAGGAGGAGAGACATAAACAAACTGACCTTTTCCCTCTTCTAGATCCCACAACTTAACAGTACCAGAAGCTGCTCCACCAAGAACCGACGTCTCTGCTGAATCAAATGCCAAACTTTCTACTGGAGTGTTGTGACCACATAAGCTCTGGAAATCTCAAGAGCAACGGCAGAAATGAGAGATACCATACAGCGAAACAAAATTAAAAGATCAAAGACTCAATATTCTTTAGTACCGGATTATGATTTTATAAAGCAAAACAACACACTAAAATGGATTCGCTTAATTTTATTGTGAAGTAGCAATCACTCGTTGTAGTTCTCGTTGCAATATTTATTACGGAATACATAATAACAGAAGAAATATCTACAGTTAGCAGTTAAGCACTTTCTCTCCACCCAAAACAAGTAATTTAGCATTCTTTCCAGAGTTTCCACGCAACTGACAGCCTGAGACTAATAAATGTACAACATACCAAAAATGCACAAAGCGATGTGTATAATCACATAAACAGACATTATCTCAACAGGTTCCCTCCCAAACAAGGCTAACAGGTTGTACACCAACCTCACCATCTAACAATCACCCAACCAACTGAATACCATACAATGTAACAGTAGGTGTAGAATTTAATTATAGGGGATGAATAACAAGCACAATACAGCACCGTAGTAAAAGAATCGGAAATTTTAAAATTTTCATTGTTTTAGAAGTCGACAACCCCTACTGGCTCCCTAATTCCGCAACTAGTGTAAAAGCGAGTTCTCAATACAAACAAAACCTCGACAAAATTATCCGATAACAAACTTTCCCTCACAACAAAATCAAACAGAATTAAAAGGTGAACTGACCATCAAAGAAGTGGGTTTGCCAATAGACCACAAATTAACTTTATGATCATCTCCACCGGTCAAAAGAAGGCGACAAGCTTTCTTTCCGATCCTTAAACAGTTCACATTTCCTGAATGTGCTAGAAATTCCTCTTTACATTCAAATTTTGGTCAAGAAAAACACCCATTTACATAAACACAATTAATTAACAATCACCCACATGTTGAACTCACTTTCATCATTACTATAACAGCTAAAAACAGATTTAAGAAGCATCATAATTTAGCAATACACCATTTTTTAATTACTAAATGGGTACTTTACTCGCTTGTCTCGGTCATTTGTTTACCTCATACTATTAAAATACGCTCTCACACAGAATAAAAACCGTCAAACAAATGAATGGGACCGAGGGAGTAAATGTTTAACACCAGTACACAACCATGTTATTCAACACAATAGTTTCAAACAACAAAGTCAATACAACAAGTAATAAGTAATTAAATACCAATTACCCACATAATTAATTCGCTTTCATCATTACTACAACAGCTAAAATCACATTAAAGAATAATCATAATATATCAAGACAACATTTTTAAAGTACCCATTTAGTAATTATGATGATTAGTGGAAGTAATTCACTAAAGTTTGAATATTTAAGCAAGAATTTATAATTCACCAAAATAAATTAAAACAAAAAAAGTCAATACAACAACATAAAGGAGTAATCTTTTATCATCATAATTGTTTTATTATCAAGAAACTTAGCTCAAATTTGTAATTCCAAGTACATTTACCTCAATCTTGATAATTTTGACTAATTCAAAACAATTCACCAAAACAAAATGTATGAATAGTTAGAAAACCCGATATAGCACACGTTATAAAAACCGATATATTAATTGCATTAAAAGTAAAGGATACGGAGCTTATATCCACGTTTTGCCATTCAAAAAACCCAGAAAGAATTTAAGAGAATTAACTCAAAAGATTGAAACTTTCGATTTTGTGGGAATTTTGGAGACAAGGGTTTTTGTGGGATTTATTTATTTTAATTTTCTGTAATAGAAAGAATAGATTGAGGGATTGAGAATTTTGGGGGAATTTATTTTGAAAGATTCAGGTGAAAGTTGAAACATCAAAACTGAGAAAAGTTCAGTGTGGGGAGAAAAAGAGAGAGGAATGTAGAGTTGTAGACTATTCAAAATTGTGTCAATATATATATATATTCTCGGACTTGGACTTGATATTGTGTAAGACAGTTGTATGATACTCCGTTATTTAGTAAGTGAAGGTATTTCCTAGTTGGTTTTATCATCAAATAAGGTTCATAATTTTGAAATATGTTCGTGTATAATGTAAGGATCTTATATTAAACCATGAATATTTAGATCAATTTGGTAAGGATTTGTTCTAACTTTTTACAGCAATCGATGTTAAAATTTCATGATTCTGAGTTTTATTACTCTTGTAATCCTAATAAAACCGATCGGATAATATATACCTAAGGATTTTTTTTTTTTGTAATATTACAATGTACAACTCTGAACCTTCTTCGTACAATAGTTGTTTCAGTATTTTCACAAAGTATTTTTTGAAATTCAAAATTAAATGTCTATCTTGAAATTAACAAACTATTCTAATTGAAAGTGAGTTGAGTGAACAAAATTTATTGGTAAGGTATATGTGTTGGTGTAATGGATAAGTTGATGAGGAGTTTAGTTGTGAAATGAAATAGGCAATCGTTTAAGGCAAAAATCTAGAGTTTGCTTCCATTTTGCTTGAATTCTTTCTATTTTTATCTAATATCTTAACATTTGGGACTCAATTTACATGTGCCTTAAAAGGGAGATTATAAGGTATATATATGTATAGTCAAAATCAAGTAATATTTGGTAAAAAAAGAAAAGAAAGTAGCATCTCAAATACTCCATTAGGTATAGGAGAAAAAAAAATATATGTATAATATTTATTTAATTAGATGGACATACCTCTTTAGATGGTGTCTAATGAATTGGTGGTGAAGCAACATGATTGAGTGCATGTAGAACTCAAACCTTAAGAAATGCTCTTAAAAAAATTTTAGAAAAATTTCTTCATTTTTAGTAGGTATCACTTATTCTTATTCTATTTGTATTTATTTCATCATTATGGAATAAGCGTTTTAATTTTTCGGCAGCTCCGGTTAAATACATGTTTATATTTCAAGAGCTTCAACAATCAAAGAAACATCGTAATGCATATGTTTATATCGGATTCTTTCTATATCTGTGATTTAATATTAACAACCTCTTATTTATCATAGTATCGAACAACCTCTTATTTATCATACTATAATACAGAGTATATCGTATCATTAGCATGTAAATGCATATTAATATGGATTTACAGTAAAGTATCCGCTAATATTTCCACAAACTATTATCGTTAGTAGCCTAGTCATCCATAACTTTCGGTAAAATCGCTTAGTGTCACAATTTATTAGTTATTATTTCATAATTATCATTTTGCACAATTTGGTATGAAAATATGAAATGGGTAAGGTGCATAAAATTGCAATAAGCCTCTCTTAAGTTGGATATATCCGTCTTAAGTTAAAACAGGTCAAGTAGTATCTCACTTGTATGGATAAGACAAACATGAAAAGTGTAGGGAATGACAAGATATTTGTCTTATCTCCACAAATGAATCATTATTTGACCCGTATTAAGCTTAAGACACCTTATTCCGTCTGAAACGAGAATTTGTGATAAAATTGAGGGTTGGATGTGAACTGAAAGTGAAGGAAGTTGGAATAGTAATGCTTGGCCCAAAACAGTTGAACCTACTAATATTTCTCATGTGTTAACGGTACATATACACTTTGGTAGGTCCTTGTGAATCTTAGTGTCCTAACTCCTAAGCATGTCTATGTATGTGGGTTGCATTTACTTCATTAGTTTATTTAGTTTATGTGGTTTATTGGTTTACACTCACTTAATTCACAAATTCTCATTTGTGACGGACACTATCCGTCGCAAGCTTAAGACGGATACCATATTCTCTCACAAAATACCCATTAAGGGTGAGTGGAGAAGCACATGGGGGTGCCCACCTTGTCCCCTCTACCCATTTCCTTTCACAAAATACCCGTCGCAAGATCCGATCCGTCGCAAGCAAGACTTACTGCACTTAATTATGTCCCTACCCTACACTTTTTTTGAACATAAAAAAAGAACACATTTTTATTGTTGTTTTGTTGATTATTAATGAGAGGTATGTTTAGGGTAGGAACCATTTCACAATAATAATCCTTACAATTATATGGCACATCTTTCACCTTTGGAATATTCGACACGGGTTTGGGTTGATATATGTCCCGATGATGTATCTTCCGACCTTGTGTCGGGCTATATTTTATTTATTAAATGAGCCTTACCTTTCACAAAGAAAAGGGAAAAAAAAGAGAATTATACACCACTAGGTCTATAGCTCTAAGCATTGCAGGAGAAGACCCTTTCCAGTTTCCCCCTAGGATGCCCATCAGTTTGATGAGCAAGAAACGCTAAAGCTAACTGACATCTACATAAGCGAGACCGCTGTGACTTAGATGCGTCTGCAAAGTCATGCAAATGAACCTGGGGCATTAGATACTAGTAATACACTAATACAATCAAGTTAATATAATGTTAGATGATCAGGATTCTCGTTGGATCATGCTTAAGAGGTCTTGGACGATTTCTGACATTGGTGGTCTGAATTCCGGCTCAGCCTGAAACAAAACAATGGGTTTTAAATGTTTTGAATTTAAATGAATGTCGCGGAGACAATTTTGATGCCATCGGGTTTTATTTGAACCCATTTCCTCAGTACCATCACACAAACAAAGAGAGAGAGAGAGAGAGATCACCTGTACACAAAGGGAAATAATATCTGCAAATCGAGACAATGATTTGGAGGGATACGATCCTTGTAATGAAGGGTCTACCATCTTCGACAATGCATCAATGTCATGCAATTGAGGAATTGCCCACCGAACTAGAAACTGTTCTCCTCGAGGCCGTGAACTGCAAAATTGAAAAGGATGTGTTTATTCATTAACGATATGAGAAGATGATAAATGTTACTGTATCCAGGCTGCAATCAGAACTGTAGGAGCTGCATCTAACATTAACCTGTCATAGGATTTCCTGCCAGTAAGAAGTTCTAGCATCACAACCCCAAAACTAAAAACATCACTCTGAAGAGTATAAGTTCCTAGCTCCAGCTCTGGAGCACCATAACCGCTCAACGACTGCAAGGCAATGACATTAACGAAATAAAGGCATTGATATGTATAATTTATTCGGCATTATATTCAGATCAGATCAAATAGCATTATTTCCTTTTGCAGTCGAGCTTTAGTATATTAATTTCTTTTTTCAACTAAGCACTTTTAACAAGTACAGAGTATTACGAAACAACATAATCTGTTCCCTACGGCTCTAATATTCAACGCAGATGGTTCATTTCCGTAAGAACTGGGATTGTTGGAGGAAGAAATACCTGAGCTGTATAAGAAGAATCAAGGAGAGGGGCCAGCCCACAATCTGAGATTCGAGGCTTGAACTTATCATCAAGAAGGATGTTGATGGATTTGAAGTTCTTATGTACAATCACGGGTTGGCAAGTCTCGTGCAAATACCTTCGAGATTAAGGAACAAAGTTAGTTTCTTTGAATAAACAAGCATCAACAGATGGTTGGGTGATGTCTCGAGTTTTTTTTTCTATTTGTACGCCACCAAACGTTTTGGCCACATAAAAATATTTTATCATCAAGAAGGATGTTGATGGATTTGAAGTTCTTATGTACAATCACGGGTTGGCAAGTCTCGTGCAAATACCTTCGAGATTAAGGAACAAAGTTAGTTTCTTTGAATAAACAAGCATCAACAGATGGTTGGGTGATGTCTCGAGTTTTTTTTTCTATTTGTACGCCACCAAACGTTTTGGCCACATAAAAATATTTTATCTACTAGAAAACTTTTACTTATATAGTATGAGACAGTCTTATACGTGAGATCACTTCATTAATCTTATACTCGTAATTAGAAGAGTAATTAGGTCTACGTCTACTACTTGAATATACGAAATGATTTTATGAGACTTACTGTAGGGCTTTAGCAGCTCCAAGGGCTATTTTGACACGTGCACTCCACGATAGTTTATTATGGATCTCATCAACATGCAGTTGATCATACAGAGTCGCGTTGTTGCAGTATTCATATACAAGTATCCTTTGTCCATAGTCAGAGCAGTATCCTATCAGCTCGACAACATTTTCATGTTGTATTTTAGAGACGAGAGATACCAGCTGCACAAATTCATGTTCGCTTTGTTTAGAAGCTGTGTTGTTGAGCTTCTTGACAGCCACAACCTGCACGGATAAGCGGGGGCCAGATTAGCTAGGTTCACTCTGCGAGGCAAGTACACACATACAAGTTACAACAACAATAATAAAATAGTCTTAATTCCAAAACAATTCAAGTTCAGCTGTCACGATTCATCATTTGAAACAGTCAATGACGTAAAGTAATGAAGGGAAAAAAAGAGTCTACCATGTTCAGAAAAAAAAAATAGCAGAGATGTCATCAACACCCCAAAATCCCGAATAGATGAAGAACGAGAGAGATGGGAAGGAAAGCCATCAGACCGATACATTTACTTTCTGAGCACTAGAGTTAGCTAGTACTACTATAGTTCTATGTGTGATCTACTGATCTATAGCCCTAAGAGTCGAAGAAAACAAATTTGATGCAGTAGATATCGAGAGAATTTTTTTTTACAAAAACGTTATCTATCATATTAAAAGACTTCAGTAGCTGAAGAATTTTACCTTTCCATCAGGCAGTTCAGCCCTATAAACACTACCAAGCATGCCATCCCCTAGAAGATTATCTTGAGAAAAGCTATCAGTATACTGTTGAAGTTCAGCAACGGTGAAAGACTTTGCAGAGCTCAGAGAGGAAGATGATTTCGTTGTAGTCGTAGTTGTTGGCGTCAATGGTTTCAGAGTAATGTTTTCACTGGAAAAGTGACGAGGAGGTGGCACAGGCTTGGTTGTAGTCGTAATTGTTGGTGTCAATGGTTTTAGAGTAATGTTTTCATTGGAAAGGTGACGAGGAGGTGGCATAGGCTTGGTTGCCATAGAACTGACATCTATTTTTGTCATGTCTATAGAATGAGCATCCTTCCTCCCGGCAACTGGAGTAACTTGCTTAAGCTCCGCATTGCTTACGTTTGGAATTTTTACAAATGTCTCTTGGGAAGCTGTTAAACAGAAGATATGATTGTCATGTTTCAAAAGCGGCAACAAATGAAAACAAGCAACAATATATTACTTAATTCCCCATTCCAGTTTTTCTCCTCATTTAACTTTGGCGATCAGACAATGTCAACTTCGATCAATATTTTCTCATAATACGCATTTGGTACAAACTTAATCTAAATGATAGTGTACGAATGTTCATTATAGGTCAGTCATTCAAAAGCGGTCTTTCCATGTTGTTATCAGACTCAACACAAAGGCGAGGCTTTTTATATCTTTGATGCGCCATTTGCGGGAGCTCTTAAGGCTCTAGGAGTCTAGGGTAAAAATGTTGCTGTATTTCCAAATACATGTCCAGATATTGATGGTTAGAGTTGACAACAGTTGGCCATCGAAGTCATATATTCATACGGGGACGATAAAAATGGGATGGAAAGAATACTATATCATCTATATGTAAGTCTCACCTTTACTGACTCGAATTTGTGTCTGAGGTAAGGAATCACTACCTTTTGGTTTCTTTACAGGCTCTTTGTATGAATTCTTTACATGCTCCTGGGGAAACTTCTCACCAACTTGTCTTCTTTTGCACCATCTTGCAAAACCGAACCACAATCCAAACACGACAACAAGAAGCAGAAAGACCACAAGAGCAGCCGTCAATATTGTCTTTCTGGTAGTTACGTTATTTGTGGACTTTGCCAGGGTTGATACCGCTGGTGCCAATGACACATTGATAGGATGTTTATGTGTATGTTCAGATGGCACGTCTCCTGGCACAGGGGAGTCTGGTTCGACTGTCGGAGATGGAGCTGGTGGTGATAGAAGAACACTGGTATTGAAGAGATTTCCGGTGCCTCTACAATATCAACAAACAAGATACACAAAATCAATGCTTAGGCTTCGCATTAAGTTTTTTTTTGTTTTTTATTATTTATTTTTTAATTTGACGCCAAGGGAGCCAGCCACATGGGTAATTTTCATGCCAAAGTCATGACTCTCATGAGTTCCACGCGAAAACTTAACCAAATAAGCTAGTTGACATGCACATACTAGTGTTCGATAGGGTGAAACATGAATGCATATAGATATAAGAAGTCATATTCAAAACTAGTGTTAATTAGATTATTTATCGGTTCTGAGGCTGCACCTGAAACCTGACATAGTGAGCAGTTTAGGAGGTATAGGGCCGGAGAATTGGTTGTTCATAACATTTCTGCACATCAACCATAAATTAGAAATTGATCATCAGGCGTTCATTTATATAGGAAAAATTCGCAGCATCTTACAAATCTCTCAAGGGCAGGTCTTGTAAGCCGTCAAGGACTCCTGTGAGTTCGTTATCCTGCAATAGCCTGCCATAGAAGAACTAGGTAAGCGCTAAAGACCCGAGTAATATGCATTATGCAATATGAAAACCTGGTGTGAGAAGAACCCACAGTTAAACCCGGTAACAAAAAGTGACCCGAGTTGAGACTAATTTGAAAGTGGAAACAAAAGTTTTAATTCATTACCATTGACTAAAATGACCTGAGTTGAGACTAATTTGAAAGTTGAAAAAAAGATTTTAATTTTCAAGGCTTAAAAATAACCTGGTTCATAACCATTGACTAAACAGCCAAACTGATCCAAATTTATAATGGATCTATGAAAGCGCGCCCGAAATGACCGGAGCCCCTAATGACCCAACCCAGTGACACGTTTGTTAGATTTACTCACAGTGTTGCAAGAGAAGACAAATTCCCCATTGAAGGTGGCAAAGGACCGCTTAAGTTGTTTCCAGAGAGATCCCTACAACATTAGATTGGCATGATCAGAAAAGACACAACGGAAAACAAAAAACTTTATGGTGGTGGCAGCCATGCGTGTTCACGAGAAGAAACATCACTATTATGTTTCCATTATATACGGGAAAAAAAAGGACTCGGTAAAGCTTACAGTTCTATCAGCTGGCTTAAAGCAGAAAAATCAGGAATGCTTCCAGTAAACCGATTATCAGAAAGATTGCTGAAACACAAAATAATAATGTCAAAGACAAATCGTATAAACAAAAAACTTATACTTTGGGAAAGTTCAAAATCATCTACAACCAAAAAGAAGTTGCACATACAAGGTCTGCATGGTAAGAGGAAGATTTGCTGGGATGGTACTACCAATACGGTTGCCACTTAGGTCTCTGATCATGCAATTAACTTTAGCATCAGTAAACAATCAATCAAACATCATGTGTACTATATTAAGGTGTAGCGAACAGAACTCACATTGACATAATTGACGTGAAAGAATCCAA
Organism: Heliosperma pusillum; assembly: GCA_022085475.1. Taxonomy (NCBI): domain Eukaryota; kingdom Viridiplantae; phylum Streptophyta; class Magnoliopsida; order Caryophyllales; family Caryophyllaceae; genus Heliosperma; species Heliosperma pusillum. Next base: position 9,971 of record JAIUZE010045405.1, on the reverse strand, counting down.
TGTAGTGCCCAATTGTCCTTCCAAATTAGCATTTGCTAGCGATCTGTATCATCGTTAATTAGTAGAACTCGGATTAGTTGGATAATGTCTCCTATTAGTCAGACAAGTAGCAGAACTCAGATTAGTCGGATAGATGACAGGACTTACATTCCGATGATGTTTGCGTTTACACACGATACACCTTGCCAAGCCTCCATACATGGGTCTCCTCCAAGTTGAACCCACCCAGTGAGTGGAGGACTTCCAAGAGCAGCATACAAATTATTGATTGCTGAAACTGAAGCATACAAATTCCCAAAATTAAACGACAAGAGCATAATGTAAGCAGGTTACCTGTTATGGAGTAATTGAACAAAAAATGAAGAAAAGTAGAAGGCAGCAGTCAATAGAAGGAGAACATCAAGAGAGGATAATCATGATCCGTAAAGATGGTATTACCCTCATACGATAGTAATAGTTCCCCGACCACCCTTCACCGTCCTATTGGTGTACTGTCATCTTACCTTCGTGCCTTATTCGTTTTGACCATCACTAACTCACAATGATTACACTCAACTCAGGCGAGCTTTGACAAATAAAAACCAATGACATCCATTAATTAATCCAAGTTTTGGCACTAAGGAACTCCAGACGCCTTGGAAAATGACTAATCATTCGACAAGACACCGTAAATAAGTTTTTTCAGGGTTCGCCATTAACAACTCTTCTATAAACAATCACGCCAGCGCAGCCACGCAGGTCTTGTCTTGATATATGCAGTCTTACACTCTTACCCCTATACAGTAAGAATCATGTTTCTGAAGATGTAAACCAATAACAACCCTAACACATACTCCGTATAAGTAATCTTAGACTAAACCAACCACCTCATAAGAAACCCGCTAGCAGAGGATCTCAATTCTCAAAGGTTCAGATGTACGTAGTCTTACCTTTAACGACTCTAGCTAATAAAAATACTATATTTTAAAAATGAGAAACAATAACAAATTAACAACATTGTATAATCCTATGTATAAATCAACAAGAATAGAGTGATGAAATTTACCATCACGAGGGTCCGTATCGCCACAGCAAAACGACACCGTTACAATCAACACCAACCAATTGAACCATTTTCTATAAACCTTCAAATTCAAATTCAAATTCAAAAACCCCATCTTTGCAATGTAACCCCACTTTAAACAATCAAAGTTTGTTTCTTTCCTTCTGTATTCAACTTAACTTCTGCACATTACACTGCAATCAACCTCCATTAACAAACAAAAACAATAAATAAATAAATAAATAAACTTACATAGTTATATAATTGACATTGAATATTCAAAAAAAGCTGAAAAATTAAAGCAAAAAGTAAGTAGAACCCATGATCATATGACAATATCCATATTAAATTAACATAAAGTGAAGTAAAAAAAGTGAACATAGCAATGCAAATCCTTAGCATACAAGAATTCTATTAAATAATTAAATAAATAAAAGTTTCAATCAAATGTCTACCAATCAATTGTTTAAATAATTAAATTGATTTTTTTTGCTATCGTCCCCCTAAACAATGAAAAATTCTAAAGTTCAGTTTTTTTTCTTGTTATCGCCCGCTAAACAATGAAAAAAATCCGAACTTTGTAGTAAAAAGTTCGATTTTTTAATTAAAAAAAAAGTTTCGATTTTTCCCTTATTTACCTTATTACATGACTAGTTCGCCCCAACGATAAATCCTGGTTCCGACACTTATAATTCTTAATCAAAAACAAAGTTTTAAACTTAGGAAACTTACCAATCACGTAGTACGTAAGTGGGCACAACTTTAAGAAAATCTGACTGAATTTATAAAATTCATGAAACTTATGTAACAGGGTACAAATTAAAAGGTGAGAAAAAAAGCAGAAATCTGACTAAATTAGTATTAATATAATAATAATAAATAGAAATGAAGCTGTTTTTTTATACGCTCTCTTACCTTATTTTTTGTTGCACTTTTTGTAGGTTTGTTTGTATTTGTATCTATAAACGGCTAGTTTTATTTTTGTATTGGTAATAAGTTACTTAAAGTCCATAATTAAGTGTCATTTTATGGGAGTTTGGGTCACATTTATGTAGGTGTTTGAGTTGGAGTGGTTGTTTGGGATTATCATACTACATGGAAAGTTGGAAACAATCAATGTTTGTTGCCGTTGTACCTTAGTGATACGACTAGTATTTTATGTCACATTTCAAATTTTTATTTATACTTCGTGAGACTCATTTAAGTCTTAAGCCATTAGCCATCACGCTCCTTTGTGAAGAGTTGGGTTATTGGGTCGTCCGGTCGAGGTTTGATCGGGATATTGTAAGGGTGATAACGAGCTAAGTACGAGCTTGGTCTTGCTCTTGTGCAAATGAGACAAAACTCGAGCTTGAGCTGATTTGAAGCTCACTCGAGTTTGAGAAAATTGAGTTAATTATCATGCTTGCGAGATTTAACTCAAGCTCGACATGAGCTCGGGATGAACTCGAGCTTATATGTGAAGAAACTCAATAAATCTCACATGCTCACATGTGAGTGTCCCATATTAATAAATAAGGAAATAGTTTACCACAATATAAGCTATGGTTTACTCGCTCCATTTTCAATTAGTTTTAAAGTGAAACCTATTCGGATTATAAAGCGGACTTTCTCTCATCTATTTGAGTGTGGGCGTGTGGCTCATGCCCGTTTGCACGATTGAACATGGTATCAGAGCCCATGGATAAAGACCTAGGTATGATAAATGATTAAATGGGTAGGGCGTGGCTTTGAGTAACTCTTATTTTGTCGGTCTGAGCGTGTTTGCAGTCGGAGAAAAGTCCATCCGTTGACGGCTTCCGTCTGGTCGTTTAAAGTGGGCCTCACATGTGAGGGAGAGTGTGAAGAAACTCAATAAGTTTCACATGCATGTGAGTATCCCGCATTGATAAAAAAGGAAAGAGTTTAACACATTATGTGCTAAGAGGCTACTCCCGCTATTACCAATTGATTGTAGAATATAACATCTTTGGGCTTATAAAGCGAATTCTCTCTCCCTCATTTAAGTGTGACCCAAACCAATTGCATGATTTAGTTAATATGTTAGTCCGGAGTTAAATATCCTTATAACTTAAATTTCTGTGGACCATAAATTTATTTTTAGGTTCAATTACGATGCATTATTATTAGTTTTAGGTGTAAATTTTCTCGTAGGTATTAAGATTAAGGGATGGTAATAAAGAAAATAATTGATTAGGGGATAGTAATACAAAATTGCTAAACCCCGCCCCCTTATTACTCATCCCGCCCCCTATTTTCATTTCTTTTTCCATTTTTGCCCTTCTCTCTAAAAAATCTCTCTTAAATTTTTTTTTTCATTTGTTTCGAAAATGAGTGACGGTAATGATTTTTACGAGTATCTTTTTACGTCGTCGTACAATAATTATGATACCGAACCTCGATTTGCAAACGAGTGGAATGCGCAACAACATTATCGTTATAGCGATGAATACACTAATTATGCTTACGGCGAGGATAGTGGGTTTGATGAAGGGGACGATAATACGGGTCACGAAAATGACGAGGAGGAAGGAGTTAACACGGAAACCACTGAAACCACGGAAAACGAGGCCGGAAATGCGACGGTAAAATTCGATTTACGAAATTTTTTTTTTTTTTAAGTCGACTTATGATATATCGTGCCAGATTCGCGTAACTAGCATGGCCAAAACGTGTGAAATACACGAATAAGCCATGGCCCATTCGTGCAGATCACACGTTTTGGCCCAGGCCAATTCGTGCAGATCACACGTTTTGGCCCAGGCCCAGACGTGTGATCCACACGAATGGACCCAGGCCAAAACGTGTGATCTGCACGAATTGGCCCAGGCTGATTCGTGTATTTCACACGTTTTGGCCGAGGCCCATTCGTGCAATTAGGTTTTTTTTTTTTTTTTTTTTTTTTTTTTAAATTGTTAGTCGTATTTTTTTTTTAAAAAAACAAAATGTATTTAATATATATAATTTTTAATGGAATAAATTAGGAAATTAAAGAAGGACCGACGGGGGATGGTGTGAATTACGGCGATTCTTTTATCTTCGAAAATCCATTTACAACGTTTGAGGAAGCATTTGATAAATGTAATGATGTTGCTTACGGATTGGGGTTTCATTTGTTAAAACACACGTATCACATGGAAAAGCGTCCCCCGTTCAAATTGATCACATGTGATCGGTATGGACCTTATAAAAGCAATGCCAAGAATCCGGAGAAACCGTTAAGGAAATCAGCTACAAAAAAAATTATGTGTAGATTTGCATTGAAAGTGGTTAAAAGAGGTTTGGCAATGTGGGTAGTGGTTCCAAAATGTGGGTTTCACAATCACTCTTTTGGAGAGTTCCTTGAAGGTCATAGACGTAGAGCACAATTTAATGATGAACAAAAGGAATTTATTAAGCAACAGCGTAAGTCTCATGTCAAACCGGGGATGGTTAGAAATGCTTTCACACGTTTGTTTCCTGATCAACCGGCACCGCGCTTGAAACAAATATACAATGAAAATGCCAGACTTAGTGCAAAAGATAGAGACGGGAGGAATAGTGTGCAATATATGTTGCACTTGGCCACCGAAGCTGGATATATCCGTGATTTCATGGTAAATGAGGAAACAAGAGCTCTTGAACGTGTTTGGTTTGTTCACCCCGAGGCAGCCCAAATGTTTAAAGCATGGCCAAATGTGATTTTGATAGACTCTACGTATAAAACCAACAAATATGGGCTTATTTTGGTCCAATGTGTTGGTGTCACTCCCGTTGGCAAAAGTTTTTTAATAGGGTATGCATTGATAATGAGAGAATCCACCGATGGTTATACTTGGGTTTTGAGGAGGCTGGAATCTTTGTTGGAACCTTGTGTGAAACCGACGGTCATTGTCACTGATCACGAAGGCGGTCTAATTGCAGCACTTCCCCATGTATTTCCAACAACTCCGCATTTCTTGTGTTTGTGGCATATTTACAATGCAGTTGAGACGAAAGCTACAAACTTGCGAAAAGATGGAACTTTTGGAAAACGTATAGCACATGGTGTTTGGAAGAAAGTGGTTGAAGCAAAAACGTTTGATGATTGTAAAAGGGAGTTTGGCGAGTTAAGGAGAAAGTATGCTTATCAACCCGGACTTATCACTTATCTTGAAACTCAATGGTGGGTTAAAATTCATATGTTTGCCAAATGTTTCACTAATTTGGTGATTCATTTTGGTAACACATCTACATCTAGAGTTGAGTCCGCTCATGCGCAATTGAAGATGTGGTTAGGATCAGCTGAGCTTACCTTGGACAATTTGTGGAGACGGGCTGATGTTATGATGCATGGTCAACACATTGAGATTCGAAGGACATTGGAAGATTCTATTAGCAAGACCCTTGTCTCTAATTTGTTTCAACGACAACTGTTTTCAATGTTGAGCGGAAGAGTATCAGCGACAGCTATTACGGAAATGGAAACGGAGTTTATTCGCGGTACTAATTTAGGTGATGATATGGAGGGAGAATGTGGATGTACTTTATGGAGCACCCGTAGATTGTTGTGTGCTTGTATGCTACATAATTTGTGGGTTCAGAACAAAAGAATCCACCCAGAAGATGTGCATGAATTTTGGTCAAGGTTGGCTTACACGAAATCCAGTCATCGTCGTTGTGACCGTAATGAAGTAATGGAGGAACTCTTCAATAAAGTTCGAACATCCCACCAATCAGTCCAAAGAGATGTTATTGAGACGCTCTTCAGTAAGTTGTTTCCCGAGAACGAGGTTGTTGAAACCCCGGAAATTGTAGATATACCTCGTGGCCGTCCAAGGAAGTCCAATACTCGCAATCAATCAAGTGTGGAGCATGCCAGACGTAGGTACAAGAGTACGTCAACGTCAACAAGTAACGATAATGGAGGTACATTCTAGTTTTACGATTAATTTATTTAGTTAATTTTCTGTTATTATTTTCTTTAATTAATTTTATGTTATTATTAGCTTTAGTTAATCTTCTGTTATTATTTTCTTTAGTTAATTTTCTGTTATTATTAGCTTTAGTTAATTTTCTGTTATTATTTTCTTTTAACTTAATGTTGTAAATAATTCAATGTAGGTGAAGGTCCTCCTCTTGAGATAAATTATAATCTTGTCAGTGAGATCGAGGCTTTTGGATATAAGGACTTTGTACCGGTGCCGAACCAACATGGGTTTCTAGATGCTTTTGATCCTAGAGGCGATGGTCATTGTGGATTTCGAGTTGTCTCACATGCAAGAACAGGGGATGAGAAAAACTATCTACAAATGCGACGACTACTATTGCTAGAGTTGAAAAACCAAGTTTATGCGATCATTTACTATGGTGAACGTGACCAAGCTTGTAGACGAATCAAATGGGCTACATATGCACCGTGTCAAAAGCCTAATTGGATGGAAGGCTTGGATTTATTTGGTTTTGCAACGGCTTTCAATTGGACAGTATGTTGCTTGAATATGTCATATTTCAATGGTGTACATTCATGGTTTGGGTGTTCCACGTACTTACCTCTACGGTCTACACCAGGTGCTCGAGCTCCGTATGGTATTTTGTGGATACTTCATACAGGTGATCATTGGGTTCGTGTACGCATGAATGACGAATGTGCTATGCCTCCTATACACAATTTATGGAAGCGTAATCGTTCTCTCGACATTGAGTATTATGAATTTATTTATAAGGACAGACTTGATTTCTGGTGGGATTATGTAAATAGGGGACTTTTGCGGGATCCTAGAATTAGTTAGTTTTGTATTTGGTTTGTAATTTATCAATTTATTTATCAAGAATTTGTTTTCATTTTTTGATCTTTCGTTTTTATTGACAAATTCAAACGTCCAAGTCCAACAAAGTCTTAAAATAAACCAACAAACAAAGTTTAAAAAAAAATCCAACAAACAAAGTAAAAAAAAAACAACACACAAAGTCTCAAAACAATCCCAACAAACAAATTCTAAAAACAGTCCAACAAACAACAAAAAAAACGTCAATTCCCGCCTTCGGTACCACCAATCACGCCATCGGTACCACCATTCCCTCCATCGGTGCTACCACTGGCTCTCGCTCCATCGCTGCGACCACTGATTCTGGGAGTATCGGTGCGGCCACGTGAGCCTCTCCCTCTATCGGTGCGACCACGTGAGCTTCTCCCCCTATTAACAGCTGGGGGTCTACCGGCGTATGCTCGTATTTCTGGAAGCGAGGTCCTCATAAACTGCCTAAATTCTCCGGTCATTTCAGGGTCATCAACATCATCAAAATGTGAGAAGCGGTGAATAAGCGACTGACCAACCTGCAAAGTAAAGGAATAAACAGTTATATTAAAATTGAAACACATTTATATGAATACACATTAATATTAAAATTACATATATATTAAACGTACCGTAGTCGGAAAGTGGGACCTCGATACGGGCAGCTCACCGACATCACGGGGAACATTCATCACATAAGGATGCGAATGTGTACTAAACCACTCCATATACCCTTGCGTGTAAGCATGTGGTGGGTGAGCGGGCAATGAACGCCTATCCAAATGTACTCTGTGAATTTTCCAATTATTCCACACGTAGTCCAACCTCGCACCGTCATATTGCACATCGTATGCAATCGACTTAACTGGACGGTAAGCCCTGTCAGTGGGAGGCATGGGGGACGGGATGGTCTGCATGTACCCAAATTGTCGAAGACATCTCTCAGGGTAGTATGGCTCAACAATATCGATAAATCTCAACAACCCCTGAAACGCGGTACTAGGGTGTTCAGTCTCGGGATTCTGAGGGTACGGTCTCCAAGCTACCGACTCTATAGGCAACAAATCCAACTGCTCTCGGTATTTTACAAGTGCTCTATCCGCCTCAGCGCGTGGTACAGAACTAGTAGACCATATTGAAGCCCTCGGAGTATCAGGACTGGTTACCAAGGTCGCCATCGACCTAAAACTGGGAAAGTACTCGAAGATCCACGACTGCAACAAGGTCAAACAACCACATAAACCCTTACAATCAGCCCTCGAAGAAATACCCAACTGCCTATATAGATAAGCCAATGTGCCGACACCCCAAGCATACTTACTAATGCTATGAACATCTCTAAGCAACGGGAATATGTTTGCCCGAACCCTATCACTAGATTTGTCAACAAATAATGTCGAACTCAATAAGATCATCAAGTAATCCTGAACCTCAGAATCCACTCCCCGCTTGCCCCCCGCAACCAACTCTTTCAAAGCTTTTTGTAAAATCAAATTGCCCTTGTATATCTTTGCATCATTACCTTGTTCCCACTGCTCTCCTAACTGAGCCTCAGTCATAGCCAACAACTCCGACATACCAAGCACGGGATGTGCCATATCAGCCTCGGGTATGCAACAAGAATCCCCATCAATACTAATCCCAAGGATCTCCGCAACATCGTGCAGCAGTATCGTCATCTCACCCCATGGCATGTGAAATGTGTTGGTGTCCGGCTGCCACCTCTCAATAAATGCACACAACAACGGCATGTTCAAATTTTTATGCATAATGTCGGGCAAATGACTAAGATCCGATTCCGCAACTATCGCACGAACCTCATCTGGCAAAATCCACTTACGGAGCTCAACTAATGATCTTTCTCTAGTGTATTTAGTCAACAAACCACGCTCAAACCCACGCTGATTCCACATAACGTAAGAAATGTGTCCACCAAAACTCGGAATCACATCCGGTACTAAAGGACCCCCCTGTGATGGCCCCGTCAATATCCAGCTCGAATCTTTCCCCCTAGCCCTTACTTTCCTACGCGGTTCAACCCCCGAGCTGCTAGACCCCGAAGCATAGCTCTCAAACCTACCCTGCGGCCCCCGTCTAACCCGAAAAACAGAAGTCGCCTCCACATTTGTCCCCTCAACATTACCCGCCTCCTCATTATCCTCCTCATCATTTCCCGACCCTTGATAATTTCGTTCCTCCTCCTCAAGTTCTCTCTCGAACTGTTGAACCTCCCCATCATAAAAATCGGGCTCATTTGGTATTTCTGTTATTTCGATCGACCCAATACTAGTATCTCCAACCCTCACATTAACTTTTTTCCGACGATATGATGCATGAAGTTTAGACCTACGGTCATCATTTTCCGACATCTGCATAATACAAATTTTAATAGAAAAACTAAACATTTAATTACATAATACAAAAAACATAATTACAATTGTAATTAATAAAAGTACGTAAATATATTATCAAACATTTAATTACATAACACAAAAAACTAAAAGTAAGTAAATATATATTACATAATAAAAATACGTAACTATAATTACCAACCAACATTTAATTTGTAATTAATAAAAGTACGTAAATATATTATCAAACATTTAATTACATAATTTAAAAAAACTAAAAGTACGTAAATATATATTACATAGTAAAAATACGTAAATATAAATACATAATAAGACAATTTTTTTTTAAAAAAAAAAAAAACCTGAAAAAACCGGCCCATTCGTGTGGATTACACGAATGGACCTGGGCCAATTCGTGTAATCTACACGTCTGGGCCGTGGCTCATTCGTGTGGATTACACGAATTGGCCCAGGTCCATTCGTGTAATCCACACGAATGAGCCACGGCCCAGACGTGTAGATTACACGAATTGGCCCAGGTCCATTCGTGTAATCCACACGAATGGGCCAATTTCCGTTTTTTTTTTTTGTAAATTCAACTATAACGATTAATACAAATTCAAAAATACGCAACCTAATGGGCTCTAATCGTCACATGCTTTCTAATCTACGTCAACCTATAAACTAATCTATACTAATTGAATAAAAAAAGAAGAAAGATTGAACATACCTTGTACAAGAGATGAGAAAGAAGTTTGATGATTTGAAAGGAAGAAAATAGAATGAGAAAGAAGCGATTTTGAATATATAACGGTTTGAAAC